>BSBK01001054.1:0-600000 GCA_027943335.1 Chamaecyparis obtusa | reverse complement strand
ATATGAGTTTACCAATCATAGACTTATACAATGTTGTATCCACTATTGGTGAGTTATCTTCTTTTGTAAGCTTTCATCTAGTGATCATAGGGGTTCCTACTGGCTTTCAATCATCCATTTTTAATTTCTTCAGTATCTCTTTCACATACTTGGACTGATTAATTAAAATTCCTTTTTCTGTCTGCTGCACATTTAGTCCCAAAAAGTATTTGATAGGACCAATCATACTCATCTCAAACTCATTATGCATTTCTTTTGCAAATTCTGCACTTATTTTGTCATTACCTCCAAAGATAATATCATAACAAATATAGCTACAAGTAGTAGACCTTCAGATGTCTCTCTAATGAATAGATTACAATTTTCTACTCCTTTCTTGAATCCAATCTTTGTTAGATATCCATCTAGTCTCTCATACCATGCTCTAGGGGAATGCTTAAGTCCATAGAGGGCCTTCTTCAATTTGCATACCATATCAAGTCTGTCTGATAAGGTGAATTCTTCTGGGTGCTCAATGTATACTTCTTCTTTCAAATCTCCATTAAGGAATGCTGACTTGACATCCATCTGATATAATTTGAAGTTTTTGACTGTATCATAAGCTAGAAACAACTTAATAGCTTCTAATATGCTCACATGAGAAAATGTTTCTGAATAATCAATGCCTTCTCTTTGGTCATATCCCTTACATACTAACCTTTATTTATTACTACTGTACCATCTTCATTCATCTTGTTTCTGAATTGTTCCAATCACATTCTTATTACTAGGTCTTGGGACCAATTCCCAAGTGTCATTCTTAATAATCTAATCAAGTTCTTCTTTCATAGCATCATTCCAATCTGAATCATTACATGCATCTTCAACACTTAAATGTTCAATCTGAGATAGTAAACATACCACTTCACTGCTAGTTGAGTTCTTTGCTTGTGATCTTGTTAAGACTTTTCTGCTCTGATCTCCAATGATGTCTTTCTTGGAATGATTTCTAGATGTAAACTTTGGAACTTTAGGTGATGCTGACTCATCATCCTTAGGAGTTTCTTCTTCACTTGTCTCAGGGTCATTGAATAACACATCAATACTGTCAAACATTTCTTCAATAAATGTCTCACTAGTGGAGGGTCTGGGTTGTTCTTCAATCATGGGTGAGTAATCATGATATCTCTCTTGAACCATAAAATTTTCATCAATCTTAACATGAGCACTTTCAATGATCTTTTTCAATCTTAAATTGAAACATCTATAAGCTTTTTCTTTTAGTAGAGTAACCAAGAAAAATACCTTCATCACTTCTTACATCAAACTTGCCTATTGCTTCATCCCTCATGATGTAGCACTTGCTTCCAAAGATTCTAAAGTATTTTACTATGGGAACATTACCAAACCATAGATCATATGGTGTTTTGTCAGCACCTGGCCTCAATTGAATTCTATTGATGGTGTAGACTATTGTATTGACCACATCTCTCCAATAGGTGTGTGAAACTTCTCCTTCTATCATAATGGTGCACATTGTATCAAGGATGATTCTATTCCTTCTTTCTACAATTCCATTCTGTTGAGGGGTTCTAGGTGCACTCAACTATCTCTTTATGTCATGTTCTTCACAATTTTCATAGAATCTGTCAGAGGTGAATTCTCCTTCTCTATCTGATCTCAAATATTTTATCTTTAGTCCAGATTCATTCTCAACCTTATCTTTGAATATTTTGAACTTCTCAAATGATTCTGACTTATCTTTCAAGAATGCAACCCACATCATCCTAGTATAATCATCAACAAACAAAATGAAATACCTTTCACCATAGTATGATCTTGTTTGAGTTGGACCACACAGTTCTATATGTATCAGATCCAACTTGTTCTCTGCTGAATTTTTCTTGCTCCTAAATGAATTTCTCACATGCTTTCCCATTACACATTCCTTTCATATAGTATCAACTAGATTTTCTATGCTAGGTAGATCTCTCACTACCTTTACATTGCTTATCTGTACTATGTTATCAAAATTGATATGACATAGTCTTTTATGCCACAACCAACTGTCATCAACTTTAACAACAAAACAACTTGCTTCTGAATTGAGTTGGAAAACATTACCTCTTGTCTTTGAGCCTGATGCAATCATAACACCATCCTTGTTGTTAATGATGCATTTGTCATCTTTGAAATCCAACTAATAACCTTTTCCAAGTAACTATCCAACACTAAGAAGGTTATGTTTCAAACCATCTACATAGAGAACATCATCAGTACTATTCTTTCCATCCAAGGTGATGGCTCCTCTACCAACTATGGGTTTAGGAGTGTTATCTCCAAATCTAACCATGCCACCATTGTATTTATGTAGATGAACAAATCTATCTTTATCACATATGATGTGATGTGAACAACCACTGTCTATAATTCAGTCTGTCCTTATATACACTTGTGAAATCAATGCTAGCTCTTGATTCTCTTTCTTATCTTCATGAACTATCTTATTATTCATTTTTTCTATGATAGAAATGAATCCAATTTCTCCTTGACCTGTTTCATCATCTAAAACTCCATCTCTAGTATAGTAGCATTCCTTAGAGTACCTAGACTTGTAATCCTTTTTGAACTTTCTAGCTCTAGTAGGACACTTAGATGCAAAGTGACCGATCTTATTACATGAAAAGAACCTAAATGGTAATTGACCCTCATATTTTCCTTTTCCTTTCTTTTCTATTTTGGAAATCATAGAAATGAAATCATCTAGTGTTTTCTCATCATCATCATTATCATCAAAATTACCAAAAGTGTTTGCAAATTTCTTACCATGAACTATTGCTTTGAAGGTTGTCTCACTCTTTGGTTCTATCTTCAATCTTGAGATCTCAAAAGCTGAGATTTTGTTGATCAAGGTCTCTCTTTTGAAATTAGATGTAAGCTACATAGTCTCATCAAGGATGTTGATCTTTCTTTCATATTATAGAGTGAGAGTAGTCATTAGCTTGTCCATAATGTCCTCCTCTAAAATCTCTCCACCATTGTTTCTGATTCCAGTAACTGCTTCATTGATCCTTTGATTGCAAGCTTTGATATTTTATTCAGGAAGCATCTCTAATGCATTTTATGTTTTCTTCCATGTCTTTGTACGTGCATCCTTTTCTTGTTTATCTCCTTCAAATATGTCTTCTAGATGCTTCCATATTTTATGGGTTGTATCTACCCTTTTTATTTCTCAAAACTCACCATCAGATAGGGCGTTGATAAGAGCTTCTTTAGCTATAGCATTATGATGAAATAATTTGTTTTGCCTATCAGTAGCATCATCCTTTGCAAGGTCTTCTAAGGTAGGAATCTTGGCTTCTTTGATAGTTACATCAAAAAATTCAAAAATAATGCACTGCAAATGGGTCACCATCTTGTTCTTCCAATCAAGATAATTCTCTCCAACAAACTTAGGACTTTCTTTCCTAAAGTATGCCATCTAATCAACCTCAAGTTGTTAAACTTTCTCTTCGAGGCACTTGGCTCTGATACCAATTGTTAGGAATAGTCCAAAGAGATAACTGAGAGGGGGGGGTGAATCAATTGTCTAAAAGTTTCAATTCTTTATCTAATTAAACATAAGCATAAATAATATGAAAGAACACATGAACCCAACACCAATATTTTGGTTACAGGGAAACCCAAATAGGTAAAAACCCTGGTTGGAATTGACACCCACTAATATTCTACACTAGTGTATTATGATCCTTATTAGAAGATCCTTAACCTTGTTAGGAGTTTCTTTACAATATATTTAATACAGTAGACCTGGTCAAGGGTCGAACCCTGTTAGGAGTCTTTTACAATTGTCCCTATTAGGGGAGAGGATGCACTATCTAAGAGCTCACTACTCAAAGGGGTGAAGGCTACAACCTTTTGAATAATAGATACACACTATATCTAGATCTTGGTGAACTACACTTTGATCTAATGTTTGGATTAGTTCCAATATATAGCACAAATACTTTACTTAGTCACATAGACCTTCTTCTGATGGCTTAACATTTCACACACTCTGCTTTGCTCTACTTAATCAACCATGAACCACACTCAAGAAATCACAAATGAATACCTATAAATATCTTTCCTCTAAATGATATAATCAAGTTAGCCTGTTAGAACCATCTTGAAATCATATTAGAGAAACCATAACAAACTTCAATAAACATTTTATCAGCTCTACTATGCACACAACATAATCTGGGACCTGTCCAATAAGATAATTCTAGACGCATGCTACACACTGTCGGCTCTACCAAAACAACTGTATCTTTCTCCTCGAGCTGCATTAATTCATGCACTCTTAACCAAACATCAATAAATCATCTCTAAGCTTAAATCCAAGGGTTCATACCCAAAAGATAGGTGCAACTCTAGAACCAATAAAATGTCTGTCGGCTCTTCTGAATAAACACAGGAAACTGCTACTGTCGAATAGTGACTACATAACTTCACTTCTACTGAATATCAGACTATGCATCCATGACTAAAAAATCACTAACATGTCTTCAACATATGTCCAAGCACACAAGGCTCCATGATAATTGTAAAGACAACCATACATAGAATATTGCATGTTACTCTATTAGGAACACTGCTGACACAAGTTGCTATATAACTGTTTGTAGTAATAGTTAACCTCTGCGCCCATGATATCATGTTGATATCATGTCCATGGTACATATATAGAAATATTACTGCATAAGACTTCCATGCATGCTACTTTCCTTATGTTGTCATCAATGACAAACATACAGTCAGTACTAGCTTGCTGGATAATCTCCAATAGAGCTTGTCCTAAGAGTTGATAAAACTCAAAGCTTGGTTATCTGTATATACTAAAAATTCCTTGGGTAGGAGATAATGTCTCAAATTTCTAAGGGATTTGACTAATTTGTAGAATTATAGGTCATATCAGGAATACAAATTCTTGGCCTCATTCATCTTTTCATAATAGAAAGCCACTAGTCTACCCTCTTGGCTTAAAAAAAATACCACTTCTATACTGCTTGCATCGCACTCTAGGGTAAATAGTCTATCAAAACTAGGTAACTTACAAGGATAAGTTGGGTGGATAATTTTTTTTTTAACATTTCAAACCCCTTATTAGCTTCCTCAGTCCACATAAATTTATTTTTCAACCCACCCTTAATAGTATCTTAGACTTGGGCATAGATTGCAATAAATCCCCTAATGATCTTTCTATAAAATTGGGCAAGCCCATGAAACCTTCTTACCTTAGTACCAGATGTGGGAATAGGCTAGTTGAGGATAGCCTATACTTTTCTAGGATCCATCTTTAATGTTCCCTATGAGATCACAAACCCAAGGTATATCAATTCTTTCTTCAAGAATTCACACTTCTCCAAATTGATGGCTAACTCCTTGTGTAATCTCCTCAACACAGTCTCTATGTGTTCTTGGTGTCCTACATTTTTCTTGCTAAATATAAGTATGTCATCAAAGTAGACTACCAAAAATATCCCAATGTAGTCCTTAATTACTTTATTCATCAATCTCATGAATGTGCTAGAGGAATTTGTAAGTACAAATGGCATGAAAAGCCATTCATACAAACCTTCTATGGCTTTTAAGGTTGTCTTCCACTCATCACCCTCCTTAATTTTGATTTGGTGGTACCCACTTTTCAATTCCAACTTGGTAAAATACTGAGCTCCTCCAAAATAGTCCATTAGGTCCTCTATTCAGGGAATTGGGAACCTATATCTTATTGTGATTCGGTTGATTTCCTTGAATCAATGTACAACCTCCACTTACCTCCCTTCTTGGATGCTAACACAACTTGAACTACAAAAGGACTGATTCTCCTCCTTATTAGACCTTGATCAAGTAGTTCTTGGACCTATCTTGCCACCTCCATATTCTATTTAGGAGTCATTTTGTAAGATACTTTATTGGGAAAGGATAACCCTAATATGAAGTAAATTTGATGACTCACTATCCTCTGTGGTAGTAGGACTACAGGTGATTCATCACTCACAATATCTTTAAATTGATCCAAAAGTGGTTGTATCTCCCTTGGTATAGGTGTTGATTCATTTTCCTTCTTCTCTATGGGCTTCATCATAACAAAAAAAAATTCTTCACCACTCTTGAGGTCTTGTAAAAATTCTTTTCCACCCACTACCAATATATTAGGACTATTCTTCACTCCTTTCTCTACCAAAGACTAGATTTTGTATCTCACTCCATCCTTCTAAAATGAATAGGATTTCTCCACATTGTGCATGGCTTTCCTATCAAGCTTCCATGGTCTTCCTTAAAAAAGATGGCAAGAATCTATAGGTAGTACCTCATAGATAATTTTGTCCTTATATCCTCAAATTGTAAATTCAATCCATGTTTTTTCATTGAATAATACATTTTGTCCATTGTTCAACCATGTCACCCTATAAGTATGGTCATGTGATATCCTAGGCACTCCAAGTTTATTTATTTCTTCCTCTAAGATGATGTTATCAGTTGACCCTGATTTAATGATTACCTTACAAACCTTGCCAAGAATCTTTCATTTTACCTTGAAGAGTGATCTTCTATGCTTAGGCTCTTCTCTAACCAGTTATTTAATTAATAATCTCCTTATAATAAGATTATCCCCACTCTTAGAATCAAGATTAACCTCAAGAGATTTAATACTACTTGTGTCTTCTTGCACATAATTTACTTTTCTCTCTGATTGAGAAGATGTTTCTTTGTTAGGGAATCTATATGCAGGAAGACCAAATTGATGGTAGTTGTAACACTTCATGTCTTCAAAAGAGGAACCTCTACTAGATCCTCCAAATCTTCCTCCACCACTACTGTAAGGACCTCTTCCTCTTCCATAGTTACCTCTACCACTAGATTCACTACTCTACTATGTCAGTTTGGTCTCTCCTTGTTGATGCAGGGGCATCTCAAATTCTTGGAAATTCTATGTCACCAAAAAAAAGTTAGAGTTGTTAGATATGCTCAGTGGCTTGTTTTTGGGCTCTCAATGATGTTTTCATATTTTCACTGACCAGGCTTAGTTCATTTGTTTTCCAAGGTGGCTCGGTTGGTTCATCAAGTTAATTTCATGTTGCTCGGTAATGTTTCTCATCGAGTGGTTTATTTTTCATTTCTATTGAGGATGACTTGTGCATTGAAATTTGGTTATGGAGTTAATGATTACATCTATCATTGGGAAGCATGTGGACCTGGATCTAGTCATTTCCTTCTCCAATGTTGGATCTGAAGACTGACTTGTTTTGGTAGCATCTTGTATAAATAAAGTAGTGTGTTATAGTTTTAGGGGGTAGTGAGATAAAATAAAAGTTCTAAAAGTTGAATCCTCACAAATTTGGTGAGTCTTCCAACTAAATTTTGATTGTATTTGGCCATAACTATAAATGCCTTACAGCTTGACATGTATGAGGTTATTGATAAATAATATATGAATTCTTAGCATTCTCTCTCTCCCTACTAGTGTTATTTCTTCCGTATGATGTTTCTACAAGGAGGTTGGTGATTTGGGTGTGACTTTGGCCCCTCTTCCTGCCTTCCTTGCATCGGGTGGTATCAAAGAGAGGTTGAGATCTGGATCTAAATTTGTGAATTTAGGTTGAGGGTTCCTTCTTGTAAACCCTAGTTGATATTTTTTTTGGGGTGGAAGATTGTGATCTAACCTAAAATTGTAGAGGGTTTCAAGATGGTTCATGGGAGGTGAGATGTAGATCTAGGATTTGCAAACATGCTAAGATAAATTACCACTAGGTTAGAAGCTATTGAGATAGCTCAGTGCCAAGTTAGACATCTTGAGGATGTTAGTGATGAATAGGTCGAAGATGAACGAGGTGAGGTAGATCCTCCACTTGTGATGGATCAAGGTGAAGAAAGGCTTTTGAAACCATTGAAAAAATTTAAGTCTACACCACATTTCAATCCTCATGAATACAGTGGTAGACTAGATTCAAATGAGTTGATGGATTGGATAATTGAGATGGAAAAGTATTTTGAATATGAAAATGTTCCTGATGAAAAGAAGGTGAAAATTGTAAGTAAAAAATTAAAGAGTCATGCATCCTTATGGTGGGAGCATCTACAATTGGACATGAAGAAGAAAGGTAAAGATAAAATCAAAGTATGGAATAAGATGGTGAATAAATTGAAGGGAAAGATCTTACCTTGTGATTATTAGATTAACCTAGTTCAATAAATGGAAAGTCTGAAGAAAAAAGATAGCTCAGTAAAAGACTATAATGAGGAATTCTATAGATTAGACATCAGATCTAGACATATTGAGGATGAAGTAAAAATAATATCTTCTAGACACTTGAATGGGTTAAGAGTTTTTATTCAAGAGGAAAAAAGTTTGGGCAAGTTGGAAAGTATTGAAGAACCTTATCAATTTTCCAAGAAAGATGAGGAAAAATTAAACAAAAGACATGAGAAAAGACAACGAGGAAGAGGTGGTAGGTTTCCTAGAGGAAGAGCTAGATCTTATGGTGACAACAAAAGATCTGATCAAGACAAAAAAAATTAGGATAAAGGAAAGACTGAGTGGAAAGGTGAAAGTTATTGTAGAGGAAGAAATAGTAGCTACTGAGGTGGATTTCAAGGAACTTTTTACAATTTTGAGGAAGAAGGAAATAGGTCATTTGAGTGTACACATGTAAGAAAGAAGGTTAGTAACAGTAGAAATTATTTGGTGCAAGAAGACTCACTGAATGAACCAAAGAAGGAAAAGAACTTGATGGTCAAAAGATTACTTTGGAGTGAGAGTAATAAGGAAGATCCAGTAAGGAAAATTTTATTCAAGACCAGATGTAGAGTTTTTGATGAAGTGTGGAAGGTGATCATTGACAATGGAAGCTCATAGAATTTGACATCTGAGGAAATGGTTGCAAGTTTTTAGTTATAGAGGTTGAAACACTTGAGACCTTATCAAATTTCATGGATCAAGGATGAGCATACACTATTGGTAAGTGAGCAATGTTATGTTAATTTGAAAATTGGAAAGCACTATGATAAAGTAGTATGTGATATCATGCCTATGGATTGTTGTCATATTCTATTGGGTAGACCTTGGGAATATGATAAACATGCTTTGTATGATGGAAGATTGCATAAATATACTATTTGAGCTGATGAAAGAAGATAAATCTTGTTTCCTTTGATTGAAGAATCTATTGGTAATGTTTTTACATCTATGAAATTTTATTTGATGGAAGGAAGAATTTTTTTTAAGGATTTAAAGAAGAATGATGTATGTTTTTCTTTGATTGCTAACAAATGAAATAAGAAAATGGTGGATAGTATCCTTGAAAAGATTGATAAGATACTCACTAAGTATAGAGAAATAATAAATGATCATATACCTAATGGTTTACCACTGAAGAGAAGCATTGATCATTGTATGGATTTGATTCCTGGAACTAGTTTACCAAATAAAGCACCACATCGGTTAACATCGACTAAGAATCAGGAACTTAACCGACAAATCCAAGAATTGCTGCAAAAAGGTTTGATCTAAGAAAGTTTAAGTCAATGTGTAGTACCAACTACATTGGCACCTACGAAGAATGGAGAGTGATGAATGTGTACTGATTGTATATCAATCAATAAGATAATAGTAAAATATAGGTTTCCTATACCAAGAATAGATGAAATAATGGATAGATTGAGTGGAGAAAAGTATTTTACCAAAATTGATTTGAAAAGTGGATATCATTAGATAAGAATTGGAGAAGGTGATGAATGGAAGACTTCTTTCAAGACAAGATAAGGTTTTTATGAGTGGTTGGTTATGCCTTTTGATTTAACTAATGCATTAAGTACTTTTATGAGATTGATGAATGAGGTTTTGAAGAAATTATTGGGTAATTTTTTGATTGTATACCTAGATGAAATTATAATATTCAGTAAGACCAGAGAAGAACATTTGTTTCACATTAAATGGGTATTGTAGAGATTGAAAGAAGAAAAGTTGTTGATTAATTTGAAAAAGTGTTCCTTCATGAAAGAACAGATTGTATATTTGGGACTTGTGATTTTAGCTGATGGTTTGAAAATGGATCATGAGAAGGTTGAAGCTATTTTTAATTGGCCTACACCTGAAAATGCTAGTGAGCTAAGATCATTTCATGGTTTAGCAAGGTTTTATTGAAAGTTCATTAGAAATTTTAGTTCAATTTGTAATGCTATGACTAAGACTATGAGAGGAGATAAAAGAGAATTCAAGTGGACACATGGAGCTGATAAAAGTTTTGAGACTTTGAAACAAAAGGTTTATGAATTTCCTATGTTAGCTTTACCTAATTTCAATAAGGTATTTCAAGTTGAATGTGATGCAAGTGGTAGTGCAATAGGAGCTATTTTGAGTGAAGAAGGTAAACCTTTTGCTTTCTTTAGTGTGAAATTAAAAGATGTAAAAATGAAATATTTTGTGTACAATAAAGAGTTCTATGCTAGTGTTCATGCCCTAATGAAATGGAGACATTATTTGATACCGAGTGAATTTTTGTTGTTTACTGATCATAAAGCTTTACAATATTTGGGTAGTTAGGTTAAGTTGAATCAGAGAAATATGAAACGGGTCAAATATTTGCAGAGTTATACATTTATAATAAAACATAAGAGTGGAGTCACTAACCAAGTTGCTAATGCATTGAGTAGAAGAAGATCTTTGATGACTGAAATAAGAATTGAAGTTCTTGGTTTTCATGACATGAAATATTTGTATGAAATTAACCCTAATTTTTTGAGCCATGAAGAAAGTGTAGAGAACCTATTCAAGATCAACCGAGTATTAAATGAGAAGACTATTTCATTCAAGAAGGTATGTTATTTAAAGGTATTCATTTTTTTATACTGAGAGGATCAATGAAAAATCATTTGATAAAGGAGAAGCATAGTAGTGGTTTGGTTGGACATTTTGGCATGGACAAAACATTGAATTTTCTTAAGGAGAAATACTTTTGGCCACAATTGTATAAGGATGTTAAGAAATTTGTGAAATTTTGTGGATTTTGGCAAGTTGCAAAGGGAGTAAGTCAGAATACTGGATTGTATACACCGGTTTCTATTCTTGAGAAACCTTGTATTGATATTAGTATGGATTTATTTCTTGGCTTATTGAAGACAATAAGAGGTAATGATTCCATATTTGTTGTTGTGGATGGATTTTATAAGATGGCACATTTCATACCCTATAGCAAAACTTCAGATGTAGTGCATATAGAAGATCTTTTCATTAAATAAATTGTCAAATTGCATGGATTACCAAGGAGTATCATCTTTGATCGAGATAGTAAGTTTGTTGGATACTTTTGGAAGACTCTTTGGAAAAATTTGGGTAATGAGTTGAGGTATAGTTATACATTTCACCCATAGATTGATGGACATACAAAGGTTGTAAATAGAAGTTTGGGTAATATTTTGAGATGCTTAGTTGGAAATAAAATGAGTAATTGGGATTCTATATTGGCACAAGAAGAGTTTGCATACAATGATTTAGTGAATAGGAGTACTAGAAAAACACCTTTTGAGATTGTTAATGGCACACAACCGAGAGGTATATCATATTTGAAGAACATTTCTAGTAAAGAAAAGAGAAGTGTTGAAGGAGAAATTTTTTTTGAGTTCATGAAGACATTACATGAGGAAGTGAAACATAAGTTGGAAAATAGTAATAAAAAACATAAGGACAAAGAAAATAGATCAAGAAGAAATAAGACTTTTTTAGTTGGAGATGAAGTAATGGTTTATTTGAAGAAAGGGAGATTTCCTATTGGAACCTATGGAAAATTGAAGATGAAGAAATTTGGTCGTTGTAAGATATTGAGAAAGTTTGATAGTGGAAATGCTTATGAAATTGAGTTACCCGATGACATGGATATATCACCTATATTCAACATTGAAAAATTATATGAATATCACGAACCTGATGAAGGGATGATAGTTCAGAAAGATTATCCTAAGAAACAGATAGAAGAAGTTGAGAAGATTTTAGAACAAATCATTGGTAGAAGCACAAGAGGAAAAAAATACATGGAGTACCTAGTAAAGTGAAAGAACAGACTGATTGAAGATAGTTTATGGATCACACAATCTGAGTTGGATTCAGCTTAGGTTTTACTTGCTACATGATTCAGATAATCATCTCAAAACAACTCTAGGTGTCTAATGTAGGAGAATCTTAGGTTCTTGGTAATTCCGTGTCACCAAAAATAAGTTAGAGTTGCTACATATGCTTAGTGGCTTCATTTTGGTCTCTTGGTGATTTTTTCCTATTTTCACCAATGGGGATTGGTTGCTACTCTATTCCTTCATTTTCTAATTTGGCTCGGCTGGTTCACTGAGTTAATTTCCAGTCACTCAATAATCTTTCTCACCAAGTGGTTTACTTTGGATTTTTGTTGAGGCTAACTTGTGCATTGAAATTTGGTTGTGGAGTTAATGGTTACATCAATCATTGGGAAGCATGTGGACTTGGATCTGGTCATTTCCTTCTCCAATGTTGAGTCTGAAGGCTAACTTGTTTTGATAGCCTCTTGTATAAATAAAGTAGTGTGTTATAGTTTTAGGGGGGTAGTGAGATAGAATAAAAGTTCTAAAAGTTGATTCCTCACAAGTTTGGGGATTGTTGTAACTGAATTCTGATTGTATTTGGCCATAATTGGGAAGACCTTACTGCTTAGCATGTATGAGATTATTGATAAATAATATATGTAGTCTTGACATTTTCTCTCCCTCTTAGTGTTATTGCTTGTGTATGATGTTTCTACAAGGATGTTGGTGATTTATGTGTGCCTTTGGAACCTCATCCCTCTTTCCCTGTATCACTTGTGGTCTAGAGTCAATCCCTCTACCACCATAGTTACCTTTATGGCTTATTTAGTCTATACCTCTTCCTCTGCCTCTACTTGTAGCTTCATGTTTCTTCTTTCTCTTTTCTTCAACCTTAAGAGCCAATTGATAACACTTTCGCACTATGGAAGGTGTCAACAAGCTTATCTCCTCTTGTATAGTCTACCTTAACCCATTTAGAAAACAAGAAACTTTAATGCTATCATCCTCTATCACCTTAGATTCTAAGCATAGTTTATAAAACTCCTTAGTGTAGGTACTGACATCTGATTCTCTTTGTCTAAGATTTTGTCTCTTCTTGTGGAGTTGGATCTCATAATCATCAAGGATATAGGTCTCTCTAATTTTAGCCACCATACCCTTCCAATGAGAAATTGGGCTCTTTCCCTCTTTTTGTCTCTCATCTTGTATAAATTTCCACCATGTGAGGGTAGTTCCTCTCAACCTAGTCTTTTCCACATTTAATTTTTGTGATTTAATCACATTCTCACACTCAAAATGGTTTTCTAGTCCTTCTATCCACTCCATCACCACCTCTGGCTCCACTTTTCTACTAAACAAAGGTACACCCTCTAGTGATTTTCCCCCCATAGATTTGAAATCTCTAATAAATGGTTCTTCTTGAAATATGGGATTCAACTCTGGTACTTCATCTTCCACTTCCATTGATTTTCTTTTACCCTCTGTCTCTCTCACTTTTTCACTAAATTCTTTTATCTTGGCCTCAAATTCACCAAGCTTACTCTACATATATGTCAGTCTTTCCCTTAGGATTCTATTCTCCTCTTCTTGGTCATCAACCTTTCTTGTCAACTCTGCATTGGTCACCATCCTTATCTCACCCATTAATTCCAATTCAGACATATACTTCCTAGCCCAAGTCTTTCAAGGCTCTAATACCAATCTAATAGGGAAGCTCCTATCTTTAGTAAGCTTGACTCAAACTTAGGTCACTTTATCAACCTACTAAGGGTTTTCTTCCCAACCCTAACCTAGGAGAATACACGTAGATCTTCCCCTAATTCACAAGGACCTCTCTACCAAAGGTGATTCAACTCTATCTTGAACTACCTAGGCTAAGTTCACACCAAAATTCATAAATTCCTTCACTCACTTTGTAGGATTTGATGAATTCCAATTTCATCCATTTTACAACTTTTCTTGAAGATCTTGGTCCATAGTTTGGCCAATTCTCCATCAGATTCAAATTTTCAAAGAAATAGGGCTAGTAATCCCTTGTAGCCTTGATCAAGTTCCTAAAATATAATAACTTTCAAACTTATCAAATAAGCCCCCAAACTAGTCACTGATCTAGATACCCTTTTTGGAAATCTTAATTATTTCTAGGGTGAGGGGTTCTCAAACTATCTATACAACACCTCAAAACCTACTGTGATAGTGTCTTTAAAAGTAGGGCTAATAGGGCTAGTCGATTTTGTTGTATATTTCTTTAATGTATTAGGGAAATGGTTGATACAATTAATATATTTTATCACTACATTGAATGATGTTGGAGCTGCTACTATTTTCATTAGTGTTTTTTCACTAATGTCAACATATGTTTCTGTGAACAGACCAAGTTGGTTACTATAGTGTACGGACATTGTACAGATTTTTCAGGATGTGCAAAGTTGGATGAGAGTACATGAAGATGTTGTGATCTTATATCCTAGATCACATCATGTAATGTTTCATATTGGATGAGTTACAAATGTTTTGGTAAATATCAGTTCTTGGATTGTGACAGTGGAACTTGACAGAGTGAGTCTCTATGTTTCTGGTATATCTTACAGAAGGTATGAATTTAGTATATGTGAGCTTAAGGGATGACATAAAAGGTACTGAAGAATGTTCATTGGTTAGCGCAAGGTACAAAATGTTGAATGACATCATCTTTGGCATGTGTTCTGGAGATGACTTATTTGAAAGCCGACTTGAGGGCTGTAGTGTGCATTTTGTTTGGCGAATGTGCATTAAGGATGTCGGTCCTTAATTGTTGTAATGTAATCATTGTATACATTATTTAGATACCATGTGTATCTTAGTAAGGGTTTATGTAATTGTTTGTATATTAGGAAACACTAATCGACCGGCCTGATCATGTAAAATGTAATAGGGTATATATGTAAGAAATTTTCTTTGGAAAAGATATGGTGAGAATGTATGTGATGTAAAGGAGATTGTGAAAGTTGTGAGATTGTGTCTATTGGGTGTAGAGAAGAGGATTACTTGTGTACTTAATTGGAACTGATCAAGCAAAGCTAATTATTGTCAGACAGTTTAAAAGATTGTGTATTTCTTCATATACACTTGTGTTGCAAAAAATGAGTTCTAAAGGTCAATTTAACCTTATTTAGGAAGTGAGCCTACCCCTTTTTCTTGACTCCTAATAGGGTCTATCCTCTAACAAGGACTATGTACTGTAATGTTTCAATAAGCTCCTAATAGGGATAGATCCTCTAACAATGATAACATAGTCTCAATACATCATTTGTGGGTGCTAATTCCCACTAGGGTTTTTACCTTGAAGAGGGTTTCCCCAACACCAAAATATTGTGTTATTGTTTTGGCATTTATCATGTTCATTGGAGTTGATATTGCTGCTATTCAAAGTTTAAAGTTTAATATTATGTCATACAACTGATTCACCCCCCCTCTTGGTTGTATTATGGACTATTATTCCTAACAATTGGTATTAGAGCTATTGGTCCTTAGAGAGAAAGCTTAATAGCTTGAGGTGATCTTGGAGATGGTGTTCTATAGGAAGGATAGTCCAAAATTTGATCCTAAAAACTTTGATAGTTGGAAGAACAAAATGCGAACTCATTTTCTATGTTTAGACGTCAACTAATGGTTGATTACAAAGAAAAAGGTAGCTATGAAGACTGAGAATGACTTACCATCAACAAATGATGATGAAAATAAGGTATTCTCATATGACATGGTTGTAAGGGAAGCACTGATTAGTGCACTCTATTAGTGCTTAAACTTGTAGATGATTAAACAAGATTCAAAAACATCTGAAATCAAAACTCTAGCATTCCCAACAGATGCATCTAAAAAAATCCAAACACTAATGTATTAAGGTTAAAAAACCTTCTTCACTTTGAGTAGAAAACTCAGGCATGTTTACCTTTCAGAATTGCTTCTATAAAGCATTACAATAGTGCTCTATGTGCTTGACATAGACTATACATTTTCAAGATATACAATAAAATGAAATGAGCAAATTATTTGATTTATTGATTGTGAATACATGTAAATCAAGCTATAACCAGTACCATATCCTAGGGCACCAAAGTCAAAACCCTACATCAACAGAAAACAAATCAAAATAGATATCCCTAAACTCAAATGAGGTGCCTTACACTCAATTTTCCCAATTGCAAACTTTGTTGTCAAATTCATACATGGATTATAAATTCCTAGAAATATCCCTTAAGGTTTATTCTTTCCTTGAAAGAAACTCAAACTTAACCTGTTAGGAATGAATGCTTAATATATCCTATGGGAGTATTGGTAGTCATTCTATAGCATTTGTTGTTGCATTCATGACTATGATTGTCATTGATGTCAACATAGTGATCTACTAGAGATTAGCAGAGGAGCATATAGTGTTTTGATTAGCACATGTGGGATATTATAGATCAAGCTATGTGATGTTGAGTATTTACTCTTGGATATGTTATATGTTCATGGTTAAGAGCACAAATAGTAATTCATTTATTCATTGAATTTGTGAGCATTTTGGCAGAAGTAGTATTCATGAAGTGTTCCTGAGTAGCGGTTTGTGGAATCGGATGATATCTCCTAATCATGATGGAATCTAGTTTTGTGTAGTTAAAGGGAAGTTGAAGACATGTTGATAGTGATGTGGATGACAACACAAAATTTGAGGTCACACGAGTGAATAATTATTATAATTGGAAGCCGACAATTTTGTGTAAATTTCATGTAACGTGTGGAAACCTTTTATTTTGTAATTGGATGCCAACTCATTTCTAATTACTTGAGTGCCATATAAAGGAAGGAATTTTTTTCCTTGTTGTAATGTGTGGAATATTAAATTTTCAAAGCAAATTTGTGAAGAGGATATGCGAGGTACAAAGATCTGAAATTGAGATCTGGTGTAGTAGTGAAGTGCAGTTTGGCAAAGTCAAAGAAGAGGTAACATTTTGTTGAGATCAGTAATGACTTGATATTATTCTATTGAATAATATAGAGATCATTTGGACAGTGTGTTCAGTGATCTTTCCATTGAAGTTATTTGGGCAGTGGGTCCTTCTGTCTTCCATAACTCCTAATAGAGTTAGAATCTTTTAGCAGGGATTCAAAATCTCCTAACCAGGATTCATATGTACTAAATGTATTTCATAAGGCTCCTAACCAAGTCCATCCTTTCACAAGGGATATTCATATTATTGCATCTTTTGTGGGCATCATTCCCACCGGGGTTTACTCTTTGATCAAGAGGTTCCCTAGTCAACATATCTTGTGTCATTGTGTTATTGTGTATGAATATCTTTCTATGGTTAGTAATTGTATTGCTTACATGGTTAAACTCTAATGAAGTTGATAAAATTTATAATTATCAGATAACTAATTCACCCCCCCACCCCTCCCCTCTCATTTATCTTGGTGGACTTTACTTTCTAACAATTGGTATCAGAGCAGCATGTCCTTGAAAGAAAATTTTAACAGCTTAAGGAGATCCATGGAGAATTTATGAAAAGAAAGCCCTAAGTTTGATGGAGTAAATTTTGACAACTGGAAAGAAAAGATGAAGACACATCTACTGTGTTTAGGACAAGGTTATTGGTTGAATACAAAGAATGAGAAGACTATCATTGATGAGGATAATCTTCAAACATGTTCTGATGATGAGAGAGATCTATTCATGTGTAACACACTTGCCAGAGAAGCACTTTTGACAGCCCTTCCAGAGAATGAGTATAGTCAGGTATAGTATTTGAAAACATCTCATGAAATTTGGAAAGCTTTACACTCTAATTTTGAAGGTAATGAACATGCAAAGAAAGTTAGATTACATAATTGGATATGTGCATTTGAAGATATAAGAATGATGGAAGATGAATCTGTTAGAAGCTATATTGGTAGAATGTCAAAAATTGTTGGAGGCATAAAATCTTGTGGAGGAACAAAGATAGAAAATGAAGTTATATAGAAAATTCTAAGGACATTGACTCATGCATTTAAGCAGACAACACGGATGACTGAACAAGTTATACCTTGTACTTTGAAATTTACAAGAGAGACTCTTCTTGGAAGATTGGAAGCATGAACCTGAGGTTATCAGGAGATTTTCCTAGAATGGAGACAGCATTCAGTGCTCTTAGTGTTCGCCCTACTTTGTCAAGAAGCATCAGTATGAGTGGAGATTATGCTGGAGGAAGTAGATCTAGAAATGAAGAAGACAAGAAGATTGAACAAGGTATTGCCTTACTTATAAAGAGAGAACCAGACGGTAAGAAAATCTTTAAATGTTGGACTTGTCAAGAATATGGTCATTTTGCATCTAAATTTCCTAAGAGAGTTAAAAAGTACAGAAACAATTTCAAGCCTAGAAGATCTAAAGAATGTTATTATGCTAATGATGAAGATCTTGAAGCTAGTATAGAGAGAACTTTAAGTGAAAGTGGTACTGAGAATAATGATGACATAGGATTTGTAGCAATTAAAGAAGAAAATCTTGAAATAGATGTTAAGGAAGAAAAATCCCTAGTTTCTCAAGTTGAAAAGATAGTTGATTGGATTATAGATAGTGGTTGTTCACATCATATGACTGGAGACATGAAAAAGTTTGTAAAGTAAGAATTATGATGGTGGAGTTGTTAGAGTTGGAAATAATGCACCTTGTTTGATTAAAGGTATGGGATCTATTACTCTTGATGGAAAGACTAATACTGATGATGTTTACTTTGTGGATGGTTTGAAACATAATCTTTTGAGTGTTGGACAATTAGTTGATAAGGGATATCAGGTTTGGTTTACTGAGAAAACTTGTGTGATAAAAGATAAAGATGGAAATCTGATTGGAACTGGATCTAGAACAATAGGTAATGTATTTCAATTGAATCCTACTTAGATGACATGTTTGATTACTAAGATAGATGACAGTTGGTTATGGCACAGAAGATTTTGTCATATAAATTTTGATAACATTTTGAAAATAAGTACTACACTTGCAGTAAGAGATTTTCCTAAAATTATGAAGCCTACTAACATGATTTGCAAGGAATGTGTGATGGAAAAATAGAAGAGAAGTTCATTTCCCAGTAAGAAGTTTACATCTGCAAAGAAGTTGGAGATTGTTCATATAGATTTGAGCGGTCCTACAAGGACTAGAGGATTCTATGGAGAAAGGTATTTTATGATTCTTGTTGATGATTTTACAAGAATGATGTGGATTGCATTTCTTAAAGAAAAGTCTGAAGGATTTGATAATTTTAAGGTCATTAAGAATAAAGTTGAGAATGAATCTGGAATGAAAATTAAATGTTTGAGATCTGATAGAGGTGGAGAATTTACTTCTAGAGAGTTTAACACCTTTTGTGAAGTGAATGGTATTAAGAGACAATTTTAAGCCCCTAGAACACCAGAACAAAATGGTATTGCAGAAAGGAGAAATAGATCAATGACTGAAGTAGCAAGAGCTATGTTATTTGAGAATGATTTGGAAAAGATATTCTGGAGAGAAGCAGTGAACATGATAGTGTATATAATGAACAGAGTACAAATCAGAGCAAACACATACAAGACACCCTAGGAATTATGGTTTGGACATGCATCCTCAGTTAAGTATTTTAAAATTTTTGGAAGCAAATGTTATATAAAGAGAGATGATGATATTGGAAATTTTGATCCTAGAAGTGATGAAGGTATATTTCTTGAATATTATTTGAAGAGAAAAGCTTATAGATGTTATAACAAGAGAACTAAGACTATTGTTGAGAGTGAAAATGTTAAAGTTGATGAAAGTTTAAAATTTAGGAAAGAATGCTTGATTATGAATCTGATGAAGGAACTCATCCTAAACCTAACATTGAAACTACTGAATTATTCTATGAGACTGACACTGACTTGTTGAATGAAAGCCATAGTGAAATCATTGAAGAAAAGACACCTGAAGTGAGATCTAAGACAGTGACACCCAAAAGGAACTTATCAAGGAATCATCCAATTGAGTAGATTATTGGAAGCATAGACAAAGGATTTCTAACTCAAAATAAGGTACAAGAATAGTTATGTTTGATTTCTCAAATTGAACCTAAATTTACTAGTGAAGCTTGTGAAGATGAAAATTGGATTAAAGCTATGAAAGAAGAACTAGATCAGATTGAAAAGAACAAGACATGGGAATTGGTCCCTAGACCTAAAGATAAGAATGTTATAGTAACTAAATGGGTATTCAGAAACAAGATGAATGAACAGGGAGAAGTAGTAAGAAACAAAGCAAGATTGGTATGCAAGGGATACTCACATCAAGAAGGAATTGACTATGAAGAAACTTTTGCACTAGTAGTAAGAATTGAAGAAGTAAGAATGTTTTTGGCCTATGTAGCTTTTAAGAAATTCAAAGTATATCAAATGGATGTGAAGTCAACATTTTTGAATGAAGAATTGGAAGAAGAAGTCTACATTGAGCAGCCTGAAGGTTTTCCTTTGACTGAAGGAGACATGGTATGTAAACTAAAGAAAGCCTTATATGGACTAAAGCAAGCACCTAGAACTTGGTATGCAAGATTGGATAAGTATTTATTGAAATTGGGATTTACAAAAGGAACAAATGATAGCAACTTGTACACAAAAGAAATTGAAAATGGTTTTCTGATTATAGTTATTTTTGTTGATGACATTATTTTTGGAGGAGAAGATGGAGCTAGTGATAAATTTGCCAATGAAATGAAAACTAAATTTGAAATGAGTATGATTAGTGAAAAGAAATACTTTTTGGGATTATAGATAACACAGAATAGTGATGGTATCTTTGTAAGTTAGACAAAGTACTTGAATGATTTGTTAAAGAGATTTGGAATGGAGAACTGTAAACTAGTTGGAACACCTATGGTAACTAGACATAAATTATCTAGCATAGATGAGACTCCTACAGTTGAATAGAAGAAGTACAGATCTATGATTAGAGGATTGCAGTACTTGACCCATATAAGACCTGATATAGCACATTCACTTGGAATTGTAGCAAGATTTCAAGTTGAACCAAGAGAATCACATTATACAGTAGTAAAGAGGATATTGAGATATTTAAGAGGCACAATTGAGTATGGATTGTGGTATGAAAAATATGATGATTTTACCCTATGCGCATATACAGATGTTGAATGGGAGGTAGTGTTGATGATAAAAAGAGCACTAGTGGTGGAGCATTTTTCCCTGGAGGAAGATTGGTCTCTTGTCTAAGCAAGAAGTAGAATTGTACTTCACAAAGCACAACAAAAGTGGAATATGTAGTAGCAGCAAACAATTGTAACCAGATAATTTGGATGAAGCAGATGCTGAAGGATATTAGAATAAAGCTTGTTGAACCTATTGTTATACATTGTAATAACACTAGCATAGTTAGTATGTCTAAGAACCCTGTATTACATTCTAAGACAAAGCATATAGATATTAAGTATCATGTAGTAAGAGAGAAAGTTGTTGAGAAATAAGTCAGACTTGATTACATAAGTACAAAGGAGAAAATAAAAGACATATTTACAAAGCCTTTTCCTAAGGATACATTTGAGTATCTGAGAGGTATGCTTGGGGTTATGCCCCGGCCTACTTTTGACAATTGATTCAGATTGGTTGCATCCATCTAGTGGTATATGAGCCTTATCTTTCTTCTAGATTGGATGTTGGTACTTCCTCTATGGGGGAGTATGTGTATCTGAGTTGAGTCACGAGGACTCTAGTGAATGTATTTTTTCTGAATAGTGTCTTTTGACATTAGAGTTGTTGTTGACATTGATGAACTACAACTGATTTACAACCTGAATGGAGAATTTGTAATTCAAGATTACTAAGGGGTTGTCGATTAGATATGCAAGATGATTAAATTAGTATTATATTGTCATTGATGTCAACTAGCTTGACAACACTTATATTGTAAGTTACTATACTGACACATCTGAAGAAAGGTGAAAGAGATGAAGAACAAAAATATCTACATGAGGAAGATGTATATGTTAGATGAGGATAAGGAATACACTAAGTAACTTGTTGATGAGTCTATGACTTGATGAAGTTGACTTTATTATGTTGCATTCATCTATGATGAAGAATAGAGCTTGTTGACACCTGAAAATTCAGGTCTTAAAATTGCAAATGCGTCAGGGAAGTATGATATTTTATTTTTATTCTTTCCCTATTTTCTAAAAATTAAATAATTAAAAAGGGGTCCATAATGTTTATATGGTTTGATTTTCGAAGCATTTTTGGAATAAAATAATTATTAAAAATTAGGTAAAAGGGGCGGCGATCGGGAGTTGAACACTCAACCTCTCAAGCCAATCCCCTTTTCCTACTTACCTACCCTCCCACCCCCTAACCAGTTAGTCTATTTATGTTCCTTGAGAGGGTTAAGAAAAGTTATTTATTTATTTTTGTTTTCATGTGCAGGTGAAGAATTATTACAACTCTTACACAGGGAGTAATTTCTCCTTTAATCATTTTTCCTTTTGTAATAATGCGATTATTTATTTATTTTTATATTATTTATTTTTAATGTTAAAAGGAAAAAAAGAATGGGGAGAGGGAGTTGAACACTCGACCTCTCGACCCATTCCTTCTTTCCTACCTAACTACCCAAATCTACCCCCCTAACCAATTGTTCTGTGTTATTCTTCAAGAATGGATATGTAAATGAATGTATATATTAAAGAAATTCTTATCTTGTTCAAAATAAATAGGTTTTGTTTATAAAATGGAATTTCATATGTTATGGTCACTAACGATTATTTTATTTTTCATTTTTATTCTATCCCCACAACCCTAAAATAAAATCATATGATTCAAAATAAGGATATAATTTGATAAATATTATTCTTATTTAGGGTTTTGATAAACTCTTGATATTGATTTTGATTTTTTCATATCCTTAAATATAGTTTAGCATTTTTCACTCTATATTATTTCTTAACATAAATAATTTTACTTTAGGGTGAGAAAGAATTTAAGTGAGTTACATTATTACTCATTTTATTGTTTAGGGTTTATGTTTAATAATACAAGACCTAAATTAGTTCTATATGGTGTTATTAGTATTAGGGTTGTTATTAAATGTGCATTTTCTTTATGCTAAAATTATGTAAATAAAACGTAATAGGATCAATGCTACTTTCTAAGATTAAATTATAAAATCTTTTAACCCTAATGTCTTAATATTTTAATATTACACTACATTATATTTGTAGATATATTTTAAAAGATATAAATATAAATGCATTATGTTTTACCCTAGAAAAATAAAAATAAAAATGTTGAAAGCATAATGTTATTTCATTTATTAATTTTGAATATTGTCTCATTAATATAATGCTTTATGATTTGACAATTAAAGTGATTGCTTATAACATATGAGGATGACATAGAAATAAATATTTAATCTTTTATGGTCCATTTTTATCATCAAATATATTTATAAAATTGTGGCATTAATAAATTATTGATTATAAATAGATAATTTTATAAGGATCGTATTGTTATTAATATAATCATTTAAAAGGACTATCTAATGTTGATTGTTTTTGTGTGCAGGAAACTAATAGATAAACTATTATGCACAGGATACTGGAATGAAATTAATTTAGGGAAGATTTTCTCGAATAATCATTGTAATAGTTTATTATGCATTTTTAGAATTAGTTGCATAATTAGGTCCTGTGAAAGGGCATGTCCTTTCACAGGAAACCTTTGAAATATATATATATATATATATATATATTCAATTAATGGTAGAGAGAAGGGAATAATTTTAGAAGACAATTTGAAGAACAAAATTTTCATAAACTATATATGATGGAGTAATTCTTTTTATGAGCGAATCTGGCCAACTGACGATGAATTTTGAACATTATTATCACATTACTGGAGGAGAGATAAGTTTAAAATCTTTAATATTGAAAAGCAGTTTTTTGATGAATTATGTTGTATTGGATGAATTTTTTATTAAGTTCCTTTAATGTGATCGTTTAAATTTTAGTAATTATTATATGTGATGAAACTGCTGGTCTCCCAGGATATGTTTTTAGTTAAACTCTTCCAAACTGCAGCTGGTTGGTCTATAAGCATCAGAGTTAAATTCAGCAAAGTTGTCTATAATGATTACTAGGGTTTTTACTGTCTCCGGGTATAACTTGATTATCAAGACTCTATTTCCCAATGTTATAGGCACTGATCTTTACTTCAGTTCATGTTGATATATATGTCATTTTCATCTATTTGTTTCCAGGCTCTGCCCATTCCAATTTTGAAGCAGTTATCTATATTTAGGACTTAGATTTAAAAGTTTTCAATTAGTTTACTAATCAATTTCTAACAGTTCTTTCAATTTTCTAACCCTAATTTTATTATAGTGTTAGCATTTTGATTATTTAGTATATTTTTAGTTCGATTGATTAGGTTTTTAGTTTTGATCCTAGATTAGACATATTAGATCCGAGTTCTTAGATTGGCAGTTTTCATTTATCATTTTTGTTTGGGTACACCTGCTCTGGTTACTAACCTAAAGTGCAGGAATCTGACCTAGACAAAGGTCGAATTCATCAATTGGCTTCCCGAAACCACTTAGAAGAAATCTAGTCATTTCAAGAACCAACAGAGCTGAAAGACACAAAGCAGTGTTGTTGATAAATAATGCATTCTAGTATACACTGACATAATGTAGTGTATACCGACCATAGTGTTAATCGAGCTTGTGTTCACCGATGCATTTCTTTGTTAACCAAGCAAAACATAAAGGAATTAAATGATCAGTTTAGCTGATAAAGTGATGAGTTGTAAAGTGTATGAAATCGAGGTAACAGATAAGGTTTGTTATAAAGATTGATGGCTAACATAAATCAAAAAGATCTAATGGAGAATATTGAAATGAGTTACTGACACATCAGCCGAAGAAGCTTAAAGTGGAAAAATCTATGAATATGATTAAGCGATAAAATCTGATGGAGGAAAAGAAAAAGAAGATACTACAGAATTATCACGTGAACAAGTTGTCATGCATTATGATCATACTAGTTAATAAGAACCAAGCTGCAGAATAATTACCAAGCTACAAAGAGTAATTATCAATGGATAGTAAGTTGATATAGTATTGAATCTGAAGTGGTATATTGATCAGAAATATTTGAATGAGCTAAACATTGATCTGTAAACTGCAATTGAATTTGTTTCAAGGTAGATCATCTACTGTTACATATTTAACCATTGTACACAGTCAAATCTCTTAACCGAGTGGACTATGAAATTCTTTTGATGTTTCATTCATAGAGTGAACATTGTTATCTTGTCAACCCCAGAGTGACTGCTGGTTGGACGATAACTTCTGGTCTAAAATCCTCTAACAAGGTCACACCTAACAATGTGTTTGTAACCTTTAACAGGGTTGGGTCTTCACCGACCTCACTTCAGAAGAGTGAACAATTTTGGGTTGCCGGTCCTAGGTGGTTTTTCCCTTCACAGGGTTTCCACATTAAATCTCTTGTGTTATGTGTTGATTGTGATATTTATTTGTTATCATACTTTTCATATTACATGTTAGATTTGATGGGTAACTATTATAAAGTTTAGGCTAACAATCGGTAAAAACACAGACAGTGAAAGTATTTTATGGTTACTGAAAAGTAGAAGTTGAAGAATTTGTTTTGGTTATACATTTTGAATTGGGACACTGGATAACTGATTCACCCCCCTCTCAATTATTCTAACAATTGGTATCAGAGTAGCGGTTGCTTAGAATAGAGTTTTAAGGACTCCAACAAAAGGGTCTCAAGATGTATAAGAGGGAAGTGCCAAAGCTGAACAAAGATAATTTCACAATACGGAAAAGTTGGATGAAGTTGCACATATCTAGAATTGGGAATTCTACACTAGAGCTGATGGAGAATGGCTACATTGAACTAACACTAGGTCCCCTAACACTTGATCAATTGAAGCATAGGCATGAACACAATATTACTATGATGGAACTTTCTGCTACCTATACCGATGCCGAATTGAAAGACTTTAAGGGATGCACAACTACCAAAGCCATGTGGCATAAACTGACTATAATATACAGTGAAGATGCGAATGTTAAGAGAGCCAGAGTAGAAAGCCTAAGAGGTTGATTTGATGATATGAAGATGAAAGAAGGTGAGAATATTGTGCAATACATAAATAGACTAAAAGAGGTAGTACATACTATTAGAGCATCCAATGGAGTTATTGACGATGACACAGTGATAAGCAAGATTCTTATAACTTTGCTGCCATTTTATGCGATTGGGATCTCTGTAATTCATGAAACAAGAGCTACATCCAACCTTACTCTTGACACTCTGATTGGTAAGCTTACAACCTTTGAATTGAATAATTTTGACAACAGTGTTGTACCTTCTATTGAATCCACTTTCATGTCTTCTTTGAAGATTGGTAAGTCTAGTAGCAGGAATGATAAGAATAATGATAGTGATAGTAATACCAATGATGAACTTGATGAGCTTGAAGCTCTTATGGCTAGAAGATTTTCCAAAGGTAAGGGAAGGTATAGAGGCAAGTTACCCTTAGCATGTTTTAATTGTAAAGAAGTTAACCACATCACTTCTAGATGTCCGAATAAGAAAGATAATGATAGATCCAAAGACCGATCCAAAGGAAGCTATGGGAGAAGAGTCAACAGAGGCTATCGACACAATAATAGAGATAATTGAGATAGCTATGAAAAAAGGAAAAAGGTATGTTACATAGTCAAATAATTTGAATCTAAATTTGACAATGATGATGACATAGAAGTAGTATTTGTTGCTATGAAAGATGATTCAAAGGAAGAAGAGAAACATAAAGAAACAACATTGATCTCTAAAGTAAGTAGAAATGATACATGGATCATAGAAAGTGGCTGCAAACATCATATGATTGGTGATATAGAGAAATTTGATCTACTTGATGAATATGATGGAGGATCTATTAGAATGGGAAATGATGCACCTTGTATGGTGAGAGGTAAAGGATCACTGATGATTAATGATAGAATAAAATGTGAAAATGCATATTGGGTAGATGGACTAAACTATAATTTGTTAAGTGTGGCACAGTTGAATAACTTAGGCCACCGACTTGCTTTTGAGAGCAGAAAGGTAAGAATCTATGATAATAGAGGAAGACTTGTTAGAACTGGTACACAATCTAGAGGTAATCTATTTTATCTTGATATTGATCAGTCTTGTTTATTAATGAAGGATTAAGATGCATGGTTGTGGCATAAGAGGTTATGTCATGTGAATTTTGATAACATGATCAAGATTAGTAAGAATAAAAGAGTTAGAGGGTTGCCTAACTTGTCAAAACTAGATCATGCTATGTGTCATGAATTTCAGAAAGGTAAGATGACTAAGTCTATTTTTAAGAGAAAAGACTACTCAAAAAAGAAGATACTTGAGTTGTTTCATACCGACCTATGTGGCTCTATGAGAACTCAAAGCTATTATGGTGATAGATACTTTATTCTTTTTGTTGATGACTAAACTAGACTGATGATTGTTATGTTCTTGAAAGAGAAATCTGAAGCATTTAGGATGTTTAAGTGGTATAAGGAAAAAGTAGAAAAAGAGACTGGAAAAGAATTAAAATGCTTAAGATCTGATAGAGGAGGTGAATTTATCTCTGATGAATTTACTAATTTCTATAATGAGCATGGTATTAAGAGATAGATCTCTGCACTGAGAACACATTAGCAGAATGGGATCGTTGAAAGAAGGAATAGGTCAATCATTGATTGTGCTAGAACACTGATGATACAAAAGAATGTTGCTTAGACATATTGGAGAGAAGCTTTCAATACAGCTATATATGTGCTTAACTAAGTACAACTAAAGAAGGACACCAACCAGACACCTTATGAGCTATGGTTTGGACACAAACCTACTATAAGTTATTTTAGGATTTTTGGAAGAAAATGTTTTATTTTGAAAGATGAGAGAAATGAGAAATTTGATTCTAAAGGTGATGAAGGAATATTCTTAGGATATTCTACTAAGAGTAAAGCATACAAATGTCTGAATAAGGTTACAAATAAGATAATTGAAAGTACTAATGTTCGTGTTGATGAGTTTGATGACAAGAACATAGAAGAAAGAAAAGAATCGGAAGATTATGGTAGATTCACTTACATTGAACTTCATGATTATCTACCGAAGTTGCAATCTGTGACAACCGGTCAATAGGAAAATAACCCTGAGGAACAGGAAAGGGAAATTGATGAACAAGATGGTGCTACCAAGAAAGCACATGAACTTAAACAGGATGAACAAGAAAGAAGAAACCAAGTACTGGCTAGTTTTGTCAAAAGACATCATCTTGAGACACAAATTATTGGAGACAGACAAGCTGGAAGTAGACAAGAAGCAAAACAAGACAAGGTACATGTCTAGTTTGTGAATTTGAACCAAAGAATGTGAAAGTTGCATTAGAGAATGAAGAATGGGTTAATGCAATGGAGGAAATAGAAAAAATAGAGAAAAACAAAACTTGGTCCTTAGTACCTCAACCTAAAGATAAGAATGTTATCAGTACTAAATGGATATTTAGAAACAAGATGAATGAAAATGGTGAAGTGACAATAAATAAAGTGAGATTGGTATGCACAGGATATGCACGGGAAGAAGGCATTGACTATGTTGAGACATTTGCACCTGTTTCTAGATTGGAAGGAGTTAGAATGCTACTTGCATATGCTGCACACAAGAAATTTAAGGTTTATCAAATGGATGTGAAGTCAACATTTCTGAATGATATACTTGAAGAAGAGGTCTACATAGAGCAACCTGAAGGATTCATTGATCCAGACAACAGAAACATGGTATGTAGATTACACAAAGCTTTATATGGTTTGAATCAAGCACCGAGAGCTTGGTATGAAAGGTTACATACTTGTTAAGTATTGGATTTGTAAGAACTAGTGAGAACAACAATTTGTACATGAAAGGTGATATTGATGACACTATTCTTATTACTAAAATTTTTGTTGATGATATTATTTTTGGAGGTCAAGATCATGTATGTAAATCTTTTATTGATGACATGAGGAATGAGTTTGAAATGTCTATGTTCGGAGAGATTAAATTCTTTCTTGGATTATAGGTAATTTAGCAGAGTGATGGGATATTCATCACACAGTCCAAGTACATAAAGGAAGTCTTGAAGACATTTCACATGGAAGATGCTAAACTTGTAGGAACACCAATGGCTATTGGAAGTAAACTGACAAAGGAAGATAAAACTACAGAGGTAAATTAGACACTTTACCGATCCATGATTGGTAAAGTAATGTATGTAGTTCACAGTAGACCAGATATAGCACATGCTATGGGAATTGTCGCTAGATATTCTACTAATCCGAGAGAATCACACATGATTTCTACTGAAAGGATCTTAAGATATCTGAAAAAGATAGAGGATTATAGATTATGGTATCCTAAGGAAGGTAAGTTTGAGTTGAAAGTTTCTACCAATGCTGATTGGGCTGGAAATGTGGATGACAGAAAAAGTACCACCAGAGGAGCATTTTTCTTTGGTGAAAGACTTGTAACTTGGATAAGTAAAAAGAAGGCTTGTATTTCTCAGCCTATAGCTGAAGCAGAGTATGTTGTTGCTGCTACTAATTTCTCAAACATTTCATATATCAGGAAAGTGTTGGAAGGAATGAATGAGGTAATCACTGACCCCATGATTATATACTGTGATAACACAAGTGCTATTAATATTTCAAAGAATCCAGTGATGCACTCTAAGACAAAGCATATATCAATTAAGTATCACTATTTGAGAGAACAAGTGCAAGAAAAGAAAGTAAAGTTATAATTTGTTACATCCAAAGAACAACTTGCAGATATCTTTACAAAGCATCTACCGAAGGACACATTTGAATATTTGAGGACTAGACTTGGGGCCCATACCCTATCTATCGGTCACTAATGTGATCTGGATGTTGCATTAGCCTAATCTTATCAGATGATCACACATGTTGATGAAGCATAGTTCACACTTTGGATATTGTTCAAGGTTGTGATTAAGTTTGAAGAATTGAAATAGATTGAGATATCAGTATACAAAGATACAAAGATTGTATTGGACAAATAAAGAGTTACTTAGCTACTACAAGAGCTGATTATTTATTTGTTTCTTTGGCATTGTTGTCAAAGGGAGAGATAAATAATATGAAAAGGAAAGGAGAGATATGCACCGATGAGAACTATCTAAGGGAGAGTATGAAAAAGCTGATTTTTTTTAATGTTGTTTAGTAACATAGTGATTAAACATATTAAGCCAGGGAGAGCTTACACAACATTTGATTACAGAGTTGTAGAATACATGTTTGGTATGGGTATGGTACATTTCATATTACTTGAGTTTTCATCAATGCCAAAGGGAGAGATTGATGAACTACAACTGATTTAGAACTTGAATGGAGAATCTGTAATTCAAGACTACTAAGGAGTTGCTGATTATATATGCAAGATGATTAAATCAGTATTATGTTGTCATTGATGTCAACTAGCTTGACAACACTTATCTTGTAAGTTACTATACTAACACATCTGAAGAAAGGTGAAAGAGATGAAGAATAGAAATATCTACATTAGGAAGATGTATATGTCAGATGAGGATAATGAATACACTGAGTAACTTGTTGATGAGTCTATGACTTGATGAAATTGACTTTATTATGTTGCATTCATCTATGATGAAGAATAGAGCTGAAAGACACAAAGAAGTGTTGTCAGTAAATGAAGCATTCTAGTATACACCGACGAAATGTAGTGTATACTGAGCGTAGTGTTAACTAAGCTTGTGTTCACTGACACATTTCTTTGTTAACCAAGAAAAACATAAAGGAATTAAATGATCGGTTTAGCTGATAAAGTGATGAGCTATAAAGTGTATGAAATCGAGGTAACAGATAAGGTTTATTATGAAGATCAATGACTAACATAAATCAAAAAGATCTAATGGAGCAGATTCAAATGTGTTACTGACACATCAGCCGAAGAAGCTTAAAGAGACAAAATCTGATGGAGGAAAAGAAAATGATTTACTCGTCTATATAAGATACATTGGTTTCATTGTTGAACCATCACTGAAAAAAGAAGATACTGGAGAATTATCACATGAATAAGTTGTCATGCATTCTGATCATACTGGTTAATAAGAATCAAGCTACAAAACATTTACTGAGCTACAGAGAGTAATTACTGACAGATAGTAAGTTGATATAGTATTGAATCTAAAGTGGTATATTGATCAAAAAGATTTGAATGAGCTGAACATTGATCTATAAACTGCAATTGAAGTTGTTTCAAGGAAGATCATCTACTATTACATATTTAACCATTATACACAATCAAATCTCTTAACCGAGTGGACTATGAAAGTATTTTGATGTTTCATTCATAAAGTGAACATTGTTATCTTGTCAACCCCAGAGTGACTGCTAGTTGGATGATAAATTTTGGTCTAAAATCTTCTAACAAGATCACACCTAACAGTGTGTTTGTAACCTTTAATAGGGTTGGGTCTTCACCGACCTCACTTCAGAAGAGTGAACAATTTTGGGTTTCCAATCCCAGGTGGTTTTTCCCTTCACAGGGTTTCCACATTAAATCTCTTGTGTTATGTGTTGATTGTGATATTTATTTGTTATCATACTTTTCATATTACATGTTATATTTGATTGATAAATGTTATAAATTTTAGACTGACAATCGGTAAAAACATAGATAGTGAAAGTATTTTATGTTTACCAAAAAGAAGAAGTTGAAGAATTTGTTTTGGATTATACATTTTGAATTGGGACACTGGATAACTGATTCACCCCCCTCTCAGTTATTCTAATAGACATAATGATGAAATTTCTATCATTGATGTCAATGGGGGAGAAGTGTACATGAAAAAGCATTTGCACCATCTTTTGGAGAGAACTAAATAGGAAAATGAAGCAAGATTTAACTGATGAAGAGGATTTGAAAATATTTGTTGAAGAGCAGCAGTGTTGCAGTATTGGATTTATGGAACATTGGATGTTTTTCGTCTATGTTTCCATCAATGCCAATGGGGGGTATTGTTAGGAATGAATGCTTAATATATTCTATGGGAGTATTGGTAGCCATTCTATAGTAGTTGTTGTTGCATTCATGACTATGATCATCATTGATGTCAACACAGTCATCTACTAGAGATTAGCAGAGGAGCAGACAACATTTTGATTAGCGCACATGGGATATTATAGATCAAGCTATGTGATGTTGAGGATTTACTCTTAGATATGTTATATGTTCATGGTTAAGAGCGTAGCCAGTAATTCATTTATTCATGGAAGTTATGAGCATTTTGGTGGAAGCAGTATTCAAGCACTGTTCCTGAGTAGCGGTTTGTGGAAATTGGATGATATCTCCTAATCAGGATGGAATATTTTTTTGCATATTTAAAGGGAATTTGAAGACATGTTGATAGCACAAACTTTAAGGTCATACAAGTGAAGAATTATTATAATTGGAAGCCGACAGTTTTGTGTAAATTTGATGTAACGTGTGGAAACCTTTTATTTTTTAATTAGATGTCGACTCATTTGTAATTACTTGAGTGTGGTATAAAGGAAGAAATTTTTTTCCTTTTTGTAATGTGTGGAATATGAAATTGTGAATGAGAATTTGTGAAGAGGATATGCTAGGTACAGAGATCTGAAATTGAGATATGGTGTAGCAGTGAAATGTGCTTTGGCACAATCAGAGAAGAGGTAACATTTTGTTGAGATCAGTAATGACTTGATATTATTCTATTGAATAATCAAGAGATTAGTTGGATAGTGTGTTCAATGATCTTTCCATTGAAGTTGTTTGGGTAGTGGGTCCTTCTGTCTTCCATAACTCCTAACAGAGTTAGAATCTTTTAGCAGGGATTCAAAATCTCCTAACCGAGATTCATATGTACTGAATGTATTTCATAAGGCTCCTAACTAAGTCCATCCTTTCACAAGGAATATTCATATTAGTGCATCTTTTGTGGGCATCATTCCCATCATGGTTTACTCTTTGATCAAGAGGTTCCCTAGTCAACATATCTTGTGTCATTGTGTTATTGTGTATGAATATCTTTCTAGGTTAGTAATTGTATTGCTTACATGGTTAAACTCTGTTGAAGTTGATAAAATTTATAATTATTAGATAACTGATTCACCCCTCCCCCCCCCTCTTAGTTATCTTGGTGGACTTTACTTTCTAACATAACCCATATATCTACTTTGTAAACAATGTACTAAAATGCCTTACAATTTAATACATAAAAGAATTCAAACATCCATATGTGAAGACAACCAAAATAAGCCAAGGAGTTCCAGTATATTTTATTGATATTTTTAACTATATTAGTACATTCTTGATAGAGAATTGTAGGACAAAAATACTATATCAGAACTCTCTTTATAAAGTAAAATCAACCACCCCTACAAAAGAAGAAAACTTTCTATATATATCACTGGCTATCTTGGAATCCTCAAAGAAAGGATGCAACAAGCTTTGGATAGAAAGGATAGTGACTTTCACTCTAGAGAAAAGTACAAAATGATGACAAAAAACTAGCAAAAGAGAAAGCAGTTTCCCAACAAATGGAAACTTTATAGCTGGCACCTTCGTCTGAGGACATTTCAGAGCATTTTCTTGAAGTTATTGCATGAATGATGACCACCAATATAGGATAACTTACATCATTCTATGTATGATAAATGCTCTCTCTATTTTTTAGGATAAGGTGCCAAGTGTGTCTCACTCTTCTTCCTCTACTTCTAGCTCTACGATAGCTGACTTCTTCTTCTTTTGCTTTGTATTCCTATCCCATGCTACCACATCATCTTCTAAGGGAAATTTTACCCCTGCAAATCTTTTAACCATTAATATGATTTAGAACAATAGAGAGGGGGGTGAATTAGTTGTTCTCAAGTCCTGATGTATAAGACAAACTTAAAAACTTTACTTTAAATCAGATCAAGCAACCAAAACAAACTCGGTCATCACTGATTCATCAATAGCAACATATAACAATGCAGTCCACTACCCAGCTATATCTAACTTGTAAACCATAGAAATTTTCACACCAAAACATTCACACACAAGTATGACACCAGGATTTATAGTGGAAACCCAATATGGGAAAAACCACTTTGTAACATGCTACTATTATTTTCACTCTTCTGAAGTGAGCTCGGTTAAAAGCCAACCCTGTCAAAGGTTACAATGCACACTATCAAGTGTGACCCGGTTAAAGAATTTCAATCACCCTGTTAAAAGTGAGCCGAGTCAAAGGACTTACATACACTCCATTAGAATGCAACCTTGTTCAAAGGATTTAACTTATGACTGTTAGATCAACCTCTGTTAAAAGGATTTTGACTATTACAATGGTTAGAAATTAGCAGCAGTGTTGATTTGAAAAACATACAACTTACTTTGCAAATATCAGATCCAATTCCATACACAAATACTGATTTACTGACTTTGAAAATTTTCCATCTCCATCTCTGATCTGCTTAGAACTTTTCTTCAAGCGATCACCACACTTCACCTTCAGCCTTTTTTCTTATACAATCAATAAAACTTATCTTCTAGTATTTTGGTTTCACCTCAATACATCAACCTTTTTCTCCACTCTCATACTTCTAATCCAATGTTTAGGTTCCCTTAATACTTTCCTCAATTAGGTTAACTTATCTTTTGCCACTTAATCTCATTCATAGATCTTAGGGTTAGGTCAGATTCATTGAATCTACCCATATTTTGTTCTTCACCTCCTTTTTTAGAAACATCTCAAATCTCATAAAGATTTACAATAAAACATTTTATAGTGCATTAAATGCTTCCATACAATCAATAAATAAAGTCAACATGTTTTACATAATCCAAGAATTCAAACAATGTCATCCCCAAAAAGAATTCTCTTCAAATATAAATTGCTAATGCTTAGTCAATACTATGATCATCCACTCAGTCTTCATGTAGAATGCTCAGTCATTACTAAAACTGTTTCCTCGGCATGCACTGTCTCCTCGACAATTTACTGATACTTGGTCAACATAGGATTTTTCTCGGCATCCACTAACTCAGTCGACACTAACATAACTCAGCTTAAACATGATTTTATCCATTTTTTCTTGGTTAAGCCTACCAGTTTAGTCTTCAATCTCACTAAGATAAACAATACATTATCTGATCATTGTGCAACATAGTCAAGTACACTTTGTAGTATCAAGATAACTCAACCTTTCCCTAGGTGCTATTATTACCAACCTTGCTTCACTCTTTCACAACACTTCAATAGATATAGTACTTTCCTAAGTAGCAATAGTTTTACCAGTTAAGGTTTTGACATCAATGACAATACAACAATTGTTTCAATTATAGTTTCCAACAGTAAAAACTTAATTTTCCTATCCCGCCTAGAGTTAGTGATGGCTTTAATATCTACAAAAAACTTAACACAATCATTCTCAACCCTGAACATGTTATCAATGATATTTTTGCAACCATTCATGTCAAAATAACCATCATTTTTTAGGAAGGCCTCCTATTCGATCATTTCTTGGCTCATGCCTGATTTTTGTTCATCCACACTTAGCACACTCCCATCATCTTTGTAAATTGTGGGCAATTACTTGCTATAACCTTGACTAAACATGGCCAGCTTGGCCTCTACCTAATTTGACTTTCCCTTGAAGAAGCTTGAGGTGGCACTAACTAATACTATCTTCTCATAAACCTTAGTAACTACCTCATGGAGATCTGGCCTGTGAGGCTGGAATGCATCAAGTTTTTCAAATAATGAATTCCTTCCCAACCACACACTAAAAACTTGCTCAAAATAAGCCATTGCTTCATTCACCTTTTCATTAATCTTATGCAACATGTCCACTGATTGATGGACCGAGTCCATTATATCCTTTATTTTCTCATACCTATGTTTCACAATATCCAATATGGCTTTTAAGGTTGCATCAAAGCCTTACCTTTTCTAAAGCTTCAAATGGTTTTTCATAAGCTTCAACCAGTGGTTGAGCTGTGGCTTCAATTTGCAATGTTGGAGGAGGAGATTCCTTTGAAGCCTCCTCAAGCTTGGCCTTTAGATTATCCACCTCATCTTCCATATCCTAGATTTGCATTAGCCTGATGTCCCTGTCCTTAGAAATTTTTACTAAACTATCAAAAAACAGAGCATATCTATTTGATAATTGGATTATTTTTCCTTCATTAAGGTGGGCAAAATGTGTCACAACCTTTGACACCTCAAGATCACTTGTATTTTGGACATTCCAAATGATTTTATCCCATTCCATTTTATCTTCTATGCTCACCAAACTAGGCTTTTGGGTTCTACGGGCTAGAGACCACATTGAAACAACTTGGGATTTAGGATCATATCCACTTCCCCTTATCATATCTCCAATGTGTACCTCATAAGACAAATTTCCCTCTGGCTGGTTTCTAATCTAGTTAATAATGAAAGTTGGGGTAAGATTCCATCTAGGAGTTAGTAACATCCCACTTGATTTCATCATTTCTCTTGCCTCCTCAATAGAGATGTTCTCAAGATAGGGTCATATGAAGTTAGATCACTTAAGGTCTCATCACTTGGTTCCATCCCCTCTGGAAAAGCCCTAGCCACTTCTTGTGATTTCTTCCAAATGAGGAAGTTCTTAAACTCATCACTCTTGATGAATTGGTCATCACTGAGGAATTCTTCTTGATATAGCTCTCTTTCATCATTTCCAAGAAGTAGAGGAAATTCCCCCTCTTCTTTTGATACTATCTTCTTTCCTTCTCTGATTATCTTCCTCAAATTATGGTGATATGCTCAGTTACCAGGTACCATAATAGAAGCCTTATCAACATTTTTCTTTTGTTTATTCTCATTGGAAGGTCCACCTTCCTCAAGTCTTTGATTTTTCTATGGTTGTTTAGGAGTATCTTCTAGCTCTTGAGTTATGTCAATGATAGGAGGCTCATTCACTTGAGGAGGACTATTACCCTCTTGTGATTCATCTGAAAAATCCTCATAATAAGAAGTGGAATAACTCTTGTCCACATCTAATTTATCCTCAAGCATCCCTTCCAATTGATTGGATAGCATGCCATGCATTTCATTCACTCTATTAATCCTCTACAAATAGGGGAGATGAGGAAAAAACCCTCCAAAGTCTATCTCAGCCTTTCTTACTTGAGCCTCTAGCCTTAATAAATCATAAAATTTGGTTCGCCTTTGGCGAACCTCATCCTCATCTAAGATGTTCCTGATTGCATCTTCCTCATCATAGCCCTCGTGTTCCCTTATTGTTCCAATGTTAGGAGTCAGGGTCAATCTTGTAGTTCTGATGAAATTCTTAGGGTCTATATATCTGCAAATATTGACTGTCATCTTGAAATGGTCAAGCCATACACTGACTTGAGGAAATGCCCTTTTACCAATCAGGATATTTACAATTTTGAACTGCCTTTTAGAAATATGAAATATTGAGAGGGGGGGGTTTGAATCAGTATTCAAAAAACTTTATCTTTTTCCCAATTATGGATATAACATATTATCTTTACACATGCATAACATAAGAAGCTAAACAACATCCATAGCAATAAAACTGAAGAACTCATAACACATGATTTGTTCTCGAGGAAACCTTGGCCAAGGGAAAACCTCGGTGGGGATGGTACCCACAAAGATCCACTAATCAAAAGTATCTTGTTAAGGATTTTCACCCTATTAGGAGTCTATTACAAACATATAGTGTATCGGTCCTGATTAAGGGACTATAGGCCTTGTTAGAAGCCTCAACCCTGTTAGGAGTTGGTAGTACAAAATGTGATTACCAGCTGAGCCCACTGCCCAAACAAGTAATGTAAAATATACACTGATTATAAAATAGGTCAAGGTGCATAACCTTATTTTTCTTTCATCAATATCTCTTCGCTAATCTTTCACTATCGCTATTACATATGCTTCATATACTTCGCATTATACTATTACAAATGCTTGCTACTTATTACAATTTCTCACTTACACTTTAGAATTACAAATACATTTACATATATACCAATAGATTTAACCAAGATTAAACATTTAAGATTTTTTCCTTTTATATTGTTAAGACATTATTTTGATAAACAAAATAATCCCTTAACTCTTTACCAATTCTGCCTTCATATACTATCCTGTCGGCTTCACACTGTCTTCGATAAAACTATCATAACTTCTTCTGTACATTCCATACTAACTTTCACTCTAAGATGGGTAATCATTAGTCACCATAGAGTCTATGTTCAAGTGTGCAAGCACTAAACTCACTCCAGTTAACGTTGCAAACAAAAACTATGTCAGGGTACACTGGTAAAAATACTGTCTCATACTTAGACAAATATGTAATGCACTCTGTCATACTTTCTCTCTAACTTGTGCAATCTTCATGTGGATCATATGTTTCCATAATGAAAACATCTATGCAATCAACTCAGCCAAATTGCCAACAATCTCCCCCTTTGTCATTGGTGGCAACATATGAGAAAATTGGCTAAGTGTGCAACTCCAAAATCTCAAAATTGACAAAATTATGGCCATAGTATAACATATATATACTATCCTTATAACTCCTCAAAAATCATATCTATAATACAATACTCCCCCTAAGAATATCAACTCTTATCATATATTATCAATTTTCTACTAAGTATCTCTCCCCCTTTGACAACAATGACAAAATAACGGTAGAGAGGGCTACAAAATTGTATCAAAAAAGTTATACCTTAATTTATTTATTGCAAAGCCAGTAGGCTTGCAACACAATCAGAAAAATCTATCTTCATATTATCTATCTCCTTTTCCCATGACTTCTTAATGGAATCAACCACATTGAGTAGTACGCTCAATCCATAAGATGGTATTTGACAAGCTTGGAGGTTTTCAAAGTTGAATTTCTGAAAAGATGTCTTAGCTATAAGACAATCTTCTAACTGCTCTTCAATAACACTCAACTTCATAGTAACATGCTCTCTCAAAAGAGTATATCTCCTCAACTTCCTATCTTTCTCATCTATAAAATCCTGATTTCATCAAAAAGTTTCCTAACTTTCTTTTCAACATTATTGACCTTCACATTAGGGTTAGATAGAAGGTTTGTTTCATTCAAAGTCTCAGCTTCCTTCAATTTTATCTTCTGATCTTCCTTAGCTGTCAAAGTCTCTAATTTTGTACACTGTATGTACAAAGCTTTTCCTATCTCCAAATGTTTCCTCAAATCTTTGATATAGATATCAAGAGTACTAATATCATTGCTGATGTACTGAATGATGTTCAACAACATTCTAGCCTCATAGTCTACATGTGCTTTCACTTTTGCAATGTCAGCTAGGTTAGTGAACTCATCATCAAAAGTGCTCATCACTTTCTTTTCCTTTTCCATAGGGTTTGCTTCTACAATCTGTGTGGTCACAATACTTTGTAGCTTTTTAGTTAGGTCCTTCAGACATCCTTCTAGAATTTTAACTTTCTTATTCTTCCCAATGATTTTGTTCAAAGATGTGATCAATTCCATCTAATCATCATCATCCACTTCTTTTCCCAAATCCTCAAACAAAGATCCAATTTGCTTCTTCTTTCCAGTCTTAGGGGTAAGACTAATTTCTTCCTTAGAGGGTACACATGCATGTACTTTTGATACTTTGGGTTTTCCAATAGTAAATTAGGTCAGCTCTGCTTCTACAGTTCTATCTAGTTCATCAAGAGCCGAATTGTCAACAATGTTCTCTAGATTCTTGAATACATTATCATCAGTATCTGTTGCCTGATTTTCAGTCACCCGTCATTTTTCCATGTGAAGTTGGTTGAGTCTAGGTCTAAGTCTTGCTTAGGTAGGCTTTCTTTGCCAGGTTTCCCTATCATTGCTTTCCTTCTTTGAACCAGGTGAGCTTTCCTGCAAGATCTTGTAACATTGGGTAGGTTATAGACCCCATCCTAGCAAAGAAGATGTGCTCTATTGATAATCTTGTATATCAAGATGGATGGTGTTTGTTCTTTCAGAAGAATCAAGAGGAAACTTTTTCTATATAGAGAGTGCTAGAATTGCCGACTCGTCTGATGATATTATCAGTGGCAAAGGGTGGATAGTCATGGAGTTGATGGTATTGGACCCACATATGCCAAGCACGGGAGAGATTAGACAGAGGGGCCCTGCTAGAATCCATGTGTACCAATGAAGATGTAGTTGCATGATCGCAAGGAATAAAATAATGCTATGCGATCATGCGACAATGAAGTCTGTTAGGTCCCACAAGTGCCAATGATGCAGCCAATGTGTACCAATTAGAAAGGCGGTCGCATGATCGCATAGATTAAAATAATGGTACGCGATCATGCGACAATGAGAATTTAAGAGCTGACTATGTCGCTGGGACCCATATGCACTGATGATAAGAAGATCTAGATAGATGGACCCCACAGGAATCTATGTGTACCAATGGTAAAGTGGTCGCATGATCACATAGATTAAAATAATGGTATGCGATCATGCGACAATGAGGTTGCTGGGCCCCGCAAATGTCAGCAAGCCAGAACATCTTAAGATTCCAAATCGACGGACAGCGCATGATCTTATGGAATCTTGTAAGCTCTTACAATCATGTGACTACCATCGGATCTGCCAAGTGTGAAGATGTGGGTCCGGGATGTTTCACGAACACATAAGCTAGTCTGTGGTTGGTCCACGAGATAATGAGTTGGCGGATTGTCAGAGGGACCTATTGGCATATTGTCAGAAGGGTCCTAACATTGGCCGAGAATCAATGGCGGGTGTGTTTTCGCAAGGGATGTGTCAGACGTATGCAATCTTCAGACAACCGTAGATCTTTCTTTTCCAAGAGTGGTAAAGCTAAGGGGTCCACCGCAGGAAATCTACGACTGGCACATGATCACAAGGAATATTCTTCCATCTTGTGATCATGCAACCACCGTCCGATGATAATATTGTCAAGGAGGCCAGAGACTTAAGGAAATCAAATGAGATGGTGACGCGTGTCAAGCATACAATAAAAGGATTAAAACTTATGATTTTAAGGATCTCGACGGTGCTTGAACGTTATAATAAAGGTGACGGAAGAGAATTGAAAACAAATAAATGTCAATTTCTTTTTCAAGTCGACTGTCGTGGTAAAACAAAAAGTGTCTGTCACGGAGTATGTCGAAGGAAGAATAGAGAAAGAGATTGCATGATAACAAATGGTAAAGTTCTTGCCGATAGATGATGTCTGTTCACATTCTCAGGACAAATCAAAGTTAAGTGACTCCGGAAGCCCAATGAACTCTGGCTTGACAGGTGTTGATCGAGAGGTTGAGATATCATGATCGTCTTCCATACCCTCTCATTGAAAATATTCCTGCTTGGTGTATAGTCTGTTTGTATTTGTGGAAGCTGGAAGGTCATGAGTTCTGACAAACTCTATGTATTGTGAAGTCTATAAATACTAGGAAGAAACTCATTGTAAGGGTCGGCAAACTGGATATTTGAGCAAAGTAATTCCATTTACTATAGCAAGGTTTCTAGTTTTGTTGTTCCACTGGTAGTCAATCATATGCATTTGAATAGAAAGGATAGTTATGTATGAAGCTATGATTACGTCTTGAATTCCATTTCATGTCTGTGGTTGCAGTAAGTGATTCCATTTATTTGTCATATGTGATTCTTCTCCTATTCATCTTGTTAGTTAAATAGTTGCATACTGGACAGAAAGTACAGTGGTGTGTAGAGTTGTGATGTATGTGTGGATTCCATTTCATGACAGAAGTTGCAGTTAAAACAATTCTATTTGTCTCCTATGCATGATTCTGCTCCTGTTCTCTTGGTTAGACCTTGCATGGTTAAAATAGGTAGATTAGAGTTAGAAGATAAGAAGCATAAATCCTTGCCTGAATTGTTTGTGCCTACAAGCAATTTGGTTAAAACACATCAGAGACAACCTGGTGATCAAGATAAAAACACATTCATTGTATATCATACATAATTAGGGAGCTATACCTATCAATTCAGAGGGTAGTGATAGAAGACGTACACTGACCCAATTGTTGGTGACATCCCTTTGTTCTCTCCCATTGGGTAATTTAAGAGTCAAAGATTAGAAATCTTGAAGAGGACAAACTATTAACCAACAGTTTTTGGTGACTCTATTGGGGAAACTTAGAAAGAAAATATATCAATAAGTTCCTCATAATCTAAGACATCCTGGATTCCAGATTTACCAGGAGTGTGAAGAAAAAGGGAAAGGTTGACCCAGTGTACGAAGAACTTAAAGAAGTCAATTTCCCTATTCTTGAAAATACTTACAGGAAAGGAAGGACTAAGTCAAGAAGAGAAGTTGGAGATAACAAGCCTGAAGATTTTCAATTGTCTTCTGTAGTACCTTTCAGAATAAGAAGAAGCAAATCTTCTTCACCTCCTGTTGATAGGATTCCTATTTCTACCACTTGCAATTCATTGTTATTGCACGGTATTGCACTTCCCCTCTCGGTTTCAATACAAGCAGTTACAAAAAATACAAGTCTAGCAACTATGGCTGTTCCTTGGGGAAATGCTATTGGACCATTGAATCTTGCAGCAAATCATGACTTGCCAAAGGCCTCCAGAAAGAACTTTCCCAGATTCAATGGTGATGGTTTGGTATTTGCAGAACAACATCTAAGTGCCTTTCTTAAAGCTTGTAGTGTGGTGAACCCTCAGCATGATGATGTTGCAGTCAGAATGTTTGTAGACACACTGGTGGGTGATGCAGCAGATTGGTTTCAAGATTTACCTACAGGTTGTATCACTGGTTGGAATGACATGAGGCAGAAATTTGAAGAAAGGTATAAGAGTGCTAAGGATGCTCAAAGTTTGTTATTACAACTAGCTCAAATTAAGAAAGAATCATCCATCTCTGAGAGATTTTAATGCTAAATTCAATAAAATTATTAAAAGGATACCAACTGCTAGTGCTCCAATAGGAGACAATCAGAAAACTTTCTATATCAGTTCTATGCCTCCTGAACTTGGTTATCAACTAAGAAGGGCTAATGTGGCTACTTTACAAGCTGCACAAACTCTTGTAGTAGAGATGGAAGATGACATGATAGATTCTGGGAAATGGAAGAAAGAGTATCATACTGGATCTTCAAGCAATGTAACAAGTACTTCAAACAATACTGAGGCCATGTTACAAAGATTGTCCAATGAGATGATTGCATTAAAGAAACAAGTTGCAAGACCAACTCATTCATTATATCAGCCTTACTGAGAAGGACCAAGGTATCAAAGCGGGAACAAGAACTTACAGCTTCCTCCTACTCAGCAAAGATTAGCTATTGAAGCTCCTCCTAAAGGTCAGACTTCTTGTGCTTTTCACCTTAGAGCAGACCATGATGGTGATACCTATGAAGACATGATCCGGCATTTACAAATGAAAGGAGAAGAAGTGCAAAGAATTGAATATCCAGAAGATGATGATGATCATGCTCCTCATGGCGACTCCATAAATTTGTATTGTGAGTATGAATCAGATTCCAAAAATGGAGGAAATTGTTTTGCCACCTTGGAAGGACCTCAGCTAACTGTGATGACTAGAGGTCAGAAAAATAAAAGTCAAGTTCCCAATGTTGCTTCTATCAAGAATCAAGTTCCTCCCCACAAGGCAGCTAAGAATGATAACCCAACGTCAAGTTCTTCACAAAAGGAACAAAAAGATAAGTTTCCTCATTCCTTTGATATTATTCAATTTTGTGAAGAAACTAAAATTCAAATATCTACTATGGATTATTTGAGATCACACTCTGATCAATTCCAAAGGTTGATAAATCATTGTAAAAGTGGAGAAAACATTCATATCAATTCCAATGTCAGTGATAAAAGGCGAGTTAATGCTAATGAAGGGAATTCAATTGATGATGATTTCTCAATTCCTAGGCTATTTCAAGAAGAAGAACCTATGATCCATGCTACTTGTTCATATTTGAAACCAGAGCCTTTTTATGTGTCTCTTTTTATTAATGGCAACAGACTAAGTAATTGCATCATAGACTCTGGAGCTTCAGATAATGTAATGCCTGCGTCAGTTGCAAAAGCTCTAGGGCTACCCCTAACCAAAGTCTTTGGAAAGTGCTATTCAATGGATGCCAAGCAAGTACCTTTGATAGGTCAGATCAAGGATGCACAAGTTGCTTTGGTTGCATATCCTTCCAAGAGATTAAAGCTTACAATTCTTGTTGCTGACATTCCTGAAAGCTATGGTATGTTGCTTAGTAGAAGTTTCTGCAAGGACTTGGGAGGAGAGATTAAACTTGATTGGTCATCTGCTTACATCCAAGTTGGGAATAAGAAAGTAAAGCTTGAACCTGAAGGTAAGGCTAAATTTACTGTTTTGAAATCAGATGATCCTAAATCTCAGATCTTATATCAAGAAATGCAATTTGGTAATTACATGTTAACATATGATGGACCTAATGCTCAAGAAGAGACGGTAAAGGTAGATTCACAACAGCTATGGACAATGCAGTTTGATGGTAGTTGTGCTAAGGTAGGCTCAGGAGCAGGAGTAGTCTTAATTTCACTTGATGAAGAAATCACACATCTGGCCTACAAGTTGAATTTTAAGAACACTAATAACACTGCAGAGTATGAAGCTCTTCTCCTTGGAATGGAAGTTGCAAAACAAAAAGGAGTAAAGTTACTTAAGGTACAAGGTGATGCTAAGCTTGTGGTAAAGCAGGTGAGAAATTTATATTCTGTAAAAAATAACAGATTAAGGAATTACAGAAATAAAGTATGGGATGAGATGGAAAATTTTGATGCATTCTCAATAAACTCAGTTCCTAGAGACCAGAATTCAAAAGCTGATTCATTAGCTGTCTCTGCCTCATTATTGTTACCTCATCCTGAATTTAAAGATCAGATATATAGGATGGAAGTTCTTTTTAGGTCAAAGGTACCTGATAATGAAGAATCATGGCAAGTCTTTGATAATGACAAACATATTCAGTAGTTCCTAGAAGGATCAGGCCCTTTTGTCAATATGTGCTTTGAAGATGGTAAAGATGAGCAGTCACTGATTGAGGAGGAAGAATCAGAAGAAGAAATCATTCAATTAAAAGGTAATAAGATCCCTTCTCATTTTGTATCTTTAGAAAATCTTTTTGACAAACATGATGCTTACGTTAAGGAAGAAAGGAGTGAAAAAGAAAAGACTTGTGGAGAGTAGGGTGGAATCAATATAGAGACTGATGATTGTCCAAAAATGATTAATATTGGAAAGTGTTGTTACATTGAAGAAAGGGGTAAGATCAAAGAGTTATTAGTGGAATTTCAAGATGTTTTTGCTTGGGACTATGAGGGTCTTAAAAATTTCATGGATGGAGATTTTAGGCACACAATCCCTCTAAAGGTTGGGGTAGTTCCTGTCAAACAGAAACAAAGAAACTATAACCCTTTGATAGAAGGAGCAATTTTTAAGGAGATTGATAAGATGTTAAAAGAAAAAATCATATATCCTATTCATCACTCCACCTGGATTGCAAATATCATCCCTGTGAGGAAGAAGAATGGAGAGATAAGGATTTGTGTAGATTTCAGAAATCTAAATCAGGCTTCCCTCAAAGATAACTATGCATTGCCAAACATGGACCATTTATTACAGATTGTTGCAGGTTCAGGAATGATGTCTATGTTGGATGGGTTTTTAGGTTATAACCAAATCCAAGTGGATGAATCAGACAAGTACAAGATAGCTTTTACAATGCCATGGGGTACTTTTGCTTATAATAGAATGCCTTTTGGATTGATTAACGTAGGTGCAACATTTCAGAGAGTAATGGATCTGTCTTTTGGTGATCTTAAAAATAAGATTATTTTGATGTACCTTGATGATCTAACTATTTTCTCTAGGTAGAGAAAAGATCACATAAGAGATCTTGCCAGAGTCCTGCAGAGATGTAGAGACCAAGGTATTTCTTTAAATCCAAAGAAATCTGTATTTTGTGTTACTGAAGGTAAACTTCTTGGACACATTGTTTCTCAAGAAGGAGTTAAGATTGATCCTGATAGAGTTAGAGCTATTCAGCAGTTAAGTTTACCTTTAAGTAAAAATGGAATTAAATCTTTCTTTGGACAAGTTAACTTTTAAAGAAGATTTGTACCTGATTTTTCTGAAACTGTGAAAAGTATAGTTGATATGATGAAGGGAAATCAATCTTTCAAATGGACTGATGATGGTAAGAAATCTTTTGAAGACATAAAAAATGCAATTGCTAATGCTCCTGTTTTAGTTCACCCTGATTATACAAAAGAATTCATTTTATACTGTTATGCATCACAACACACCATGTCTACAATACTGATGCAAGAAAACAAGGAGGGGATACAAGCCCCAATTGCTTTCATGAGTATACCCTTGAAGAGCCATGAGTTGAAGTATTCCCAAATGGAAAAACATGCTTATGCTGTGGTAAGAGCATTGAAAAATTTCAGATTTTATGTTCTTCACTCACATTCAGTTGTTTATGTGCCTGATGCAATAGTAAAAAGCATTTTGACTCAACAAGAAGTTGGTTGTAATAATAGAGGAGCTTGGATTGCCAAAGTTCAAGAGTATGAAACTGATATTAGGCCAACTAAATTGGTGAGGGGGAATGCACTTTGTAAAGCCATAGCAGAAGGTCAGCCAGATGAGAAGAGTGATCATAAGGTGCTGATGGTGAGTTTACAAGATCCTTGGTTTTCAAACATTGCTTATTTCCTGACATACGGTGAGTGTCCAGAGGGATTGACAGCAAAACAGAGGAGAGATCTGAGAAACAAAGCCCTCAGGTATGTTATTTATGATGATGTTTTGTACAAAAGAGCAATAGATGGTACTTTCCTTAGGTGTGTGGATAAAGAGCAGCAAATGCAGTTGTTGAAAACTTTTCATGATGAGGCATGTGGAGGACATTTCTCTTCTACTATTACAGCATTCAAGATCCTAAGGCAATGCTACTATTGGCCAGGAATGTTTAAAGATGCATATAAATGGGTAGCAAAATGTGAAAAATGTAAGCTATTTTCTGGTAAACCTCAATTGGCAGCTCTACCATTGAAACCAGTTGTAATTGAGGCTCCTTTTCAGCAGTGGGGTCTAGATTTTATTTGTCCCCTAAATCCTCCTTCAAGTCAAGGTCATTCTTACATTTTGACTGCTACAGACTATTTTAGTAAATGGGTGGAAGCTAAGTCTATGAAGAGGACCACTTCTGATGCAGTTTGTGAGTTTATAAAAGAACAAATTTTAGTTAGGTTTGGAATACCTACATAATTGATTATGGATAATGCTTCATATTTCTCATCATCTGAAATTGTTTCTTTTTGTCATGATTATGGGATTCTGGTAGGTCATTCATCAGATTACTTTCCCCAAGGGAATGGGCAAGCAGAATCAAGTAATAAGAATTTGATTAATATCATGAAGAAGTTAGTTGATGACAATCAGAGGAATTGGCACAGGAAATTACATGATGCTTTATGGGCAGATAGGACTACACCTAAAAGAGCCATAGGTATATCTCCTTTTGAACTAGTTTATGGGGTTGAAGCAAATCTGCCTTTACCTTTAGAGCTTACTGCATGTAAATTGAAAATGGTAATTGAAGATGATGTTTTCAAAGATGGTTTAGAGAGAAGAATCCTATACTTGACCAAACTACAAGAAGAGAGAGAAGAAATGGTTGACAGAATAACTGCACATCAAAACCGAGTCAAGAAGTTATTTGAAAAAAGAGCTAGACCGAGGAAATTTATGGAAGGTGATATGGTGCTGCTGTGGGACAAGAGACATGAACCTAAAGGAATGCATTCTAAGTTTCAATCCTTATGGAAAGGCCCATTCCAGATTGTGCAAGCAAATCAGAATAATTCATTCAGGCTGGCATACCCTTCCGGAGAATCCCTGCCATGTTCCTATAATGGGCAGGATTAGAAGTTGTATCAAATGCATAATTGAGAAGCAGGTAATCCCTGCATAGTGGTTAGTTAGGTAGGTTTTCTTTTCCTGTTGTAGCCTAGTTGTTTTTCCTTCTGCTGTGTGTGGTTTTGGCTTTGTTAAGTTGCCGGCTATTTTGCGAAACCAAAGATTGCTAGAGTCCTTTTAAGCATGGTAATGCTTAAATCCCCAATCGGAGCCAGCTGTTGCCTAATTTTTAGTCACCCGTCATTTTTCCATGTGAAGTTGGTCGAGTCTAGGTCTAAGTCTTGCTTAGGTAGGCTTTCTTTTCCAGGTTTCCCTATCATTGCTTTCCTTCTTTGAACCGGGTGGGCTTTCCTGCAAGATCTTGTAACATTAGGTAGGTTATAGACCCCATCCTAGCAAAGAAGATGTGCTCTATTGATAATCTTGTATATCAAGATGGATGGTGTTTGTTCTTTCAGAAGAATCAAGAGGAAACTTTTTCTGTATGGAGAGTGCTAGAATTGCCGACTCGTCTAATGATATTATCAGTGGCAAAGGGTGGACAGTCATGGAGTTGATGGTATTGGACCCACATATGCCAAGCACGGGAGAGATTAGACAGAGGGTCCCTGCTGGAATCCATGTGTACCAATGAAGATGCAGTCACATGATCGCAAGGAATAAAATAATGCTATGCGATCATGCGACAATGAAGTCTGTTAGGTCCCACAAGTGCCAATGATGCAGCCAACGTGTACCAATTAGAAAGGTGGTCGCATGATCGCATAGATTAAAATAATGGTACGCGATCATGTGACAATGAGAATTTGAGAGCTGACTGTGTCACTGGGACCCATATGCACTGATGATAAGAAGATCTAGACAGATGGACCCCGCAGGAATCTATGTGTACCAATGGTAAAGCGGTCGCATGATCACATAGATTAAAATAATGGTATGTGATCATGCGACAATGTAATTGAGGATGCGACAATGAGGTTGCTGGGCCCCGCAAACGTCAGCAAGCCAAAACATCTTAAGATTCCAAATCGACAAACGGCACATGATCTTATGGAATCTTGTAAGCTCTTACGATCATGCGACTACCGTCAGATCTGCCAAGTGTGAAGAAGTGGGTCTGGGATGTTTCACGAACACATAAGCTAGTCTGTGGTTGGTCCATGAGATAATGAGTTGGTGGATTGTCAGAGGGACCTGTTGGCATATTGTCAGAAGGGTCCTAACATTGGCCGAGAATCAACAGTGGGCATGTTTTCGCAAGGGATGTGTCAGATGTATGCGATCTTCAGACAAACGTAGATCTTGTTTTTTCAAGAGTGGTAAAGCTAAGGGGTCCACCGCAGGAAATCTACGGCTGGCGCATGATCGCAAGGAATATTCTTCCTTCTTGCGATCATGCGACCACCATCCGATGATAATATTGTCAAGGAGGCCAAAGACTTAAGGAAATCAAATGAGATGGTGACGCGTTTCAAGCATACAATAAAAGGATTAAAACTTATGATTTTAAGGATCTCGTCGGTGCTTGAACATTATAATAAAGGTGACGGAAGAGAATTGAAAAGAAATAAACGCCGATTTCTTTTTCAAGTCGACTGTCATGGTAAAACAGAAAGCGTCTGTCACGAAGTATGTCGAAGGAAGAATAGAGAAAGAGATTGCATGATAACAGATGGTAAAGTTCTTGCCGATAGATGACGTCTATTCACATTCTCAGGACAAATCAAAGTTAAGTGACTCTGGAAGCCCAATGAACTCTGGCTTGACAGGTGTTGATCAAGAGGTTGAGATATCATGATCATCTTCCATACCCTCTTATTGAAAATATTCCTGCTTGGTGTATAGTCTATTTGTATTCATGGAAGCTGGAAGGTCATGAGTTCTGACGAACTCTATGTATTTTGAAGTCTATAAATACTAGGAAGAAACTCATTGTAAGGGTCGGCAAACTGGATATTTGAGCAAAGTAATTCCATTTACTATAGCAAGGTTTCTGGTTTTGTTGTTCCACTGGTAGTCAATCATATGCATTTGAATAGAAAGGACAGTTATGTATGAAGCTGTGATTACATCTTGAATTCCATTTCATGTCTGTGGTTGCAGTAAGTGATTCCATTTATTTGTCATATGTGATTCTTCTCCTATTCATCCTGTTAGTTAAATAGTTGCATACTGGACAGAAAGTACAGTGGTGTGTAGAGTTGTGATGTATGTGTGGATTCCATTTCATGATAGAAGTTGCAGTTAAAACAATTCTATTTGTCTCCTATACATGATTCTGCTCCTATTCTCTTGGTTAGACCTTGCATGGTTAAAATAGGTAGATTAGAGTTAGAAGATAAGAAGCATAAATCCTTGCCTGAATTGTTTGTGCCTACAAGCAATTTGGTTAAAACACATCAGAGACAACCTGGTGATCAAGATAAAAACACATTCATTATATATCATACATAATTAGGGAGCTGTACCTATCAATTCAGAGGGTAGTGATAGAAGACGTACACTGACCCAATTGTTGGTGACATCCTTTTGTTCTCTCCCATTGGGTAATTTAAGAGTCAAAGATTAGAAATCTTGAAGAGGACAAACTGTTAACCAACAGTATCCAAGGTTATCCTTGTACCTTCAACATTCATAGATTCTTCTTCAATATTGATAGCCAGTGGAGAGGGAATATCCTCTTGTTCTGCTTCTACTACTTGCTCTACTACAATTGATGTCTCTCCAACAATGTGTGCCATAACTTTAACTATTGCTTGTTCAGTCTCTACATTCACTTATTCATATTATCCTGCCATAATCTGAATGGTTCTCATTTTGTCCTTAAATGGGTGCTAAGGGGCTTTAGCATTTTTTTAAGATGTTCATCATCTCTTACATCACATAGTTTCTTCACAAGATTCTCTAGGATTGATTTGTCTTCTTCTTGTGCTCTCATCTTCCTATTTGCAAGTTTCTGCAATAAGTCATCAAGTATCTTTCCTTGAATAGAGTCAAAACTCTTATTAGCCAGAATCAAATGCTTGACCATTGCATTTTCAAGATTCAATTTATCAAAATAGTCATAGAGGTCATAGTATTTGTTCATTTTACTGAAGTCTCCATCTTTTATAATTTCTTCATTCACTCTCTCAATTCTAGGTTTCCATGCTTTCTTCTTCACAGTTGTGTCATCATCTTTAATTTTTGCAATTTTCTTAGGTACTAGTGGCACCAAGGTTTTCTACCTCTTACCAGGTCTAGTAGCAATTTCTTTCACTCTCTTTCTTGGTGTGGGGGAAGTAGATCTAGTAGGCTTGCTTGCTACATGTTCCTTCTCAGGTTCCTCTACTTTCACCTTGACTGGTGCTGCACTAGATGATAAGGGAGGTACAGATAAAATCTATTTCTATCCAATATCTCTAATTGCTATTGCTATCTGCTTTGCCACTAAGAATTCTCTCTCTATCAATCATGTATCCTTCAATATTTTCTTAATAGTGTTGTAAACTCTTTTCTTAGACTATTTCTCGTCAAGTATAGCCTTTGCAGAGTTGAAGTTTTCTTCAAAAGTTCCAAATCTGTTACTCTGAGTGTCAACCTTGCATTTAAGTAGCCTGTTCACATATTCTTCTATCTCTGTTTCAGTTATTTCATAGCCAAGATGGTCTATGAATTCAATTCTAGGTTCAACTACTTCAATGTATGTATAGTCAGTGTCAACCATAAAACATATTTCATTCTATATTTCTCCACAAGAGACTGTGGAATCCTTGATCTGCTAGACACAATATTCTGAAATGTCTTAATAACAAGTACTGCACTCTCATTAACACTATCAATAACATGCTTTCTGTATACTACATTAATCCTTTCCATTGTATTTACTCCATCATTGCAATCATTTCCTATGGTGTAAGGAAATCTCCTCAAAAGATGAAAAAACATGTAAGTGATCAAAGATGAAAATCTAAATTGAGCATACTTTGTCTTCTTAATCTTCTCCAAGTTCTCAAACAGTTGAATTCTTAGAATTTCACACATATCAACTGGGGGGCTTTGTCAACACACATCAAATAAGCTATGTGTACCATTCCATCTACCATGTCATCCTCTCTTGAATTTGCACAAAACTTGGTTGTTAGGATCTTGCATAGGTATCTAACATCAGGTTGTTTGACCTTACTAATTACAATTCCTCTGCCATTATAGGATGAATTAGTGTTATCAATGACTATATTTCTCATGTTCTTCTCATTTAAAGGAATAGCTCTAGATTTAGATAGTCTAGTGACTTCATGAATCAAATTAGTTGTAATTTCTATCACTTTATCTTCTAGCCAAAACTTCCCATTATGAATTTTGCTAAGGATTATCTTAGTGCATTCTTCATTATCAAACTCATACTGCAATGCATACTTAACAATCTCATTGTCTTTCAAATGATCATATCCTTGTTTTGATGTCATGTCCTAGTTGTAAATCTTCTCATACTCACTTGTAAAATCACTATCACTGATGGTTTCTAACTTGCATCCCAAATAACTTCCTACATTCTCTAAATGCAAAAATCTATCTGGTAAGGATGATAAAGCTAACTTAGGGTCTTGTTCTAGAGGTTCAACTAGTTCCCTCTTCATTCTAGGTCTATTTTAATCTCTGATATTGTGAATTAAAGATACATCCATGATTACTTCAAATTCCTTTTACCGATTCACAGATCTGTTAAGTAAAATACCTCAAATTCATGATTTTAGGGCTTGCGTAGATTCGGCGCTCAAATCCTTCACCAAATCATTGCAAAAAGCTTCCAATCACTTCTCTTTGATCTCTTTAACACTTGTGTTTTCTTTGATGATCAAATAACATTGATCATAATCTTTTATTACTTCAATCTCACTTAGTTCTGATATCACATTCAATTCTTTTGCCACTTCTTTCCAAAAAGTTGTTTCTGCTATCCTACAAAACTTAAAACTTCTTGCAGTCTCACAAAACATAATATTTTTCTTTGCACTCTTAACCATAGCATTATAATATCATAAACTACCTTCCATTAACTTCCCAAGACTTAATTCATCATAAATGTGCTTCTACACTAATCTAAGTTCCTAATCTACTATAATTTTCATAAATTAAGTGCTTTGAGATAGGTCAAGTAAGGATTCATTCTTACCACTTGATACTTCACCTTTCTAATTGTCTTCAATGTTGAATATGTCTCCTTGATTTTTGCTTTTAACAAACCTCACTTCATCTGTATTGCTACAGAAACCTTTCTATCTGTTACCTGCATCTTCATTTCTTCTTTCATGATTTCTAGGGTTAGGGTTAGGCTGAAAAACTCCATTGTTCATTCTGCAAAACCTTGTTGTATGTCCAATCTTGTTGCATATCTGGAAAACAATTCCATTGCTTCCATATCTTGGTTCAGGTGGATTAATCTATGATCTACAATTTCTAGCAATGTGTCCAACCTTGTTGCATCTATAACATATTACTCCATTTCTTCTATTCATATCTTCAGTAGGTTTCTTATCTACATTGTTAGTATTCCTCCACATTCTACTATTATTATTATTCTCAACAAATTTAGGTTTCCTACATCCAATAGCTCTATGTCCAAATCCATGATAGTTATAACAATAACCATTAGGAGGTTTAAATTGATTACCTGTGCAATCTCTCTTCATATGACCAATAGTATTACAACGAAAACATCTACCTTTGAATTCTCTTTGCATACCTTTGGATGATTCATCTTGCTTCAGTGATTCTTCTTCTTTAGGTGTATCTTTATATTTTTTGATCTCATCAGACTTCTTCTCATCTAAGCTTTCAGATACTTTCAAATATGGTTCCTTGCTTTCATTATTTGCTTTAAGAGTGTTAAATCCAAGACCAGTCTTATCATAGAACGGTTTCTGAAAAGATGCTTGTGTATCAATCTTCTCACTAGTTGAATATAGCCTTTCAATTTATTTCTTGGATTGAGTTAGTTCACCTTTCACAATCTTGTTGTATTTCTCAAGTTCAACATACTGCACATTGACTTTCTCAAGTTCAAATGTTACGTTTCCAAGTTTAGATTTCAGTCTTTCATTTTTAGTTTTTAGACTTTCATTCTTAGATTTTAGATTTGCTTCATTCTTTCCATTTCCATCTTTCAAACTAAGCTTCAAATTTTCTATTTTCAATTCATGCTTAAGGATCTCATTTTCTTTTTCCAAATTTTCATCACAATCTTCAATAAGAACTTCGGATTTCTTTTCAGATCTCAGATCTTCCAATTTGTTTTTCAATTTCTCAATGAGGTTCTTTGCATCATCATATTTTCCTTTCAGAGTGTCTCTTTCCTCAGTAAGCATATCAATCTATTCAAGAGCTTCTTCAAGATTCTTCTGTAGTTGATCCATATCCATAGAGATCTTACTCAAACTACTTGTGTGTGTTTGAACGTGGACCTCTAAATCAGGCACAAATGCAACATAGCCATTGCTCAATCATGAGATGGCAAGTATGAACATGAATTGTCCATCTCACAACATCGATTGAATTGACCTATTGCCTCCTATGTGGATGGGGTGTTTAATTACTCTCAGAACGAGAGCCAACAACCATGAGACCAATCCCACAATGGAGGATTTTCCAAGAGCTATGAAGATGAGTAAACTGAAATTGAACTAAATAAATGCAATTTAATCTAAGATAATTTGAAAGAAATATGATACTATTCTAAATAGCTTGAAAGAAATATACAAATTATTCCAAGAACTTGGAAATAGCAATGATATTAAACTATGAGCATGTAAGAAAATTAATCTAATATGAGAATGCAATACTATGCTAAATGATAAATTAATCTAATTGCAAATGAAAAACTTGAAAATAAAGTGAGACTAAAAAGTGTTATAGTTCAATTACTCTCAAAAATTCCCTTTTCGAATGAAGAAAATAGGTTCATTAAATAAGCAAGCCTAAGGAGGGAATGAAGGGGTTCTTGATTTGAAACTCCTAACCCTTCATTTCCATTTGAGACAAAAAAGCATTGAATTACTTAATTAAAAGAATGGAATTTTCCACATAGGGGACTTTTCGAATATCTTGAATTATTAATTCAAAAATGAGTGTCCATTCAAATAACAAGTAATTATTAATTCCTTTTTATGGGTAATTAGCTAAAGGGGGTAGATTTTAATTTAATTCCAAGTACTTAGGACTTTAGGATTAAATTAATTTATCAAAGGGGTAATTTAGCTAATAAAAGTTGAAGACTTTAGGAATTAATTTTAATATTTGATTAATGCAATTAGGGTTTTTGCAACTGACATCAAGTCAAATTAAGTCAAGTAGGAGAGAGAAAATTACCTAGGAAACTAAGATTTTGGAGATGTAAAATTGATGAAAATGCACCAAAATTGATTGAAATTAATAGGTCCCAATTTTAGGATATTACATTTGCCCCTCTTTGAATTGATGTGCGAACAACGCGTTGATTCAAAGAATAGTCTGAAGTGATAAATGACAAGAAATTTGGGATTCTAGGTTAGGTTGCCAAGACACCAAATAGATCAAAGCATGATTTTCTGAAGTCTAAGTTAGCTTGTGAAGACAACGGTCTCAAGAGAAGATGAGAATCGGGGTTAGGTTGCCCCAATGCCTAGAATGAGATTCAGATGCAAACTTAGGACTGTCTCCAAAACCTGGGTTAGATTGCCTAGATAACAGTCTAAGAGAGATTTCGAGAGCCATATTTAGAATGAAGCTTGACTCCCAAGAATTAGGGTTAGATTGCCCCAATACCTAAAAGATTTTGAGAACCATCTCTAGAACGAAGCTTGATTCCCAAGGATCCAAGTTAGATTGCATAGATACCTAAAAGATAGATGACTAGATAGCAAGATGTGAGACACCAAGATGCCCCTAGCAATGAGAACTAAAGATTTAGATTAGACTGATTCAAGAATTGATTCGACAAGATTCAAATGATGCAATCATCCTGCCCCCTCAAGAGCAAAACCAAAAGATGACATACCAGAAGGACAATTGACAATAAGAGGTTGCAGAGAAAAAGTAATTAGACTAGATTTGACAAGCTGCAGAAGTAAATCAGAGCAAAGCAGAGGTCTTATTGACCAAGTTTGACCATGGTTGACCAAGTTTGACCATGGTTGACCATGGTTGACCAGATTTGACTAGAGTTGACTTTGATGAAAAGATCAAAGATCTTGAGAACATGATGCAAAGATGAGTGTCTGGCAGGAAGATGACACCACAAGGCTAACTGCACAAGCGTCCGATCCCAAAGGGTCCCATAATTTAAGATGTGATTTTGAGCTATCTAGAGATGTCAGATTTTGATTTCGATCCTGAAAACTTGTGCAATCATGATGAAACTGAGACAAAATATGAGAACCTTTGATGAACAGGAAGCAATCAAGAGAGTAACAAGATATCATCTCAAATCCAAGCTTAACATGCAAATGCAAGCCTAAACTAAACTGCAAGCCCTAGGACTTGGTTGTTGGACTCATTGTATTTATCATCATCAAGTTTGTTTAAGCATGGGGCGATTGCAAGATGTCATACAATCCTCACTAACATTCCAATTATGAGAATATGAATATGACATAAGTCTTAGATTTGTCAGAATGAGGTGTAAGCATTAAGGTACAAGAAGCCAGAATGACTTGAACACCTATTCCTTTTGATTTAGCAAGTTAACATAAGCATTAAAGCACAATTGCTAGAATGACCTGAATGTTTCTTGCAAACAAACACACTAGACACGTGAGAGTTCCTTCTTTTCCAAAGAGTGCTCATAGTGACCCTTACATTCACTTAGCAGGATGAGCGTTAGCAATTTCACTTGTAGCAAAAAGAAGTCACTCAAAACAAACAAGGAGAAGAACCAACCTCACCAAAGCGTCCATATAAAAGGAGTCAAGGTACGCATGGCCATCCACTACGAGATGAAGGCTCTTACAAACAGACACCCCTCTTAGATAGATTCTTTGGATCATTGGAACTAAACCAACAAACATAAAGAAAAGAAAAAGAAAACAAACCAACAAGCAAAGGAAAAGCTCAGCATGCTTCAACGGAACACAAAATTAGTTTTCAGTTTCAGTTTACATTTGTGTTCAAGCAGATTGAAGTTGAATCAAAAGAAAACAACATTTGAAGCCTTGACGGGATAATGACAGTAGGCAGACGTAGTGAGGAACACTGGTGACCATCACGAGAGACAGAGTCTCAAGAAGATATCAAAGTGCAAACCAAGTATCAATAGGCGAATGTAGTGAGAACCACCGATGACCAATACAAGGATGATTCTCAAAAGAGAGAATAAAATGCAAGCGAAACATCAGTAGGCAAATGCAGTGAGAACCACTAGTGACTAATGTAAGGAAGAGATCCCAAAAGAGAGAGGTTCGAACAAGAGCTAAGTATCAGTAGGTAGGCATAGTGAGAACCATTGGTGATCGATACATGAGAGATCCTCGAGGAGAGAAATCTCAAAAGTAGCTAGGCATCAGCAGGCAGATGCAGTGGGAATCACTAGTGACTGATGCATAAATAAAACTTCCAAAAGAGATAGGACAATGCCCCCTAGACTAGGAAGATGCCCCCAAGTGTGAACTAGTTCCAATCCATGAAGAGTCAAGGAAAATCTCAAAGACAACTGGAAGCAAGGGCATGAGCTAGCAAACTGAAGCAGGAAACAAACTAAAAGTAGGAAACAAACTAAAGCAGGGAAGCGGGAAAGAAAACTAAAGAAGGAAAGCAAAGAGACTAAAGCGGGAAACTAAGAGCCAAGTGACGCTGAGATGAGATGTAGCTTCAGGAAACAAGAGGCGCTTGTTTGCCAGGTTTTCACCATCTTGGCAGAGATTCTATTTTTGCTACCATGACACCTGTTTACCAGGTTTTCATCAATGGCACATTTTTCTTCTTTTTCAATTTTTTTGTACTTTTCTCCCTTTTTTTATTTTTTTATTTTTCTCTTTTTTCTCTTTTTTTATATTTTTCTCTTTTTTTTACTGTTTTATATTTTTCTCTTTTTTATATTTTTTTATATTTTTTTATATTTTTGAATATTTCATTTTTTTTTTGTATTTTTTATCTTTTCACTTTTTTTGGTATTTTTTCAATTTTTAATTTTTTGATTATTGTCAAAGCACCTGTTTACCAGGTTTTCACCAAGATAATAGATGTTAGAAATAGGGAATACTAAGAGGGGGGGTGAATCAGCATTCTACAAACTTTATCTTTTTCCCAATTATGGATATAAAAAATTATCTTTATACATGCATAACATAAGAAGCTAAACAATATGCATAGCAATGGAAATAAAGAACTCATAACACATGATATGTTCTTGAGGAAACCCTGGCCAAGGGAAAACCCCAGTGGGGATGGTACCCACAAAGATCCACTAATCAAAAGTATCTTGTTAAGGATGTTGACCCTGTTAGGAGTCTATTACAAGCATATAGTGTATCAATCCTGATTAAGGGACTATAGGCCTTGTTAGAAGCCTCAACCCTGTTACGAGTTGTCAATACAAGATCTGATTACCAGATGAGCCCACTGCCCAAACAAGTAATGTAAAATGTATACTTATTACAAAAATAGATTGAGGTATATAACCTTATGCTACTTTCATCAATATCTTTTCACTGCTCTTACATTTGCATTATATCATTACAATCTTTTTATATCTCACTACCTCTATATCTTTTTCTTGCAATTACATATTACATATATACAAGTTATTAAAGATAATAACTTTACATGGTCAGCTTCCATATATCTTTATCCAAGAGTTAACATCTAGGATGTCACCCCTTTATATTGTTAAGTCATTATTTTGATAAACAAAATAATCCCTTAACTCTTTACCAATTCTGCCTTCATATTCTGTCCTGTCGGCTTAACACTGTCTTTGGTAAAACTATCATAACTAATTTTGTACATGTCGTACTAACTTGTACTCTGAGATGGGTCATCATTAGTCATCATAGAGTCTATGTTCAAGTGTGCAAGCATTGAACTTACTCTAGTCAATGTCACAAACAAAAACTGTATCATGGTGCACTGGTGAAAACACTGTCTTACACTTAGACAAATTTGCAATGCGCTCTGCTATACTTGCTCTCAGACCTATGCAATCTTCATGTGGATCATATGTTTCCATAATGACAACATCTATGTACTCACTTAAGCCAAATTTCCAACAATCTCCCCCTTTTTCATTGGTGGCAACATATGAGAAAATTGGCTAAGTGTATAAGTCAAAATCTCAAAATTGTGGCCATAGTATAGGATATGTATACTATCCTTATAACTCCTCAAAATATAAAATCTAATACAATGCTCCCCCTAAGAGTATCAATCCTTATCAAATATATCAATTTTATTCTCTAATATCTCTCCCCCTTTGACAACAATGACAAAATAAGGTAGGGAGGATTACAAAATTGTATCCCAAAAAAAATTATACCTTCATTTTCTTATTGCAAAGCCAGTAGGCTTGCAACACAATCTACAAAATCAGCTTTCATAGCTTCTATCTCCTTTTCCCATGAATTCTTGATGGAATCTGCCACATTGAGTAAAGTGCTTAGTCCATAAGCTACTATTTGACAAGCTTGGAGGTTGTCAAATTTGAATTTCTGAAAGGATGTCTTAGCTGTAAGACATTCTTCTAACTGCTCTTCAATGATACTCAATTTCATAGAGATGTGTTCTCTCAAAAGAGTGAGTTGTTGGAAATTTGGCTAATGTGGATGCATAGATGTTGTCATTATGGCAACATATGATCTCTATTGAGAGCGCAGAATCTAGAATGCAAGTATGGCAAGTTGAAGGAAGAAATTGTCTAAGTATGGATACAGTGATCCTGATAGAGCACCCGATGAAGATTTAGTTGGTGACATCCACTGGAGAAATATTTTTGTTTGTGCAGTTAACTAAAGCTTCTATAGAGTATGAGGATACCCCATCTCAGTGTGCATAAATTTTGGAGCAGTACAGACAAAGTTATTCAAAGTTTACCGAAGATAGTTTTTGTAGACAAAATAGTTTTTGGAGACAGTATTAGCGAAACAGTTAAGGGATTATTTTTTCTTGTCAAAATAATGACTTAACATTATCAAGGGATGACATCCTAGATGTTTACTCTTGGATAAAGATTTTGGAAGCTGACCATGTAAAGTTATTATCTCTAATAACTCATATATTAGGCATACTTGAAATATAATGAAGATATATGTGATATGTAAAAAGAAAGAAAAGATAACTTGCGATAGTTGTATATTGTGATAGCAGCAAAGGCTATTGATGTGAAGTTGTAAGTAGTACCATATTACAGTCAAAAACATTTTGTATTACTTGTTTGGGTAGTGAGCTCAGCTGGTGATCAGGTTTTGTAATCTAACTCCTAATAGGGTTAAGGCTTCTAATAAGGCCTAAAGTCCTTTAACTAGGAAAGATCTACTATATATTGTAAATTGACTCATAACAGGGTCCAATATCCCTAACAGGATACTTTTGATTAGTGATCTTTGTGGGTACCATCCCCACCGGGGTTTTCCCTTGGCCAGGGTTTCCTCAAGAACATATCATGTGTTATGAGTTCTTTCTATTTACTACTATGTTTGTTAATCAGCTTGATAATCTTTGTATGCACTAAAGTAATCTATTATATCCATAAGTGGGAAAAAGAAAAAGTTTGTGAAATACTGATTCACTCCCCCCCTCTCAGTATTTCTTATTTCTAACAATTGGTATCAGAGCACAATTACTCAGAGAAGGAACATTCAAGGAAATCTTAGTAGCTTGAGTAAGATCTCTATGGATATGGATCAACTTCAGAAGAATCTTGAAGAAGCTCTTGAACAGATTGATATGCTTACTGATGAAAGAAACTCCTTAAGAAGAAAATATGAAGATGCAAAGAATGCTATTGATAAATTAAAAGGTAAGATTGAAGATCTGAAATCTAAAAAGAAATCTGATATGCTTGTTGAAGATTGTGATGAATTAGAAAAAGAAAATGAGATCCTTAAGCATGAGTTGAAGATAGTAAATCTGAAGCTTAGTATGAAAGATGGAAATTTGAGATCTGATAATGAAAAATTGAAAATTGAGAATGAAGATCTGAAGTCAAGACTTGAAAAGGAAACATCTAAATCTAAAAAAGTAAAAGTGCAGTATGTGGAACTTGAGAAGTATAATAAAATTGTGAAAGGTGAATTAACTCAATCTAAACAACAACTTGAAAGGCTATATTCAAATAGTGATAAGACTGGAAAACAAATTTCTTTTGAAGAACCATTCTTTGATAGGACTAGATTTGGATTTAGTATGTTTAGAACAATCCATGAAAGTAAGAAGCTAGATCTGAAGACATCTGAAAGTGTGGAGGAAATAAAGCTAGATGAGAACACATTGGAAGATCCACCTAAAGAAGAACCACCTAGAGAGAAAGAAGAATCAAAGAAAGAAGAATCAAAATAGGAAGAATCATCTAAAGGTATGCAAAGAGAATTCAAAGGTAGATGTTTTTCTTGTAATACTATTGGACACATGAAGAGAGATTGCACAGGTAAGCAATTTAAACCTCTTAATGGACATTGTTATAATTGTCATAGTTTTGGACACAAAGCTAACGAATGTAGAAGACCTAAAGTAATTTTGAATAATTATGATAGAATGATTAGGAATACTAACAATGCAGATAAGAAATCTAATAAAGAAATGAATCAAAGAAAAGTGGTAGTATGTTTTAGATGCAACAAAGTAGGACATATTGCTAGAAACTGCAGGTCACAGATTAACCAGCAAGGAAAGAGATTTGGAAACAATGGAATCATTTGTTAGTTATGCAACAAGTTTGAACACTCAACAAGATTTTGCAGAATGAACAATGGAGGTTATCATCATAACCCTAACCCTAGGAACAATGCAAGAAGGAATGAAAATGTAGGAAATAAAGAGAAAGGTTATTGTAGCAATAAAGATGAAGTAAAATTTGATAAAGGCATAGATCAAGGAGGTATAGTCAGCACTAAAAGTAGTCAGGAAGGTAATGTAACTAATCGTAAGGATGAATCTTTACTTGACCCTTCTTTATGTACTTAAATTATGTAAGTTTCTGTAGTTTAGGACTTAGGATTAGTGTAGATTAGGAATTTGAATGAGTTAAGTTTTGCATAGTTAGATATAGGTTTATTATGTTGTACTAATGCTATGGTTAAGTGTGCAAAAGAAAATATTATGTTTTGTGAGGTCGCATAAAGTTTTATGGTTGCAGGTTTGCAGAATTAGCTTTTTGATGTTTTAGCGGCAAAATGAATGAATGTGATGTCAGATTGAGTTAATGTGAAGTGTTATAAGGTCAAAATTGAAGTTATCATGATTAAAAAGTGATTGAAAAGAGATTTGAAAGAAGAAAAAGTGAGTTGAGGATGATTTGAAGAAGTTTGGAAGCAGTTTGCAACAACGATCATACTGAAACCCTAGATTTGCAAAGTTGAGGTATTTTTTTGATCTTTAATCAGTTGATAAGATGGATATTTCTATGGTTCATAATGTTAAGGATAAGAATAGAACTAAGATTAAGAAAGAACCAGTAGAACCAACTAAAATTGATAACAGTCTAGCACTATCATCCATACCAAACAGAGTATTGCACATTGAGAATGTTAAAGGATATTTAGGTTGCAAGTTTGAAACTTTGGGAGATGCAAATTTTAGTGATGATTATAGGAAATTGTACAATCAAGACATGTCAGTTAAAAAAGATTATGGACACCTAGAGAACAATGAAATGATCAAATAGTCCATGAAGTATGAATTTAATGATGAGGAATGCACCAAGATCATTTTAAGTAGAATCCACAATGGGAAATTTTGGATGGAGGACAGAGTTATTGATATAGCTACCGACCTAATTCATGATGTTACTGGATTATCTAAAGTTGGAGAGATTCCATTGAATGAAAAGAACATGAGAAAGATTTTTTTAGACAACACTGGATCTAGTTATAATGGTAGAGGAATTGTGATAAGTAAAATTAAGCAAGATGATGTTAGGTACTTTTGCAAGATCCTAACAACTAAATTCTGTGGTAGTTCAAGGGAAGATGACATGGCTGCAGGAATGATTCATGTAGCTTATCTTATGTGTATTGAGAAGAAAAAAGTAGACCTATGTGAAATTTTGAAAATTTAGTTATTTGAGAACTTAGAAAAGATTAAGAAGGCTAAGTACACATAGTTTAGGTTTTCATCTCTGATAACCTATATGTTTTTCCATATTTTGAGAAGATTTCCTTACACAATTGATTGGAGTGACAATGTGAGCACAATGGAAAGAATAAACTCAGTCTACATGAAGCACCTTTTTGATAAAGTTAATGACAGTGTGAAGCTTGTATTGAAGACTTTTCAGAATATTGTTAAGAACAAATCAAGGATTCCTCAATCCTTAGTTGAAAAGCATAAAGATGACATTTGTTTTATGGTAGACACTAATTTCACCTACATTGAAGTAGTTGAGCCTAGAATGGAATTCATAGACCCTCTTGGCTATGAAATATCTGAAGTAGAAACAGTAGGATATGTGAATAGATTGTTAAAGTGTGAGTTGGATGGTCATGCAAATAGGTTTGGAACCTATGAAGAGAATTTCAACCCTGCAACAAGTTTGAAAGAAAAGAAGCAATCTAGTAAGAGTGTTGAATCCACTATGAAGAAAATACTGAAAGAATCAGGTATGTCAAGTCATGAGTTTGACATAGCTAAGAAGACTACAGAAGCCTTGAAGCAAAGTGAAAATCTTGTAATTTCACCTGAGGTATCTAGTGTAGATCCTGTTGATCCTATTGCAGTAAATGTAAAAGTTGAAGTACCTGAAAAAGATGAAGGAGATAAATCTTTTTCTCCTATTCCTAGCAAAAGAGTAAAAGTGAGTGCAATAGGACCCGACAAGAGACAAAAAGTAATTGTACCACCTGTACCTAGAAATGTAGCAGTAATTAAAGATGATGATGTAGTTTCAATTAAGAAGAAAACTTGGAAACCAAGAATTGAAAGAGTTAATGAAGATATATTGAAGCATGGAGACTTCACTAAGTTGAATAAATTCTATGATCTATATGGATCATTTGATAGATTGAATTTTGAAAATGAAATGATTACACATATGATTATGATAGATAAGAAACTTAGCACTATTCATGGTAAGATCCCAGAACATTTGTATAATAGACTTGTGAATAGAAAACATAGAGCACAAGAAGAGGACATAAAGATGAGAGAACATGTAATCAGACAGTTCTGTGAAGTTGAGGATGAAGATCATTTGAAGAGATTCTTGAAGTCTCTTGGAACTTTATTGAGAACTAAGAGAAGAACAATCCTTATAATGGGAGGCAAAAAGGAGGAAGTACAGAAAGAGACAGAGCAAGCAGTAATGCAAGTTCTTGTAGATATAGTTGTAGAAAAGCATGTTGAATTAGACCCTCAGCAGAAGCAATCAGAGGAACCGCATGCAGAGGAAGTTGGTATTGAAGAAGTTCCATCTTCTTCACATATCAATATTGGCAAAGAATCAATGGACATTGAAGGAACCAAAGTGACACTAGAGTCAAATGATGCAGTATTTCATGATCTAGGAAACATTGTTGACAATTTGGCTTTAGAAGAGCAAGAGATGATTACAGAATCAGAAAAGGATACATAGACAGTGGAAGCACTAGCAGTATCAGAATCAGTTCCAGTAGTACAGATAGTTAAAGGTAAACAAATTTTGACAGAGGTCACTACCCCTAGTGCACCTGATAGTAAGAAGAGACAAATTGGTTCAATTTTTGAAGACCTTGGAAAAGAAGTTGAAGATGATGATTAGCTTGAGTTCATCACATCTCTTAATAAAATTATTGGAAAGAATAAGAAGGTGAAGGACCTTGAAGGCAAAGTTAGAGTTTTGACAGAGAAACTTGAGAGTGTGATTAGCACTAAGGTATCTGAATCAGATCCACTTGAGAAAGCTAAAATAGTAATAAACTCTTTTGACTCTAAATTTTCTAACTTAAAGGATATTGCTAGAATAAAAGTTCAGGAAGACTTTGAAGCAGAAATGCAACAAAATTTAAGTGTAAATATTCAAAATGATATTGGTAGTTTGGATGTATGCATAAAGAATTTGAGGAGACATTTTAAGACTGGAAAGAGTTTGTATATACAATGCACAAAATTAGAAATCCTAACAGCTAAAGAAGATAAGAAGATCAAAGGGAAGATAGATACAATTACAGCTGAAACAAACACCTCGTCAAGCCCAAATGTAAAGATAAGTTCTGTAGAGAAGAACATAAGGAAGTTAAATGATAAAATTAGAATGTTAGCAGAGGAGAAGAATAGAAAGATGCTCAAGATTAACATCTTGAGAGAGCACATCTCAATCAAGACCTCAATTGTTGAAGACCAAATTGAGCAGTGTCTTTCAGCAAAGACATCTTTTCAGAAGTTTAGCTTCAATTCCCTGCAAGCTTGTCAGACAGCAGCATACAGATTGAGTAGTCTACTCAATGTTGTTGAATCCATCAGGAAGGTATGGGAGAAAGATTTTGAATCATGGAAGTCAGAGTTTGGTGACTGTGTTGCAAGCCTACTAGCTTTGCAATAGCTGATAACAAGGTATAAAGTCTTTTTAAATTTTTGTACACCCTATCTTTGTCATTGTTGTCAAAGGGGGAGAGATAGCAGAAAATTGAATATATGTTGAGGAAGGATACTCATAGGGGGACCTATTCTATGGAGTACAATATTGTATATGTGTTGTATAACTTTTGGCCACAATTTTGTGTAAATACTTTGAAGTTTTGTTTGCACACTTAGCCAATTTTCCCATATGTTGCCAGCAATGACAAAGGGGGAGACTGTTGGCAATTTGGCTAATGTGGATGCATAGATTTTGTCATTATGGCAACATATGATCTCTATTGAGAGCACAGAATCTAGAATGCAAGTATGGAAAGTTGAAGGAAGAAATTGTCTAAGTATGGATATAGTGATCCTGACAGAGCACCTGATGAAGATTTAGTTGGCGACATGCACTGGAGAAATATTTTTTTTTTTGTAGTTAACTAAAGCTTCTATAGAGTATGAGGATACCCCATCTCAGTGTGCATAAAGTTTGGGGCAGTACGGACAAAGTTATTCGAAGTTTACCGAAGATAGTTTTTGCAGACAGAACAATTTTTGGAGACAGTATTAGCGAAAGAGTTAAGGGATTATTTTTTCTTGTCAAAATAATGACTTAACATTATCAAAGGATGACATCCTAGATGTTTACTCTTGGATAAAGATTTTGGAAGCCGACCATGTAAAGTTATTATCTCTAATAACTCATATATTAGGCATACTTGAAATGTAATGAAGATATATGTGATATGTAAAAAGAAAGAAAAGATAACTTGCGATAGTTGTATATTGTGATAGCAACAAAGGCTATTGATGCGAAGTTGTAAGAAGTACCATATTACAGTCAAAAATTTTTTGCATTACCTGTTTGGGCAGTGAGCTCAGCTGGTGATCAGGTTTTGTAATCTAACTCCTAATAGGGTTAAGGCTTCTAACAAGGCCTAAATTCCTTTAATTAGTGATCTTTGTGGGTACCATCCCCACCGGGGCTTTCCCTTGGCCAGGGTTTCATCGAGAACATATCATGTGTTATGAGTTCTTTCTATTTACTATTATGTTTGTTAATCAGCTTGATAATCTTTGTATGCACTAAAGTAATCTATTATATCCATAAGTCTAAGATGAGTCTCCTCATTTTTCTGTTCTTCTCATCTTGCAATATTCTTATTTCATCATAAAACTTTCAAACTTTCTTTTTAGCATCACATACCTTCACATTAGGTCTAGAAAGAAGGTTACATTCATTCTGAATCTCAGCTTCCTTCAACTTGATCTTCTGTTCCTCTTCTGCTGTCAAAATCTCTGGTTTTGTACACTGTATGTACAATGATTTTCCTATCTCCAAATGTTTCCTCAAGTTCTTGACACACATATCAAGATTGCTAATATCATTCCTGATATTCTAACTTATGTTCAAAAGCATTTCAGCTTCATAAGCTACTTGAGCTGTCACTTTTGCATCAAATAGGTCAGTGAATTCATTGTCAAAAATTCTCATTACCTTCTTAGCTTTCTCCAAAGGGTCTGCCTCTATGATTTGTGTAGTTACAATGCTTTGTAACTTCTCAGTAAGGTCCTTCAGACTCCCTTCAAGATTTTTCACTTTCTTGTTCTTGCCAATAATTTTATTCAAAGAAGTGATCAGTTCCAACTGATCATCATCATAAACTTCCTTTCCTAAATCTTCAAACAAAGATCCAATTACTTTCTTCTTTCTAGTCTCAGGAGTAAGACTGATGTCTTCTTTAGAAGAAATGGGTGCTTGAATCTCAGTCTTCTTAGGTTCTTCACTGATAGATTGAGTCTGCTCTGCTTCTTCAGTTCTATCCGGTTCATCAAGAGCTGAATTATCAACAATGTTTGCTAAGTTCTTGAATACATTGTCATCAGTATCCAAGATGACCTTAGTACCTTCTATGTTCATAGTTTCATCTTCTATGTTAATAGATGAAGGAGAAGGAATATATTCTTGTTCAGCTTCAACTGCTTGCTCTACTACAATTGATGGCTCTCCAATGTTTTCTACCATTACCTTGATTATTGCCTTCTCTGTATCTGAATTAACTTCTTCATATCTACCTCCTGTAATCAAAATGGTTCTCCTTTTGGTTCTCAAATGGATGCTTAAGGCCTTCAATATCTTTTCCAGGTGTTCATCATCTCTCACATCACAAAGCTTCTTCACAAGATTCTTTCTGATATTAGTGTCTTCTTTAGTTGCTCTCTTCTTTCTATTTGACAGTTTGGTGTACTACTCATCAGGTATTTGACCTTGAATAGAATCAAATTTCTTGTTTGTCAACATCATATGCTTCACAATAGCATTCTCCAAATTAAGTTTGTCTGAATAACCACAAAGACTATAGTATTTGTTCATTCTGATAAAGTCTCCATTTTTAATAATCTTCTCATTAAGATTTTCAACTTTAGGTTTCCAAGCTTTCTTCTTAACTGTAGTGTCATCATCTTTTATCTCTACAATTTCTCTTGGTACTGGTTGAACTAAAGTCTTTTGTCTCTTTCCTAGTCTAGTAGCAATTTCTTTCATTCTCTTTCTAGCTATGGAGGAAGTGGATCTAGTTGTTACATGTTCATTTTCTGGTTCGTCTACTTTCACCTTGACTTGTGTAGGTTCTTGTTGTGCTACACTGGATGACAAGGGTGGTACAATCAAGACTTCTTTCTATCCAATATCCTTGATTGCTTCTAATGTCTATTTTTCTATTAAGAATTCTTATTCTGACATTCCTGTATCTTTTAGTATTCTCCTGATAGTGTTGTCAACTCTCTTCTTAGATTGCTTCTCTTCAATTATAGCTTTTGCCGAGTTGAAGTTCTCTTCAAAAGTTCCAAATCTACTGCACTGAGTGTCCAATTTACTTTTATGTAATCTGCCAATATATTCTTTGTTAGAAATAGGAAATACTGAGAGGGGGGGGTGAATCAGTATTTCACAAACTTTTACTTTTGCCCACTTATGGATATAACAAATTAATTTAAAGCATAAGAGACTAAATAGCATACATAAAAATAAATGTAAAGAACTCATAACACATGATATGTTCTCAAGGAAACCCTGGCCAAGGGAAAACCCCAGTGGGGATGGTACCCACAAAGATCCACTAATCAAAAGATATCCTGTTGAGGGTGTTGACCCTGTTAGGATTCTATTACAAACATATAGTGTATCAGTCCTGGTTAAGGGACTATAGGCCTTGTTAGAAGCCTCAACCCTGTTAGGAGTTGTAGATACAAAACCTGATTATGAGATGAGCTCACTGCCCAAACAAGTAATACAAATGTTTACTGATTACAATATGGTACTGCTTACAACTTCGTATCAACAACTTTCACCACTATCACAATATACAACTATTACAAGTTACATTTCAAGTATGTTCAGTACATCTTTATTTATACAAGATATAAACATAATATCTTTCTCCAGTTGGCTTGCATATCTTTATCCAAGATTAAACATCTAGGATGTCATCTCTTTATAATATTAAGTCATTATTTTGACAAGCAAAATAATCCCTTAGTTCATTTACTAGTTATGCCTTCAAAACTGCTTTGTCAGTTGTACTCTATCATTGGTAAAACAATCATAACTTTGTTTGTACTATCCGTACTCTTTTGCACACTGAGATGGGGTATCCTTAGACACCATAGAGTCTATGTTCAACTGCACAAACTCTAATCATGCTCTAGTGAATGTCACCAAAACAAACTGTATCGGGTGCTCTGTCAAAAAAATTGTTTCATACTTAGACAATTTTAGTCTGCGATCTTCATAGGGAACATATGTTTCCATAATGACAACATCCATGTACATACCTCAGCCAAATTGCCAACAATCTTCCCCTTTGTTATTGGTGGCAACATATGAGAAAATTGGCTAAGTGTACAAGTCAAAATCTCAAAATTTGTATCAAAATTGTGGCCATAGTATAAAATAAGTATACTATCCTTATATCTCCTCAAAATATACACATATCTATAATACTTCATAATAATCCATAAAACTCCCCCTATGAGTATCCTTCCTTATCATATATAGACAATTTTCTAAGTATGTCTCCCCCTTTGACAACAATGACAAAATAAATGGTGGAAAGGGATATACAAAATTGTGTCAAAACTTTTACCTTACTGTCTTATTGCAAAGCCGGTACGCTTGCAACACAATCTGCAAAATCTAACTTCCAAGCCTCGAAATCTTTCTCCCATGCCTTAATTGATTCTACTACATTGAGTAAAGTACTCAATCCGTATGCTGCAATCTGACAAGCTTGAAGGGACCCAAAATTGAACTTCTGAAATGATGTCTTAGCAGTAAGACATTCTTCTAGTTGCTCTTCTATTATAGTCAACTTGATTGAGACATGCTCTCTCAAGATGTTTATCCTAATAATTTTCCTGTTCTTCTCATCATTCAAAGTCCTTATCTCATAACATAATTTTCTGATCTTTTTCTCAACTGCACTGATCTTTATGTTTGTGCTAGCCATTGAGTTTGTCTCTGCTACAATTTCATCTTGCTTCTCTTTTAGCTTCTTCTCTTCCTCAAGTATTATATTTTCAGATTTTGTACACTAAATGTACAAACACTTTCCAGTCTCAAGATGTTTCCTTAAGTTCTCAATGTGTCTGTCAAGGCTCTCAATGTCATTTTTGATATTTTGACTTATATTCTACAACATCTTAGCTTCATAAGCTACCTATGCCTTAACCTTAGCAATATTAGTCAAATAAGTGAACTTGACATCAAAAGAATTTATTACCATCTTTTGTCTTTCAAGTGGGTCTGAATCAAAGACTTTTGTAGATATAAAACTTTGTAGCTTCTCAGTCAAATCTTTCAGGCTACCTTCCAAATTCTTAACTTTCTTGTTCTTTCCAATAATTTTGTTCAAAGAAGTGATCAACTCTAATTGATCATCATCATCAACCTCCTTGCTCAAATCTTCAATCAATGTTCCTATTCCTTTCTCCTTACCAGTCTTAGGAGTAAGACTGATGTCTTCTTGTGGTTCAATAGGTGTATGGGCCTCTATTTCTATTTGCTCTTATGCTCATGTAGTCTCTGTTTCAATACTCTTTTCTTGCTCTCCCAAAGCCAAATTGTCAACAATGTTATCCAAACTATTGAGTACCGCATCATCTGAATCTAAAGTAACTTTTGTTCCTTCAATGTCCATAGATTTTGTGCCAATGTTTATAGAAGAAGAGGGATTATCTTCAACTTCAACTACCTCTATTGTTGCCTCTGCCTGTTCTAAACTCTATTTCTCTACTGGTTCTGCAACTGATTGATCTTTGCTATCTTTTACTGCTACCAAGTTTGCTAGCACTTGCACAAGTGCATGTTTAGTTTCAATCTTCACTTGTTCATATTGACCTCCCATTATTTGTATAGTTCTTCTTTTGGTTCTTAATAGGGTTTCAAGTGGCTTGAGGATCTGTTTAAGGTGGTCATCATCTCTTATGTCACAAAACTATCTTATCACATTCTCTCTCATTTTAGTATCTTCTTCTTGTGCTCTCATCTTTCTTCTCACAAGTCTGTTGTACAAATCTTCTGGTATCTTTCCATGAATAGTATCAAATTTCTTGTTTGTCAAAATCATATGTGTAACCATTTCATTCTCTAGATTTAATCTATCAGAGGATCCATATAAATCATAGTATTTGTTCATTTTGGTAAAGTCTCCATGCTGCAATATGTCTTCATTAACTCTTTCTATCCTTGGTTTCCATGATTTCTTCTTTATTGTTACTTCATCATCTTTTATCTCTGCAACTCTTCTAGGTACTAGTGGAACAATTATTTTTTGTCTTTTACCCAGTCTTGAAGCACTTTCCTTCATTCTTTTTCTTGGTGTTGAAGAAGAGGGTTTCTCTGTCTGACTAATTTCTTGCTCCTTCTTAGGTTCTTCAACCTTTACATTAACTTGAATGGGTTCTGCACTTGATGCCAAAGGTGGGACTGATAGTATCTCACTTTGCCTTATTGCTTCTACAGTCTTTCTTGCAATATCAAATTCTTGCTCACTCATACCTGATTCTTTTAGAATTTTCTTTATTGTAGTCTCCACTCTCTTCTTTGATTGTTTCTCTTCCTTGAGCGTCTTTGCTGAATCAAAGTTTTCATCATATGTTCCAAATCTATTGCTATGAGCATCCACTTTACTTTTCAACAATCTACTAACATATCCTTCTATTTCAACTTCAGAGATTTCATAGCCAAGAGGGTCTATGAATTTATGTCTAGGTTTTACTGCCTTAATGTAAGTGAAATCAGTATCAACCATAAAACATATATCATCTTTGTATTTCTCAACTAGGGATGGAGGAATTCTTGATCTATTTACCACAATGTTCTGAAAAGTTTTCAACACTAACTTTACGCTATCATTAACCTTCTCAATAAGATGTTTCATGTAAACTTTATTGATTCTTTCCATAGTATTCTCACCATCATTCCAATCAATAGTGTAAGGAAATCTTCTTAGCAAGTAGAAGAACATGTAAGTAACCAATGAGGAAAATCTAAAGTGAGTGTATTTAGCTTTCTTTATCTTTTCCAAATTCTCAAACAACTATATTCTCAGAATTTCACACATATCCACATGCTTCTTCTCCACACACATCAAATAACCAATGTGTACCATACCTGGTGGCATATCATCTTCTCTAGAACTTCCATAGAATTTTGTTGTCAAAATCTCACACAAGTATTTTACATCATCTTGCTTAATCTTACTAATGACTATACCTCTGCCATTGTATATTGAACTGGTGTTATCAATCACAATCTTTCTCATGTTTTTCTCATTTAGTGGAATTGCACCAACTTTTGATAATCTAGTCACATCATGAATTAGGTCTATAGTTATGTATGTAACTCTATCTTCTAACCAAAATTTACCATTATGTATCCTACTCAAAATGATCTTAGTACACTCCTAATCATCAAATTCATATTTCATAGAGTACTCAATGATTTCATTGTTTTCTAGATGTTCATAACCTTGTTTCACTAACATATCCTTGTTGTACAATTTTTGATATTCACCATTAAAATTACTCTCCCTTAGGGTTTCATATTTGCATCCAAGATAACTTTTAACATTCTCTAAATGAAGAACTCCATTTGGTACGAATGATAAAGCTAAACTAGCATCTCTTTCTGAGGGTTCAACTGAATCTTTCTTAGTTCTAGGTCTATTCTTATCATTGATGTTGTGAATCAATGACACGTCCATGATTATATCTGATTACTTAAGCTGATTCAAGATCTTAGTTGGATAAATACCTTAAATTCACAAAATTAGGGCTTTCGCTAGATCGGCACTTCAAACTTCCACAAATCACTTCCAAAGTTCTTTCTTCACTCTCCAAATCACTTCTAATTGCTTGATAATCACAATAACTTCAATTTCAATCTTTTAATACTTAGCATTTACTCGATCTGACATTGCATTCAATTCTTTTGCTGCTAAAATGCCAAAAAGCTAATTCTATAAACTTGCAACCATAAATCTTCTTATGACCTCGCAAAACACAATATTTATTTTTGCACGCTTAACCATAGCATTAGTATAACATAAGAAACCTTCATCTAACTGTGAAAAACTTAACTCATTCAAAATCTAATTCTACACTAATTCTAAGTTCCTAAACTACAGAAATTTACATAATTTAAGTTCTTAAAGAAGGGTTAGGTAAAGACTCATTCTTACCATCAAATACATTACCTTCTTGATTACCTTCAGTTCTGAATATACCTTCTTGATCTGTGCCTTTAACAAATTTTACTTCATCTTCATTGCTACAACAACCTTTCTCTTTGTTTCCTGCATTTTCATTCCTTCTTGCATAGTTTCTAGGGTTAGGGTTATGATGATAACCTCCATTGTTCATTCTGCAAAATCTTGCTATGTGTCCAATCTTGTTACATATCTGACAAATGTTTCCATTGGTTCCATATCTAGGTGTTTGCTAATTGATTTGTGTCCTGCAATTTCTAGCAATATGTCCAATTTTGTTGCATCTGTAACATACTATTCCATTTCCTCTCTTCATGTCTTCAGTTGATCTTTGATCTGCATTGTTAGTATTTCTAGGCATTCTACTATTGTAATTATTCTCAATAACTTTAGATCTTCTACATTCAATAGCTCTATGTCCAAAACCATGATGATTATAACAATATCCATTAAGAGGTTTGAATTGTTTACCTGTACAATCTCTCTTCATATGACCAATAGTATTACAAGCAAAACATCTACCTTTGAATTCTCTTTGCATACCTTTGGATGGTTCATCTTGCTTCGGTGGTTCTTCTTGCTTCGGTGCATCTTCTTGCTTGGGTGATTATTCTTGCTTAGGTGCATCTTCAGATTTGTTCTCATCTAACTTCTTTTCTTCACTGCTTTCACATACATTCAGATCTGGTTTCTTTCTTTCACTAACTATCTTCAATATGTTAAATCCAAGACTAGTTTTGTCATAGAATGGTTTTCCATAAGATACTTGCTCATTAATCTTTTCACTATTTGAATATAGCCTCTCAAGTTGTTGTTTGGATTGAGTCAATTCACCTTTCACAATCTTGTTGTATTTCTCAAGTTCATCATATTGCAATTTGACTTTATTAAATTCAGATGTTACCTTGCCAAGTTTAGAATTCAGATCTTCATTCTCATTCTTAGATCTCAGATTGTCATTTCCATCTTTCAAGTTAAGCTTTAGATTTCTATCTTCAATTCATGTTTAAGGATCACATTTTCTTTTTCTAAATCATCACAATCTTCAACAAGAATTTTAGATTCCTTCTTAGATTTTAGATCTTCTATCTTACCTTTCAATTTATCAATAAGCTTCTTTACATCATCATACTTTCTTTTCAGATTGTTTCTTTGATTAGTAAGCATATCAATTTGTTCAAGAGCTTCTTCAAGATTCTTTTGTAACTGATCCATATCCATAGAGATCTTACTCAAGCTACTAGGCTTTCCTTGAATGTTCCTTCTCCAAGTAACTATGCTCTGATACCAATTGTTAGAAATAGGAAATACTGAGAGGGGGGGGTGAATTAGTATTTCACAAACTTTTAATTTTTCCCACTTATGGATATAACAGATTACTTTAAAGCATAAGAGACTAAATAGCATACATAACAGTAAATGTAAAGAACTCATAACACATGATATGTTCTTGAGGAAACCCTGGCCAAGGGAGAATCCCAGTGGGGATGGTACCCACAAAGATCCACTAATCAAAAGATATCCTATTAAGGATGTTGACCCTGTTAGGAGTCTATTACAAACATATAGTGTATCAGTCCTGGTTAAGGGACTATAGGCCTTGTTAGAAGCCTCAACCCTATTAGGAGTTGTAGATACAAAACCTAATTACTAGATGATCTCACTACCCAAACAAGTAATACAAATGTTTACTGATTACAATATGGTACTTCTTACAACTTCACATCAACAACTTTCACCGCTATCACAATATACAACTATTACAAGTTACATTTCAAGTATGTTCAGTACATCTTTATTTATAAAAGATATAAACATAATATATTTCTCTAGTTGGCTTGCATATCTTTATCCAAGAGTAAACATCTAGGATGTCATCTCTTTATAATATTAAGTCATTATTTTGACAACCAAAATAATCCCTTAATTCATTTACTAGTTTTGCCTTCAAAACTGCTCTGTCGGCTGTACTCTGTCATCAGTAAAACAATCATAACTTTGTCTATACTATCCATACTCTTTTGTGCACTGAGATGCGGTATCCTTAGACACCATAGAGTCTATGTTCAACTACGCAAACTCTGATCATGCTCCAGTGAACATCGCCAAAAGAAACTCTATCAGGTGCTCTGTCAAAAACACTGTTTCATACTTAGACAATTTTAGTCTGTGATCTTCCATACTTACTTTCCAGCTTATGTGATCTTCATAGGGAAAATATGTTTCCATAATGACAACATCCATGTACATACCTCAGCCAAATTGCCAACATTCTTCTGTTTCAACCTCAGATATCTCATATCCAAGAGGGTCTATGAACTCAATTCTAGGTTCCACTCCTTCAATATAGGTAAAGTCAGTGTCAACCATAAAACATATATCATTCTTATACTTCTTCACAAGTGATTGTGGCATTCTTGATCTGCTAGTTACCATGTTCTGAAATGTCTTCACTACTAACATAGCACTCTCATTTACTTTGTCAATAACATGTCTCAAATATGCTGTATTTATCCTTTCCATAGCAGTTTTTCCATCATTCCAATCATGTGCAATGGTGTATGGAAATCTTCTCAATGAGTGGAAAAACATGTATGTAATTAAGGATGAAAATCTAAATTGTGCATACTTAGATTTCTTTATCTTCTCCAAGTTTTCAAATAGTTGAATTCTTAGAATTTCACACATGTCAACTGGTACTTTGTCAACACAGATTAAATAGGCAATATGTACCATTCCAGCTACCATATCATCTTCTCTAGAATTTGTACAAAACTTAGTTGCTAGGTACTTGCATAAATATCTAACATCATGTTGTTTGATCTTGCTGATCACAATTCCTTTTCCATTGTAGGATGAACCTGTGTTGTCTATGACTATTTTTCTCATTTAAAGGAATAAAACCAACTTTAGATAAACCTGTGACTTCATGAATCAAGTCAGCTGTAATGTCTATCACTCTATCCTCTAGCCAAAAGTTCCCATTGTGAATTCTACTTAGAATAATCTTAGTGCATTCTTCATTGTCAAACTCATACTTCAAAGCATACTAAACAATCTCATTATCTTTCAAATGTTCATATTCTTGTTTTAATGACATATCCTGATTGTAAATGTTCATATGTTCATTGGTAAAATCACTATCACTGACAGTTTCTAACTTGCATCCAAGATAACTTCTCACATTTTCTAAATGCAAAACTTCGTCTGGTATGGATGATAATGCTAACCTAGGATCATCTTCTTCCAAGGGTTCTACTGGTTCCCTCTTCATTCTAGGTCTATTCTTATCTATGATATTGTGAATTAAGGATACATCCATGACTACTTTAAATTCCTTATATTGATTCAAAGATGTGTCAAGATAAATACCTCAAGTTCACGATTTTAGGGCATTCGTAGATTCGGCGCTCAAATCTTTCACCAAATCACTGCAAAATGCTTCCAATCTATATTCTTTTCTCTCCTAAACACTTCAATTCACTTTGATAATCAAATAACATTGATCATAACCTTTTATTACTTTAATCTCACTTAGATCTGACATCGCATTCAATTCTTTTGCTGCTTCTTTCCAAAAAGCTATTTCTGTTATCCTGCAAAACTTAAAACTTCTTGTGATCTCACAAAACTTAATATTTTCTTTTGTGATCTTAACCATAGCATTAGTACATCATAAACTACCTTACATTAACTGTGCAAGAGTTTATTCATCAAAAATCTACTTCTACACTAATTCTAAGTTCCTAATCTACTGTAATTATCATAAATTAAGTGCTTTGAGTTAGGTCAAGTAAGGATTCATTCTTACCACTTGATACTTCACCTTTATGATTACCTTCAATGTTGAATATGTTTCCTTGATCTATGCCTTTAACAAACTTCACTTCATCTGCATTAATACAGCAACCTTTCTGTATGTTACCTGCATCTTCATTTCTTCTTGCATGATTTCTAGGGTTAGGGTTAGGATGAAAAACTTCATTGTTCATTCTGCAAAACCTTGTTGTATGTCCAATCTTGTTACATATCTAACAAACAATTCCATTGTTCCCATATCTTGGTCCTTGCTGATTGATTTGTGATCTGTAGTTTCTAGCAATGTGTCCAATCTTGTTGCATCTATAACATACTACTTCATTTCTTCTGTTCATATCTTCAGTAGGTCTTTTATCTACATTGTTAGTATTTCTAAACATTCTACTACCATAATTATTCTCAATAACTTTAGTTCTTCTACATTCAATAGCTCTATGTCCAAAACCATGACAATTATAACAATAACCATTAAGAGGTCTAAATTTTTTACCTGTGCAATCTCTCTTCATGTGACCAATAGTATTACAACCAAAACATCTACCTTTGAATTCTCTTTGCATACCTTTGGGTGATTATTCTTCTTTAGGTGGTTCTTCTCCTTTAGGTGTGTCTTCAAATTTGTTGATCTCATCTAACTTTTTCTTATCTATGCTTTCAGATTCTTTCAGATCTGGTTCCTTGCTTTCATCATTTGTTCTGAATATGTTAAATCCAAGTCCAGTCTTATCATAGGATGGTTTTCCATAAGATACTTGCTCATCAATCTTCTCACTATTTGAATATAGCCTTTCAAGTTGTTGTTTGGATTGAGTCAATTCACCTTTCACAATCTTATTGTATTTCTCAAGTTCTGCATGCTACAAGTTTACTTTCTCAAATTTAGATGTTACTTTGCCAAGTTTAGATATTAATTCTTCATTCTCAATCTTCAACCTTTCATTCTCAGATCTCAGATTTGCTTCATTTTTGTCATTTCCATCTTTCAAACTAAGCTTCAAATTTTCTATCTTCAGTTCATGCTTAAGGATCACATTTTCTTTTTCTAAATTGTCATCACAGTCTTCAATAAGAATTTCAGATTCCTTTTCAGATTTTAGATCTTCTACCTTGTTTTTTAGTTTCTCAATAAGGTTCTTTGCATCATCATATTTCCTTTTTAGAGTGTTTCTTTCATTAGTAAGCATATCAATCTATTCAAGAGCTTCTTCAAGATTTTTCTATAGTTGATCCATATCCATAGAGATCTTATTCAAGTTGCTAGGCTTTCCTTCAATGATTCTTCTCCGAGTAACTAAGCTTTGATACCAATTGTTAGAAATAGGGAATACTGAGAGGAGGGGGTGAATCAGTATTCTACAAACTTTATCTTTTGCCCAATTATGGATATAATAAATTATCTTTATACATGCATAACATAAGAAGCTAAACAATATGCATAGCAATTGAAATAAAGAACTCATAACACATGATATGTTGTCGAGGAAACCCTGGCCAAGGGAAAACCCCAGTGGGGATGGTACCCACAAAGATCCACTAATGAAAAGTATCCTGTTAAGGATTTTGACCCTGTTAGGAGTCTATTACAACCATATAGTGTATCAGTCCTGATTAAGGGACTATAGGCCTTGTTAGAAGCCTCAACCCTGTTAGGAGTTGTCAATACAAAATCTAATTACTAGATGAGCCCACTGCCCAAACATGTAATGTAAAATGTATACTTATTACAAAAATGGATTAAAGTATATAACCTTATACTTCTTGCATCAATATATTTTCACTACTCTTACATTAACATTATATCATTACAATCTTTTCATATCTCACTACCTCTATATCTTTTTCTTGCAATTACATATTACATATATACAAGTTATTAAAGATAATAACTTTACATGGTTGGCTTCCATATATCTTTATCCAAGATTTAACATCTAGGATGTCATCCCTTTATATTGTTAAGTCATTATTTTGATAAAAAAAATAATCCCTTAACTCTTTACCAATTCTACCTTCATATTCTGTCCTGTCAGCTTAACATTGTCTTCGGTAAAATTGTCATAACTAATTTTGTACATGTCGTACTGAGTTGAACTCTAAGATGGGTCATCATTTGTCATCATAGAGTCTATGTTCAAGTGCGCAAGCACTGAACTTACTCCAATCAATGTCACAAAAAAAATTTGTATCCTGGTGCACTGGTGAAAACACTGTCTTACACTTAGACAAATTTGCAATGCGCTCTGCTATACTTGCTCTCAGACCTGTGCGATCTTCATGTGGATCATATGTTTTTATAATGACAACATCTATGTACTCACTTCAGCCAAATTGCCAACAAATAGATACATTAAAGTGCCTGTTTACCAGGTGTTCACTAAGATGATCATTTTTTTAGGACATTTTGCAATTTTTAAGATTTTTGCAATATATCATTTTTTGGGATTTTTTTAGGACCAGTAAGTATGTACATGAGTACGTAGATAATGCCTCAGCTATAGAATCTTTTCAGGTGTAGAGCATTGATCATCTCTTTGAGTTGTTCTCCTTCAGTAGTAATCTCTGAGAACATAATATCTTGTAGTAGTAGTGAGCTGAGAAATTGTAGAATCAAAACCAGTAGTATCCAACTGTCGAGAGATCCATATTCAAGGAAAGGTCACTTAAGTGAGACCCACAAATATCCTTGTGAATTCATCTTAACTCTTTGTTAGATTTCCCGCACTCTAAACGCTTAGGGAGAGTAAGTTCTAGATTTCTCTTAATCACGTCATTAGGGATGAGGAGATGCTGATATGCACTTTAGGAAAAGGCAAGATGGAGTGAAGAGGGTAAATTATGAGAGGCAAGGGTGATGGAATGGAGGAAAGCATGATAATTTTGGAATCTTGAATGGAAACTTTGATTTTCCTTTTGGAATCCACATAGCTTTTTATTTTTTTTCTCTTTTCTTCTTTATGTTGAGGTGCTTTTGATTATAATGCCTATAAGATGGATTTCGAGATCCATTTTTTATTTTATTTTCTGGCTTTTGATTGTCTTCTTCTTTTTGAGGACTTTTGTGGTCTTTTGAACACCTTTGTTTCTTTCCTTTCTTCGTAGTAACATGTCGATTAGATGGGACATGGTGACCTTGAGATATAAGTGGATTCTCATTATTTTTATTTTTATGTTGCACATCCAAGTTACTTCCAAAAGACTCGGGAATGGTGGATGAAAGAGGCTTATATGATTGGTTCAGGTGGAGAGGTGGAAATGGAAGTGGATGAGAAACTTTTCTAGGAGATGAAGGGGGAAGAAAAGTCAATGGGATGGGCTCAAGTGCAAATATATCAGTATCATCCTCATCATTCATGAATGCATTAGATAGATCAAGAAAGTAATCTTCCATAGAACATTGTCGATTGTGAGTTATCCTAGAAGAGTCAGATAAGTTTGGAGGAATATTATATGATCCTAATCAAGATGGTCTATTCCAAGAGTTAGGTCCCCTTTCAGGTGGTAAGAGTGCATGAATAGGAACCATTTCAATTCTAGATCTACCAATATTCCATGAAACTGTAACAGAATGGGGTCTTACATACCCATGATTTTTTGGAGCAGTAGGAGTATAGCTTGGAGTAGATGGCCTAGGAGCCATAGGAATGATCTCCACAAGAGGGTGGAAAGGATCATCATCAGTTTCTTGATGTGAAAGATTAGAACTTTCTTCTCTTTCAGAGCTGGTAGGAGCAACATATTTGTGTATAGCATCAACTGGTATCTTTGTAGTAGCATCTGACATGTAATCAACTAGAGATATAGTAGGTGGCATATTTTCTTCATTGCTATCATCTATCATAGGAAGTGTGTCTTCAACAGCAAGACCTTTCTCAATAGAAAAAGTGGAGTAAACTATAATAGGCATACCCCAAGGCATACCCAAGATAAGGGAGACATCAGCTATTTTCTCCCATTCAGTATGTGTTCCATTAGAATCAACAGTAGTAGAAGTCTTTTTAGTAAAGTGGATAAAATCCTCCTGGTGAGAAATAGGATCATGTTCTTGAGGTATTTGAGAAGGTAGATAGGACTCTCTCTGGTAGTTTGAATCAGGATTTTGAATATTCAAGAGCCTTTCATGTGTCATAGGCTGGATCTTTGTATCTTCATTATTTGAATCCTTGTATGAGTCAAGCTCATGGCTCTGATAGACAATACCAAATCTATCTTCAGAGGGCCTCTCATAGGAGTGCAGAGATGGAGGAAGAGTTGTTAGTGACAAGATGGACTCCATCTGATATTCCCCAATGCCAATATCTTTGATTTGTAGGGTCTTCTCTATCTCTTTGAGTTTAGCATTATAAAATTTTGTAAATTTCTCGTTGGTCAGAGCAAGGCTATCACTAGATTCTAGGAGCATATTGCAAGTGAGCAGGGGAGTGTTATGGCTCAAGGAATGATCACCTTCTTCAGAGAAGGAAAAGTAATGAGGTGAGGTCGAATGACCCACCATAGATTGGAACTGATCAAGATTGAGATCTTTGGGGACATTTGCCTCAGTGAGGGATTTAGCCATAGATATTTTTGGTCTGAATGTTGAAGGCTCGGGACCTTTGAGAACAATCTTCACATAGGATTGAGTGATAGCATTCACACAAGCTGGAGATGGTGTGGGGTTACAAGAGGGAGGTGCAGGGCCTTGCAAGACAAATGGAGCTTTGGGTTAGGAGCATCCTCACTCCCTAGAGCAATAATCATGTCACAATATTCAACATCAACAGGTTCAATCTCATTGGTGACAATGTCACTAGTATTATACGTATAGTTGACCACATCATTGGTACCTTTAGACTTGGATAATTCACTTTTCCCATGAGGAGGAAAGGAGTCTTTAAACTCCTGATGATCTAAATTCCTATTATGGTTTTGTACCAAAGTCCTATAAACCACATTGAGAGGTTCTCCCAAGGAAGTGGAGTCATGCTTAGGTTGAGAGAGCCAAGGTTTGTTTCTAGCAAATCTTGAAGGTGGTTGAGTTTTTGTCATAGCATTCTCAATGGCTTTGATCATTTGTATGTTAGAGTTGAGATTAAAGATAGACTTTGAGGGTTTTGGCATCACATTGTCAACAATCCCGTCATTCATAACATCTATGTTTCTATTGAAAATCTTATCCTTATCCCTGTTTGAGGGAGAAGGTCATTGCTTGTTGTCTTTGTTCAAAGTCAATTCTCCCTTCTTGACCATAAACGCTTCTATCCTCACAACTCACCTAATCATATTGTCAAAAGTGAGGGGACCTTGTAATCATATTTGGTATCCAAAATATGGGACAAGATTGTCCAAGAATATATTGAGCTTTTCAGACTCGGGTAATTCATGCGGGTACTTCATCCATAGTTGTCTCCATCTCTGGAGAAATGTTAGAAGAGGCTCCCCTTCTCACTGTTTTAAATTGAAAAGGTCCCAGACATTGACCAGATATTGAATATTGTGGGATTGATCATAACTCTTGTCATTTCAAGACTAATCGTGACCTTGGTCATTTAGAGATTGCTCATGACTATCGCTGAATTTACCTCCCCCTAGGAAGTGGAATGGATCTCCCATCTTGTTGGTAGTATTCTGAGAGATCATGAAAGTAAGATCAAAAGAGTTGATAGGTTTGATTCTAGAAAGTGACCCTTCATAGCCTTGCTGGTGTTGAAACAACGGGTTATATTCTTGAAATAATAAATCAGACTATATTTGAAACAATGGATTGTAATAATCTTGGAATGAGGAGGAATGTGAGGATCTCTCACAAAGTTTAGATTTCATAACAGATTCAGGATGACCTATTTCTTGATTAGGAGACTCACTTCTATCTTGACCAATATTCTAAATGGGATAAGTTTTTCCACTTCTAGTCATGACAGTCATAGACGAAGATGAAATGAGAGAAGACTCAGGATAATGCTAGACTTGGCCTCTAAGAACAATGCAAAGGAGATAAAGGCTAAAACAACCAAGATGCGAGATGGACCTGGTATGAATCATCAAAAGAGGTGGCTAGAATAGCTGAGATAAGACTATCACAACACAAGATACAAAAGGCATAAAGAGATAAGGTAAACCAATGAGAGACGACATGAGTCAAAGCAAAGATCGATCGATTCCTAACTCAAAACAACCAGTTTCTGATAGTGAATGATAGGAAAGCAGAAAAATAGACCCCAGACAAAAAGCAGATCAGATAAAAATTCAAATAGTCAATGGAAAATAGGTCTCTATTTTTGCAAACTAGGCTACAGTCTCACGCAAGATAGTAGCAGGCCACGCGAGAGAACACCAACCTTTGCGCGAGAGAACAAAGTCTCACATGAGAAAAGGATAAAATCTGATAGTCTTAAACAGTTTTCAAGGTTAAAGTTGAATTTTGAGGTATAGCCTGAACTAATGTCTGATAGAAAATCTAGTTTCTTGACAGGTTTGAAGAATAGTTTAATCAACAATCTCATTTTAGGATTTCAAGCATTCATTTAAAGACACAAAGGTTCAAATCAAGTAGTTGTGATACAAGAAGCAGTCGTTAATAGACCTATCAAGGACAAAGCAACTTGATAGCATTAGGGGAGTCTTTGCTTGATAATGATTGGACAATGTTTAAGACTCGATAACAAACACATAGCTTAGTCCTACAAAAAAATGGTCAGAAGCCAAAACCTTTGCCCCATTTCTTATGCGCATACGTGCACCTCACACAACCATGTCACCCCCTAGAGGGGGCTCATGTTTTTGGTGTTTCCAAGGACTCATTGGTGTATGTTCAAAGGTTACCCTTGTAGCAAGGACCAGTTTCACAACCACCTCCAAACGTCCAGGTTTATGCCTATGATGGGAATCTATAGGAGAGATTCTTCCCCCTCCCTGCGCAAAGATTATGACTCCTTTCGGAGGTGAACCGAGTAGGCCACTAGCTAAGGAAAGTTTTTAATAGGCTTCCATTCATGTTAACCTTTGGTGCCCCTAATATAGGGTTGAGGCCTCACAGCCACACCAACACCCGAAAGTCATACACCCCCGCAAGCAGGGCTAGGAGCAGCATCACTCGGTATAATAGACAAAGCCTTCTCAAGATGATAGTCAAAGTCTTGAGAAGGAAGCTAACATGGTTTTGGAGTCTTTAGACTCAAAAAAATGTTCTTTATTAGAGTGAGGTGAAATCATTGGTGATAGGTGCGTACTCACTTGGGTCATTCCCAAAGGTTCAACTTTCGGCAGGCCCTCTAATGGTGACACTGGACTTGGTTTAGATTTGGGGGTCATATTTTCTAGTTCTCCCAAAGGGTGAAGAGCATACTTCTCTATCCTTTTTCCTCACCCATACACATCAACAAGATTCATCACTAAGCTAGCTTCACTCCACCACAACTATAAGCTTTTGGTTTTCTGTTTCTCTCGAAGAGAGAAGATCATAATCCCCTGGCTAATAGAAGCATAAAGATTCACTACCTTTCTCTACTTCCCCAAGAATTTTCCATATTAGTAAAATCATTAAGATTTTGGGTTCATTCATGGTCATCACCTCCATGTAATGAAGAGCCAAAGTCCCTACTCACTATCAAAATCCTCAAGAAATTTTAACGGAGCCCTATTTAGACTATGTGAATGAAAGCAAGAAACAAACACAACGTTTTAGTAAGTCTTCAACTATCATCCAACAATCAAACCATTAGCACGTTTTATGTTCTTGGTGCTTTGACATGCATTCTCTTAAGAAAATATTTCAAGCAATGAGAGCACCTAAAAGCACAACTTGTTAGCTCCACAATGGTTAGCACATCAAAAATTAGATAATTTATAAGTAAAATAGCTGATCAAATGGAAAAATTTGAAAATGAAACCAACATGGTTGGATTAGGCTCGGAAAGAGCTTTCCAATGATATATCACACTTAAATTTTTGATACCGTATGTGAAAATTTCTCAAAAATGGGTGCAAGTTTTCCAGAGTGGCACAGATTTTGAAAACGCTGAAATTTTCAAAAAAGTAGGAAAATTGAAAACAGAAAGAAAAACTGACAAATCTAGAATCCTGGTTTCTATTTGTCGCATAATTTCACACGAGCCAACATAATTTCTAAAATCTCATGCAGGACGCTCTGGATTCTCGCGTGAAGATCCGTACACAAACAGTACGGACGCATGGAAAATCTTGAATTTCTTGTCAGAAAAGATGAGAATGAGGCCAGAAATTAGATTTTCTACCCCACAGTGGGTGCCAAAATGTGTGTGTCTAAATGTGGACCTCTAAATCAAGCACAAATGCAACATATTCATTGCTCAATCATGAGATGGTGAGTATGAACATGAATTGTCCATCTCACAACATCGATTGAATTGACCTGTTGCCTCCTATGTGGATAGGGTGTTTAATTACTCTTAGAACAAAAGCCAACAACCACGAGACCAATCCCATAATAGAGGATTTTCTAAGAGCTATGGAGATGAGTAAACTGAAATTGAACTAAATGAAAGCAATTTAATCTAAGATACTTTAAAAGAAATATGATACTATTCTAAATAGCTTGAAAGAAATATGCAAATTATTCCAAGAACTTGGAAATAGCAATGATATTAAATGATGAGCATGTAAGCAAATTAATCTAATATGAGAATGCAATACTATGCTAAATGATAAATTAATCTAATTGCAAATGAAAAGCTTGAAAATAAAGTGAGAATAAAAAGCACTATAGTTCAATTACTCTCAAAAATTCCCTTTTCGAATGAAGAAAATAGGTTCATTAAATAAGCAAGCCTGAGGAGGGAATGAAGGGGTTCTTGATTTGAAACTCCTGACCCTTCATTTCCATTTGAGACAAAAAAACATTGAATTACTTAATTAAAAGAATGGAATTTGCCACATAGGAGACTTTTCGAATATCTTGAATTATTAATTCAAAAATGAGTGTCCGTTCAAATAACAAGTAATTATTAATTCCTTTTTATGGGTAATTAGCTAAAGGGGGTAGATTTTAATTTAATTCCAAGTACTTAGGACTTTAGGATTAAATTAATTTATCAAAGGGGTAATTTAGCTAATAAAAGTTGAAGACTTTAGGAATTAATTTTAATATTTGATTAATGAAATTAGGGTTTTTGCAATTGACATCAAGTCAAATTAAGTCAAGTAGGAGAGAGAAAATTGCCTAGGAAACTAGGACTTTGGAAATGTAAAATTGATGAAAATGCACCAAAATTGATTGAAATTAATAGGTGCCAATTTTAGGGTATTACACTGCTAGGCTTTCCTTGAATGATTCTTTTCCGAGTAACTAAGCTCTGATACCAATTGTTAGAAATAAGGAATATTGAGAGGGGGGGTAAATCAGTATTCTACAAACTTTAACTTTTTCCTAATTATGGATATAACATATTATCTTTATACATGCATAACATAAGAAGCTAAACAACATGCATAGTAATAAAATTGAAGAACTCATAACACATGATTTATTCTCGAGGAAATCCTGTCCAAGGGAAAACCCCAGTGGGGATGGTACCCAAAAAGATCCACTAATCAAAAGTATCATGTTAAGGATGTTGACCCTGTTAGGAGTCTATTACAAACATATAGTGTATTAGTCCTGATTAAGGGACTATAGGCCTTGTTAGAAGCCTCAACCCTGTTAGGAGTTGGTAGTACAAAATGTGATTACCAGCTGAGCCCACTACCCAAACAAGTAATGTACAATATACACTAATTAAAAAATAGGTCAAGGTACATAACCTTATTCTTCTTGCATCAATATCTCTTCACTGATCTTTCACTATCACTATTACATATGCTTCATATACTTCACATCATACTATTACAAATGCTTGTTGCTTATTACAATTTCTCACTTACACTTTACAATTACAAATACATTTATATATATAAAAATAGCTTTAACCAAGAGTAAACATCTAAGATGTCATCCCTTTATATTGTTAAGACATTATTTTGATAAACAAAATAATCCCTTAACTCTTTACCAATTCTGCCTTCATATACTGTCCTGTCGGCTTCACACTGTCTTCGGTAAAACTATCATAACTTCTTTCGTACATGCCATACTAACTTGTGATCTGAGATGGGTCATCATCAGTCACCATAGAGTCTATGTTTAAGTGTGCAAGCACTGAACTCACTCTAGTCAATGTCGCAAACAAAAATTGTGTCTGGGTACACTGGTAAAAATATTGTCTCATACTTAGACAAATATGCAATGCACTCTGTCATACTTGCTCTCTGACTTGTGTGATCTTCATGTGGATCATATGTTTCCATAATGACAACATCTATGCAATCAACTCAGCCAAATTGCCAACACTACCTTGGTGTAAATGTGCCCTTCCTATGAGGAGCTAGATGTTCTTTGTTAGTCCACATAAGCTACCATAAAAACTCTAATTGAGAAACCCTTGGAGGTACATAATTTGGAAGTAGATGTGGGGGTTGTGGGTACCCATAGACCCTAATTATGGTGTTATTTTATCCTAGATAGACATCACCCCAATTGTGATTTTCTTGCCACTTGTCTTCATACTGTGTAGGCCTTAAGAGCTTCATAACCCTAACTTGTAATCTTACTACATTAGTCCTCATCAGATTGAGAATTGGGTGGACTATCCAGTTTTGAAAAATACAAAAATCACACTCATTGGAAGTGTAATTCTAGACCCTGAGCCAATATTGTACTGGATTATGCCAACCCTCAAACATGAACCTTGGCTTCAATACCCTTGTATCCAGACTATTAATGTTAAAATATAGGATCAAGTGCATCAAGAGGGAGCAATGCATGAACCTTATGGGCCTTTTATTTTCTTTGATAGACACTAGACCTTCATGCATTCTATCAATTACATACTAGATATAATCATAATCATTGTTGGCATGATAATTTTGAATGTCAATAATTAACATCAACGGGTCAGCAAGTAATTATTCTGCATCTCCATCCATTCCTAGAACTCTGCACAACCCATGACATAAAAAATTCATGTAGAAGTTGAGGGACTTGAACTCACTTGGGAAATTCATTCTTGTAAGGAGAGGAGCTATATATTTACCCTATTTTGGAATGTGCCTAACCATTTAACTTTTTATTGAACCTATGTGACTGGCATACTTTTTCTTTTCTTGTTTCAAATCTATTTCAGTAGATGAGGAGGAATAGAAATCAAAGGAATTCATGAATGACCCCCTATCCAAAGTCACTAAGGTAGACTTGTCTCCCTTTCTAATGGTTTTAGAAATTGGGTTATACACCCTAGCCAACTCAATGATTAAATCTACATCTAAGAAGACATCAGGAACAATCAATTTCACCATCTCCAAAGCCCAGGCATTGCAAATTGGAATTGCCTTATCTCTATTATTGTAAAAATAGGTAAATATAGTGTATCCTAAACTAGAAGAGGTGGCATAATCTCTACATTTCTCCATCAAGTCCTATAAAGCTCCATCAATAGCCTTCTTATTCTAGTTTGAACCTGGGATTAGCTTGAGAAATTCATCTGAATAGTTTGGTTTTCCCTTCTCTTCGCCACCTTTTTCTTTGGCTTCCCCACTAGAAGACACCATGCTCAGCTCTGGTTGACTCATCTTTACAACTTGAACATCTTTTAATTCTACAAATTTTTGGACACCTTGAATCTCTCTATAACTATTCCGATAATGTTCACAACTTTAGAAAACTTTAAACATTATAAGCAATGAAGTCCTATCTTTATATCACTAGCAATTGAATGCGTCCAGTTGCCAAAATTATTACAAATATATCTTCAATCACTTCTGCATTCAATTCCACACATACACCAATTTCAAATCAAGGCTAGTCGATGCTTGGATGTTGACAGGTTGATTTAAAAACTCATATATAAAGAAGAAAAGTAATGATCACTATTTTAGCTTTAAAACCCTCATTTACTAATAAAAACCCTCGATTAAATCTGATTGGATGGCATTTTACTTTTTTCCATCTTGGCAGTGTACTTTTCCACATAGTAACGACACCTAACTCTTTCCTTTAATGAGAAATTAACTAGGCATGATTTAGAGATCCAGCGAACAAAGGTTCTTGTGATCTTTGAATGAAAAGTTAACCTCGGGCTTTACTTGGAGATCCAATGAACAAAGCAATTAGCATGATCTCAAAAATATTTAGTAACCCATGATCCTTTTTGGAGATTCAGTGACTACTGTTGATCCCAAAGATGATCAATAGTTCTCAGATTATATTTGAAACTCATTATGACTATGTCGTCATTAAGAGAATAAGCGACGTAAGACATTTTCTAGTTCTCATGACATTTGGATCAACCATGGTTAAACTTGAAGAATGAGTGACAAAAGATTTTTCCCATTCTTGTAATCCTTTACTTAACTCAGCATTCTTCTAGCGATTCGGTGAACAAAGGTTCTTTCAAACTCGAGCATTCTAACCTTGAGCACAGTCATTATCTAGAGAATTAGTGACTACCTCTATCTCTTACTTTGTGAATACTTTTCTTAGCTCATGATTTATCACGAGACTCAGTGAACAAAGAAATCTCGTAATATCTAAATGAAAAGTTAACCTCAATTTTATTATGAGATTGGGTGACCAAAGACTTTGCCAATTTGCTGAATACTTTTCTTGACCTGGGTTTTATTCAGAGATTAAGTGCTAGTCGTAGATCTTGGAAGAAATCAAAGGTTGTCACCAAGTTGCTGAATCTTTTAAAACTTTACCATTTAATCATGAGATTCAGTGAATGCCTTATTCACTGAATCACCAAATGACATAGACATTAGCTACTTTACTCAGAGATCCCACGACTGAGGAAAATACATACTTTAGAATACTTAGTCACTGAATTGCCAAGTCCATTTAGTAAAACCACCAAAATCAAGAGAACACGAGACTACCTCTTAGTTGCCAAATCACTGAATATCTTTTCATCTTCTCGGTCCAATATGAGATTAAAACACCACCACCGCCGTTGATCTCATAGAAAATCAACGATCTTCGCTAAATCGCCAAAAAACTTAAGATGTCACCGCCCAATTTAGTGATTAAGAGATAACCACTGCGTGAAGTCGCTGGATGTTATGAGAAAACTATCAAATATTAAGAGATTGGGAGACCACACAGTTGCTGAATCACCAAAGGAAAGACTAATTGTAATTCAAACTTAGAGATTCAGTGACCAAAGGATAGCACAACAAAGACTTAGACATAGTCGCTAGTTCGCAGAATACTTTAGTGACTTAAAATATTATTATGAGATTCAATGAATGCCTAAGGAAAGAAAGATCATGTGCAAATTGGAGAATCTTAAGTGGCCAAAAAGGTAACACAAAAACATAATAAACTAAGGAAACTTAATATTTTCGAAGGATTAACCCTACCAAGGGCAAAAAGACCTACGACAAGGATTTTTAGAGTATAAAAGCTAGATTTTTAAAGAATTTTAAACCCAAAACTAGATAAAGACACTTGTAGAGATAGAAAAAAAAGACCTAAAGCTACATTCTCAGAAAATCAAAAATATACCCAATATTGGCTCTATCTAAGGATGCTTGAATGCAAGTTCATAGAAAGAAACCATGAATCTCTGGGTGGAAGACCACAAAACCCTAACCTAAAGAAAGAAAGAAACACACCTGTACATATTTACAAAATCCACTATGCATGGAAAAGATTGAGAGTCAATTGAAGAAATATTTTAGAAATTGTCCATGCACTGGCAATTCTTGTTCTTCACCATCCAAATTTCTTAAGAAATATGAATCCTTTCCATGAATTTGATCGATGATAAAAGGGCCTAGCCATAAGGACTCAAATTTCTTATGCTTACCTTTATCTTCAGCCCTGGCATTCCATTGAAGAACCATATCACCAGGCTAGAACTTTCTAATACTGGCTCTTTTGTCAAAAAGATATTTTATCTTCTGTTGCAACTTCTCATTTTCTTTTTGACCTTCTCTTCTGATCTCTTCCAATTCAACTAATTGGATCATCCTGTCTTGTAATGGATCACTGATTTCCATATCTTCCTCTTGTATGAACTCGTAGATAGGTAACAAATTATTTATAGGAAGTCTTGTTTTCACACCATAAACCATCTTGAAGGGGGATTTCCCTATTGCTTTCTTCTCAACAATTCGATGTGCCCATAATGCCAATTTTAATTTTACATGCCAACTCCTTTTGTTCTTTTCTAGAGTTTTCTTTTAAATATACATAATACTTTTGTTACTAGATTTTGCTTTCCCATTAGCTTGTGGATGGTATGTGGATGAGTATGATAGAATAATTCCCATTCCTATGAAAAAATTAGTGAATTATTGTGACCTAAAGCTCATGGCATTGTCTATCACTAGTTTGATGGGGACACCAAACCTAGTGATAATATTATTCATTAAAAACTCAGTCACAACTGCACTGGTTTCCTTTTTAGTTGGAATGGCCTCAATCCATTTGGTGAAATAATTAGTAGCAACCAAAATCCAACTATGCCCTCCACTGGACTTCTCATAAAATTCTCCAATAAAGTCCATGCCCCACATAGAAAAAGGAGCTTCTACAACCATAGGATTTAATAAAAGGACACTTGAGAACTTTAACTTTTTTGAGAATCTCTAGCATGGCTCACATTTCTATACAAATGAATGAGTTTCTTTAAACAATATAGGAAAAAATTATCTATCCCTTAGAATCTTACGAGTTGTGGACCGAGCTGAATGATGTCCTCCATATAATCCAAAATGCATATCTCTCAAAATGTTTTTAGATTGCCCCTTGTCTACACACAAAAGTAATATTCCAACATTGTATTTCCAATACAAATCACCTTGTATCAGCACATACCTTTGAGCTTGCAATCTCAAGCTTCTCCTTTGATTATCATTCAAGTCCTGTGGGCAACTAGCATTTTTAAGAAAATGGACAATGTTTATATACCATGGTTGCATCTCAATACTAGTCATTGTTCCTCCACCAATTGCAACATTATTTATTTTTACAAGGTCCATATTCTCCTTTGTCATCATCTTTGCAAGTCCCAAACCTCTTACAAGCTTGGTAATATGGAGCTCTAGATCAAATTCTTGGATCCTATTAATCCACTTGCATCTCTTTATTATGACCTCACTTTGAACTAAAATGTCCTTTAATGTTGCATGAGGTACATATGCATTAACCTTTACACAAACAAGATAAGGTCTAAAGGCCTTGACTACCTTGAATAGTGCATAAGCCTATTTTTCCATCAATTCATAATTCAACTCGGTAGATTGCAATGATTTACTAAAGAAGGCAATGGGATGTTCAAATCCTTCTTCATCCTTTTGTAATAGAATGGATGCAATAGTGTGAAAAGATGCAAAGAAAAATAAGGAGAAAGGCTTATAATAATCATGAGATATCAGGACAGGGGCTTCTTGGATTTCTTGTTTTATCTTCTCAAAAGCCTATTGAACTTCACAATTCCAATCAAACTTCACATCTTTCTTCATCAGCTTAACTATTGGCTTGACTAATTCTGCAAAATTAGCAATAAATCTTCTGACAAAATTGATCTATCGCAAAAAGGATTGCACACCTTTAATATTCTTTGGGGGAGGGACATTTTTTATTGCTTCAACTCTCTTAGGGTCAATTGTAACTCCTTCCTTTGACACTATATGTCCAAGCATTTTTCCTTCAGTCACAGCAAATTGACACTTCTTGGGATTTAATGAGATACCAAATTCCAAAGCCTTGACAATAACCTTCTCTAAATGGTTACAGTATTCTTCAGCCTTCTTAGAGTATGCAATCAAATCATCTTGATATACAACCATGAGAACATTAATCAAATATTTAAAAGCAACATCCATTGCCCTTTGAAAAGTTGCTCCAACATTTTTCAAACCAAAAGACATACAGATATAAACATAAGTCCCCCATGGAGTGGTGAATGTTGTCTTGAACTGTTCAAAATCTTTAACCAAAACTTAGTTGTATCTTGAAAAACCATCCATCATAGACAATAACTCACAACCAGTCAATCTATGTAGCATAGCCTCCATATTTGGCAACCCAAATCATCTTTTAGTGAAGCAACATTTAAGTTTTTGAAGTGTACACCAAGTCTGATATCACCACTCTTTTTCCTAACTGGCACAAGATTTAAAACCCAGGAAGAATGCCTAATAGGCTCAATAATACTAGCATCTCTCAACTTTGTTAATTATGCCTGCATTTTTGTAGCTAATAGGGGATTGATGGGCCTTTGTTTCTATCTAAAAGGTTTGGTATCCTCCTTCAAGGGATATCATGTTGAAATAAATCTTCTCTATAGGCTTTGAGGTCATCATAAGACCAAGCAAACACATGCTTGTACCTTTTCAACAATCTTATCAAATTTCCCCTATCATCTCTACTTAGATTTTTTCCAATATATACCATTTGAGGGCATGTTTCTAAACCTAAGTTTATCTCCTCCAGGTCCTCCATTTTGGTATTATATTTTTGTGACATATACCCATCATTTATCTTAAACATTCCTTCTAATTACACTAATCCCTTAGGTATATTATTTGAGGCTAATTAGACAATCTCATTTCCCATAATACATTCCTTTCCATCAACAATCTACTATAAAGCATTGATATCTATTTTCTACCCATCATACTGATCTAAAATTTGAAGAAACTTAAGGATATCAAAGTCATCCTCAAAGACTTGCCAATTATAAACATTGTCAGGCACTGCAAGCCTACTTTTGACTTCTAACATTGATACACCAGTTAGAGTAATATCATTATTTTTCAGGGCAACATTGGCAAGGAAATCAGCCATGATGTTATTTAACCTTTCTACGCAAAGGATATTGAAAGTTTCAAAGAATTCTAACCTATCCCATATAGCATGCTTATACAATTTCAATCTGTCATCTTTAACAACATATTTAGATCTAATTTGGGCTATAATCAATTGGGAATCACCATGGAATTTTAAGCATTTTATACCATATTTTATAGCAACATCTAAACCCAATATCAAAGCCTCATACTTAGCAGTGTTGTTAGTACATCACAAAGTTAACAGAAATGAGTATTTGAAGGTAGTACCTGATGGGGAAATGAGCAAAACACCAGATTTTGATCCGCACTTGGAGGATCCACCATCAAAATACATTTTCCAAATTCCACCTTGTTGTAATATCAATTCATCCACTATTGGATCAGTGTTCTTCATTTGGTGTACTATCTCTTCAACCATGAAGTTCTCCATCTCAATATCAACACAATAGTTCAAATCTTCTGGTGCAACTTTCTCAACCATTACTGAGGAATGGGGTTCCCTATATAAATTCACTTTTTTTCCATTCATTGGAATAGTGAAATATGATAAATCCAATTGAAATTTCCCTCCTATTGTTGCAGCCCACTATCTTGATAGAAGCATGCCATAATGGGGTTTAGTATCAACAACAACCACATCCATCTTGTATGTGGCTTTCGGGAATGCAAAAATCTTCACTTCTATCCCTACCAGGGTTCCCACAATAGGTACTTCCCTATTATCCATGGCATAACATCTACCATTAGATGTATCAACTTTTAACCGTAACTCTTTCATCACATGATATGGCATCACAGTGGCAGCAACACCAAAGTCAATCATATAATTTTTAAACAAAAAATTGTTCACAATCAATGTGACATAGAAAGGGTCAATGGAAGATAGTTCTTGAGTCACAATGTTTCCAACACACACATCAAAAATATCTTTAGTTGTCTCAGGTCTATCCATTGCATTTCCCTTTTCTGACACAACTGAGTCTACTCCTTGTTCACTTATAAGAGCTAGAGCTGATGTCTTATGCTCTTTGATTATCAACATTTCTAATAAAGGAATAGAGACCTTCATTTGAGACAAGGCATGTCTCATGTCAAAAGTAGGGGGATCAATAGAAAGATCGGAATAATCCTTTATTCTACCAACCATCTTCTTGACCTTGTCAGTAACAACTTCCTAATTCTTTTCAATAATAGGTTCCTCTCTCCTATTATTCCCACCTTTACCCTTGGCAACATTTTATTTTGAAGGCTCTTTATTCTAGAGATCATCTTTAACAAATACTGATCTCAGTACCCCTTGATCAACATCTACTCTTCTATTCCTCAAATTTTATGAGGACCTAGCTGTGAGATAGTAGCCACAGTCAAAGTTCTAATTTCCTCTTCACTATGTTTTCTCCATTGAATCTTATCTGATTCTAATCTAACCATATTAGTTTTACACATATCATAATCAGATTCATCATGATTAGATCGGGTAAATACATGTTATTCATAACCAGGAAGGATCCTTCTCTTATAATCTACACCATCACAAATCTCTTCATCATCTAAGGACAAAATCCCTTCCACTTTCTCAGTGGTAAACATGTTAATAGCAGGTTTTTCAGATTCTTCATAATCTCCTGCATGTGGATTATCAACTTCTTCCTCTAAAGCCTAAGCTATAACACATTGGAAAGGTGAATGACTCATATTACAAGCCACACACCAAGGAATTCTTTCCACATTATGTGTTGCATTTTTCTTTAAAGGATCAGGGGTATCCCTTCCCTTTTGAGTTTCATAATTATCAAAGACAGGTTTCCCATCCTTCCAATTTGTCTTATAAGGCATATCTTGTAGTCTAGGGAACATTTCTTGCCTTTGATAAAGTGGTCTAGTGTCTTGATGATTTCTCCCACCCTTTTCAAATTTGGTTGAGAGATCCTTGACCACACTGGCTAATTTATCAACTTTATCATCATCCTTAGTTGGCCTTGTAGCATGTGGCTTAGTTTCCTTCCACAATCTGCCCTCATCTCTTTTATACATCTGACCAGATGCCTTCCTATTGCTTTCAATATTTATAGCTAATTTAAAAGCATCTCTCAAAGTATGAGGACAATTATCTCTCAAAAGATATAACATCTTGCCATCCAAGGCACTAAATTATGTGGTCAAGTACACTACATCATCTAACCTCAAGACTTGGAACAATTTGTACATTGCCTTTTTGAATCTACCATTAAACTATGACATGCTCTCATTTTGATGCTTTTTGATGTTATTAAACTCATTGAGCATGTAGCTTGAATTAACATGTTCTGCATATTATTCCTTAAAGCTTCTAACAAAATCATCCCATGATGCAATTTTATTCTCTAGTAAACCTCTATACCAATCCCTAACATCTTCAATTAGTGTCTAAACCAAAATATTTACTACAAAATCCTCATGTTCAATCTCATAGTCATTAATTTTGTCTGTAAAGAATTTCAGATGCCCTTCACATGTAACAAGATTATTTCTAGTGAACTTAGGGATCTTCTCTCTGACCTCACTTGGGATAACATCAGGCTGACCAGGGATACCATCAAAAAACAAAGGTCTATATATGTCTAAGTGAATTGGTCTTCTTTGGAAATTTGGTGGGATATGGGGTACTACTCCAACATTTAGACAAGGCACATTCTCAATTGGACCACTAGTCACCGGAGCTTCTAGATTGGTATTTAAAACTGGTCCAAGTGAACTTTGTTTGGGATTTGAGACATGGGGATTGGGAATTGTACCACAAGGCTGATTTAATGGTACTGTTCATGAAGTTATAGGGACTGAGCTACTAGCAGACATATTCATATTAGCATGCAAGATGGCTATCTTTCTCTTCATTTTATTTGAAGTAGCCTCCAATTCTAAATTCTCAAGCTGGAGAGCTAAATCCTCCTTAGCCTTTCTTGGGACATAATGTTAGAATCAAAAAAATTCTTCTTAGGTTCATTGATACTTACACCAACTACCTTTTGTTTTCCATTATCAAAAACATCCCTAGTAGCATTTATGATATCATCATTTCTTTTGATTTTTGATGGGTACAATTGTCTGAGAACATGAACCTCTCCTTCAAATTCATCTTTCTATGGATTAATTTTACTACTATCAGCTTGTTTTCTTAGGGCTCCCATATCACCAAACAATTCCATGTCTAAACCTTGGACATCTTGATTTAGATCTTTAGCTTGGATCTCATTATTCTTTGTTTTCCTTATGAGATCTTGCCTCTCCATAAGTAATTCATAGATTTGTTGTTCCCACACTTTCTCCTATTGGAAATCTCTAATAATTTCTCATGTTCTTTCTTCGTCAAAGCTATTACTTCCTGTCTCAACTTTCCTAAATCATAAGAGGTAGTTTCTATAGTAGAGGTTTCCCCCAGTTGATCTAGAGTTTCTCTTGCAGGGAAAAAAACCTCTCTCTGTGACTTCTTCTTCCTGAGAAGGATTAATAGCATTAAGCTTGGCTTTCCTAATACATTTAGGGTCATCAGAAGAAAAAGAGGCCTCTTGAGGAATGGATGTAGGGATTCATTCTCTAGAGGGTCTGGGAGAATTAGGATTGAAAAAGCCTCTCCTAGACCATTATTTCCTACTAGGTGTGTGGAGTTCATCACCCACATTACTCTCTAGGTGATCTTTGAAATATGACCTAGTAAATATTTGTCGACTCATGATGTGATAAAAAAAATAAAACTAATTCTTGCATGAATACCAACAACTGGTAAACACAGAGCTCAGAGTTACCACTCACAAACAAATGGGAATAGAATATTTATAAACTAGTCTGCAACAAGAAAATAGATAGTTTAGCATGAACATAACAAATCCATTGCATATTCTCTATTAATTCCCCACCAGAGTTTCCAATTTTGTTAGTGCTTAAACTTGTGGATGATTAAACAAGATTTAGAAACATCTGAAATCAAAACTCTAGCATTCCCAACAGATGCATCTAACAAAATCCAAACACTGAGGTATTAAGGTTAACAAACCTTCTTCACTTTGAGCATAAAAATTAGGTGGGTTTACCTTTTAGAATTGCTTCTATAAAGCATTACAATAGTTCTCTATGTTCTTGACATAGATTATACATTTTCAAGATATACAATAAAATGAAATGAACAAATTATTTGATTTATTGATGGTGAACATGTAAATCAAGCTATAACCAGTGCCATATCCTAGGGCATTAGAGCCAAAACCCTACATCAATAGAAAACTTATCAAAATAGATATCCCTAAACTCAAATGAGGTGCCTTACACTCCATTTTCCTAATTGCAAACTTTGCTATCAAATTCATACATGGATTATAAATTCCTAGAAATCCCCCTTAAGGTTTATTCTTTCCTTGAAAGAAACTCAAGCTTAACCCCTATATCTACCTTGTAAACAATGTACTAAAATACCTCAAAATTTAATACATAAAATAATTCAAACATCTGACACAAGGTAGGGGCCAATAGGGGCCAAACAATGGCACAACCTAATGATCCAAGCCTACTCAACACATGCGGAAGAAAACAAACACAACGGTGAGAGAGACAATGGAGAAGCTTTCATATATTTTCTTCAAATAGAATGATACATGTTGGGCTATAAAGCCTTCCTGGTTAGGGCCAAATATTACAATGAAATAAAAAATTCCTCAAACGTGTGAGGATCTATCAAAATCTCTATTCTTACTATTTTCTATCTTCTACCAAAACTGCCTCCTAAACTACAACCAAACAACTACATTTGTACAAGAGTCTACAAAACTGAGTCAGCCTTCAGATCCACAATCAATGGAAGGAACAAATGGATCTGAGACCACATGCTTCCCAATGATGGATTCCAACATTAAATCTATGACCCAACATAAATGCACAAGTCGACCACAACATAAACTAAAACTAAAACCCTTCGTGAGAAAAGATAACCGAGCAGCAAACAAGCAACACCGAGTGCCAGTGAAACAACCGACCATCTAGGAGATAAAAAAACACACTCGGTAACCAAAGGAAACTAACCAAATACTGACCAAATCAGTCAAAGCAAGAACTGAGCAACACAAACAAACTCCAAAATGTTTTTGGTGACACAGGATTGTGAAGCACCCGATATAGTCCTGCATCAGACACGTGGGGTTATTTTGAAATGATTCTCTAAATCATTTGGTATGTCTAGTTTGAGCTGCATCCAACTCAGACTATGAAATTCATGAAATGTCTTCCATCAGTCTATTCTTGCACTTTATCAGATATTCCATATATTGTTTTCCTCGTGTACTCTTGCCAACTCTTTCCTTCAAAATTTGATCAATTTCTTCATTCTGCTTCTTAGGATATTCTGTCAGTACTGTCACTTCTTCACTAGGTTCATGATACTCATACAAATTAGCAATGTTGAAAATAGGTGATATGTCCATGTCATCAGGTAACTCAATCTCATATGCATTTCCACTGTCAAATTTCTTTGCAATCTTGCAAGGTCCAAGCTTCTTCATCTTCAGCTTCCCATATGTTCTAACAGGAAATCAGGCTTTCTTCAAATGAACCATCACTTCATCACCAACATAAAAATTTTTATGTCTTCTTGATCTATCAGCTCTATCATTGTATTTTTTATTATTGTCTTCCAGCTTTAGCTTCACATCTTCATGTAATGCCTTCATGTACTTAGAAAACTATACTCCTTCATCAATTCTCTTATTCTCATCAATAATGTCTCTTGAATCAAATATTCCTCTTGGTTGTGTGCCATTCACAATCTCAAATGGTGTCTTTCTAGTACTCCTATTCATTGAATTATTGTATGAAAATTCTTCTTGTGCCAACACAGAATCCCAATTACTTGGTGTGTCTCCAACTAAGCATCTCAAAAGATTTCCCAAACTTTTGTTCACAACTTTAGTCTGTCCATGGGTTTGTGGGTGAAATGTAGAACTATATTTCAACTCAATGCAAAATTTCTTCCAAAGGGCTTTCCAAAAGTAACCAACAAATTTACTATCTCGGCCAGAGATAATACTCCTTGGTAATCCATGCACTATGACAATTTTAGTAAAGAAAAGATCTGCTACATGTACTACATCTGATGTCTTTCTACGTGGTATAAAATGTGCCATCTTAGAAAATCTATCCACAACAACAAATATGGAATCATTGCCTCTTACTATCTTTGGTAAGCCAAGAAAAAATTTCATATTGATGTCAATCCAAGGTTTCTCAGGAACAACAATCGGTGTATAAAATCTAGTATTCTGACTTACTACTTCTGCAACTTGAAAAATTCTACAACTTTTCACAAATTTGTGAACATCTTTAAACAACATACCTTCCTGAATAAAATATTCATCCCATTTAGTATCTTGTTGATCTTGAATAGGTGCTTTGCACTTTCTCCATGACTCATAAAAATCAATGTCAAACTCATACGAATCTCTCATCTCATCAAAACCAAGAACTTCAATTTTCATCTCGATCATCAAAGATCTTATTCTACTCAATGCATCAACAACTTGGTTAGTGACTCCACTCTTATGCTTTATCCCAAATGTGTAACTCTACAAATACTCAACTCATTTTATATGTCTCTAATTCAACTTATTCTGACTACCCAAATATTTTAAAGCCTTATGATTAGTATACAACACAAATTCACTAAGTATCAAATAATGTCTCCATTTCTTCAGTGCTTGAACAATAGCATAGAATTCTTGATCATACACAGAATATTTCCTTCTAGCATCATTCAACTTTTCACTAAAGCAAGCAACAGGTTTACCTTCTTGACTCAACACAGCTCCAATTGCACTTCCACTTGCATCACATTCCACTTGAAATACCTTACTGAAATTAGGTAATGCCAAAACAAGTAATTCAACAACCATCTACTTCAAAGTCTCAAAACTTTTATCAGCTCCATGTGTCCACTTGAATTCTCTTTTGTCTCCCCTCATAGTTTCAGTCATAGAATTACAAATTGAATTGAAATTCCTTATGAACTTTCAATAAAAACTTTCCAAACCATGAAATGATCTTACCTCACTAGCATTCACAGGTTTAGGCCAATTGAAAATATCTTCAACCTTTTTAGGATCCATCTTCAAACCATCAGCTGAAATAACAAATCACAAATACACAATCTCCTCTTTCATGAATGAACACTTTTTCAGATTTATCAGCAACTTTCCCTCTTTCAATCTCTGCAAAAATTATCTAACATGCAAAAAATGTTCTTCTCTGGTCTTACTAAATATCAGAATGTCATCAAGATATACAATCACAAACTTACCCAAAAATTTCTTCAAAACTTCATTCATTAGCCTCATAAAAGTACTCGGTGCATTAGTTAAACCAAAGGTATAACCAACCACTCATACAAACTTTCTTTTTTCTTGAAAGCAATCTTCCATTCATCACCTTCTCTAATTATGATCTAATGATACCCACTTTTCAAATCAATTTTGGTGAAATACTTTGCTCCTATCAAACTGTCCATTATGTCATCCATTCTTGGTATAGGAAACCTATACTTCATTGTTATCTTATTGATTGCTCTGGAATCAATACACATTCTCCATTCTCCATTGTTTTTAGGTGCCAATACAATAGGTACTACACAAGGACTCAAACTTTCTTCGATCAAACCTTTCTCCAACAACTCTTGAATCTGTCAGTTCAATTCCTGATTCTCGATAGGTGCCAACCGATGAGGTGCCTTATTTGGTAAACTAGCTCCAAGGATTAGATCCATACAATGATCAATGCTTCTTTTTAGTGGCAAACCATTAGGTACATTATCAAAAATGATATCACTATACTCGGTGAGTAACTTATCAATCTCCTCAGGGACATTATCCCCTATTTTCTTACTTAGTTTTTTAGGGATTACAACAAAACATACATCATTCTTCTTCAAAGAGTTAACAAACTTTCTTCCCTCCACCAAAAAAACTTTCAAAAATGTGCAAACATTACTAACAGGTTCTTCAATCAATGGTAACAAGATTTGTTTCTTTCCATCAACCACAATAGTATACTTATGCAATCTCCCATCATATATAGCATGTCTATCATATTGCCAAGGTCTACCCAACAAAATAAGACAACAATCCATATGCATGATATCACATAACACCTGATCATAGTACTTTCCAATCTTAAAATTCACATAACATTATTCACTTACGAGGAGTGTATGCTCATTTTTTATCCATGAAATCTAATAGGGCTTTGGATGTACCAACCTTTCCAATTGCAATTTTGTGACCATCTCCTTAGATGCCAGATTCTTTGAGCTACCACTGTCAATGATTACCTTCCAAACTTTATCAAAAACTCTGTTGGTTCTTCAAAATATTTTACACTCGAAGAGATACCAATATGCTTATGACTAATGTTAAGGAGTGGTTAATTCCAAATATGGGAAATCTATAAGCAATTGGACCATCTATAGGGACAAGACTGCCCTCTTCACTTCTAGCTCTAAAAAACCAAGGTAGGTACACCTGATCCAATAAATTCAACTCTATTCTTCACTTAATACTAGATCTTACAATAGATGACAGTGAGAAAGTACTAAATAACAACCTATTATTCATTGACTCTCCATCACTGGGTAGAACAACTTATATAAAGTAAATAAAAGTAAAAGACTGGTATTGATTAAATGTTTTAGGATTACACGATTTTGATCATTCCCCACAAAGCAAGGATAGGAAAGTACGGGCCAGTGCCTTATCCATTGGGAAAAATATCAAAAGACAGAATGAATACAAATATGTTTTGAAAAGAACTAGTCTTTAAACATAAATACAAACACCTCAACTCTTTCCTACTTATAGAAAATCCTCAAACAAATTCAGTAAACATGTATCCCACCCTGAGCAATATTTAATCCAATCCTAGATAAGAACTCAATGTCAAATATATACATATAAATCTCAGAAATATTTAAAGATTTACGGAATAAACTCAAAGGAGAGACAAATATTTGAGATTTTTATTAAGTATAACCTTGAACGTTGAATACATCATATTCTAAATAGTAAGCTTGCAAAATAGTAGCAACAACCTATACTTCTTCTCTATTTCTTTGATAAAAATGATACAAAAAGTTACAATCCTCGATTGAGGGCTAGGTTTCAGAATCTCTATCTTTTTAACACCTAAACTCTCAATGCCTAGAATGATCATGGAAAATCCTTTATATAAAAGGAAATGCAACAAGCTATCGATCATTCTAGGGTTTACAAAATTCCTAACCTAAAAAATTTACAACCCTATTGGGTTTATAATAAATACACTGATCAAACAGGTGAGATATTTTGTGGATGAGCCACCTTACTTTATGTCTTCAATGATGTCCTCCACTTCTTTTAACAAATCTGATTGTAATATCTCTACTATCAATCCTACAATAAATGCCTTTCTACATCTCAACAACATTGATGGCACAAAAAGTAACTATTTTCACTTGTTTGAAGAGGCTGGTGGAGCATTTACCTTTTCTACATGAGGTATGTACTGATACCTCCACCTATTGTACACCTCATCATTTGGGAACTCAAAACTTGCAAATTTTGCATTTTTGGTAGACAATTGTCCCCACCTAACTTCCAATTGACTAATCTCTCATAGAATAAAATCAAAATTAGATTTAGCTAAGATTAAAGTCTCAATAATATGAATAAAGAATAAAGTGTTCTCTAGGGTCAAAATGCTAGTTGTCCTAGTAGAGAAGTCACCATCAATTTGTGCTCGCCATTTGATCAATTCTTTGAGCTCACCATTCTTCCTAAAAACCCCTGGGATCAAGTCACAACTAGGAAGTGTCAATTCCTTCATCATCAAATTTTATTTTCTCTCAAAATAACTTAAGATTATGTCATGCTCCACTAGCTTCTTCACATTCTAGTGTAATGGCTTGATCAATGGATCAGGATCATTTTGAGATTTAGACAATAATCTGAACAATCTTACATTTGGAGATCTCACAATCCATTTCTTTAAAACTGGTTCAAACTCACTTTTGTATTTATCCAATGAGGTGAGTAATACCTTCAGCCTTCTAGCATGATCAAACAGGATAGTGGGGTTCAGATTTGTGGCAAACTGCATAACAGCTTATGTTACCTTGTCTTCATATTCTTGCTTCAACAGGCTCTTATCTTTCACATACTCTTCCCTTATCCTATCCAATTCTTTCCTCTTCCTCTTGAAGTGATTGGTTTCCTCCAGAAATTGTTGCTTTTCCCAATTGAATCTTGCATCTAAATGTGTCTATGTGTAGGGGGATGGTGGAAACTCAATGATAGGACTAGATGATGAAGCCACTGTGGGTTTGTTAGCTATCATTAGTTGTGGTGACCTATGATCTTGCGGTCTTGATAACTCATCAAATAACTTGTATTTTTGAATCAGCTCTATCTTGAGCTCATTATAGGACTTGAGGATAGTTTCAAATTTGAGCCTTAGCTCCTCTTTTTCTTGAGCATCTTTCTCTACCACTTTGACATTAAACTTGGCAGTCTCCAAAATTAGGTTTGAAGCTTCTACACCAGAAGTCTCACCTACTCTTTGTACTAGTAGATTATCTCCATATTCTATGGAGAGAGCCTCTCTTTTTCCTTTGTCTTCCTCCCTCTTAAGGGACCACATCACCAAGGCTTCATGATCGTCTGAAATGGCAATTCCCCTAGCAGCTTGTTGGGCTTGTTCTACAGTAGCAAGAGTCTTTACCTTGCTCTTCCTAACTTGATCAAAGACTATTGCATCATCAATGTCCCACTCTGGCAAAATCAACACCCCTACAGTATGTACCATAGCTCTCCCCTCCTCAGGAGTAATCTTTTCAAACTGCTTCATCATTTCTCCCTTGGTCTCATTCTCTATCTCTATCATGTCCCTATGAGGGAACTCTTCATTCTTCTTCTCATAGATCTCCTTAAACTAGTTTATTTTCATTCTCCACAAGAATTGGAAGAATGCCCTAGTTCTAACAAATTTATCATTAGCTACAAAGGAATCACTGGCTTGTTTTAAAATAGGGTCCATTTTTTTACCCTCAAATTCAGCAATAGTAAGATCCATGGACACCTCCTTAGGTGCCTCTGCTATTCCTTCTTGCAGCTCATCATTGGAAAAAAAAATGTTTCCTTCATTCCTCATCTGTACCAACTATCTTTCTACCCCATGCTCATCTAAATCTAAGGGGGATTGAGAGGGAGAGTATACATTTTTTTTTGATCCTGACCCCTCTTGTCTTTGCCTCTTTAGAGAGGGTCCTTGCATTGCTAGATCATTCATAGGCCTCTTCCCCCTAGAAGTAGAAGGAATATCCTCACTTCTTTGCTGTGGTGGTAAGAGAATAGTGTACCCACTTCTCTTCTTCATTGTGTAGACTCCCCTTGGGGTCAATTTTACATATCCTAGCTAGCTCAAAATCTACCTAGCCCTATCAAGGTCTATCTTGCTCACATCAGCCCTCTTCTCATTTACTACATGCATAATTCCTTCAAAATTCTCTATAAGGGCCTCTACCTTTCTTGCCCATGGCTCAAATCCCTTTAATGGATCATAAGCTCTATCAAATTTTTTGATGAAATCTATAGTCTTCTTGTAGATCACCCATTTATCCTTATTTATTTCTTGATTTTGGAGGTCAAACTCATTTCTTATTATATCCTTAGGAAAATAAAATTGGTGCTCCATAAGAGAACACCTAATCTTAACTCTAAACATTCCTGGTAGAAAAACCTCATTATCTGCACATCTTGTTGCAGTTGTAGGCATTCTATAGGGCTGTAATACATGGTTCAAGTATACCCATCCTCCCTTAGTAATAACATACTGATGAGCAATTGTAATATCAAGGAAAAAAGTCCCTCTTCCTTTACTAGTAAGGGCATTCTCTTGTAGGTCACCAATCTACCTCAGAATCTTAGCATATCCTACCTTCAATGGAACTAGGTAGGGAAAAATGTAAGGTTCCTTTCTGCAACCATAAACTCTAAAAATTGTAGAAATAGGATATAAAATGATATCCCCAAAATTGTGGACTATAGTAATGTCCTGAAAGTATTCCTTTGGTCTGATTAATCTCAGTAACTCCCTTGGGATCCTAGGATTGTCAAAGAATAATAGTGTCCTAAGTCTTAAAGAAAAATCCCTATCAAAGGCAATGAAACTAGCATCAACTCTATCCCATGACAAAGTTGTGGTCCACAATTGGACTAGAAGGGTTTCTCCATTTGTCTCCTTCACAATGTTGACTGTTGAGCTAAAAAACTACTCACCCTTGTACAAGAACATATGCATAAGCATTGAATACCACCCAAAAGGCCTACTAACCTTCATGTTCTTTCCCATTAATCCCTCATGGATCAGGTTAGTCAAGTGAGAGGCAAAGTCAAAAATTAATGCCAATTGGGGATGTAGTGATTGCACCATCATGAACATATATGGTATTGTCATATGAGTAGCCTCATCATGCCCTAGGATTAAAGTCAAAGACTTGTAGAAACCATGTGCTCTCTTACTGAAAAAATCCATCCTAAAGGGCTCTGGTGTACTTGGACTAATGACACACATGGATCCAATCTGGTCTAAGAAATCCCTTAGAGGCCCTACCCTTAAATAATCCCTCTGAGCTTCATATATCTCTATAAATTTTGTAAAATCTATCTTCTCCAACCCAACATAATGGTCATTCAATGAGAACACCTCCCTAATCTCCTCCTTTATGATACTAATCAAATTATTTCCATTTATATCCTTGACCAACTTCCCAATATCAAATTGCCAAATGTTGCTGAGCAGGGCATAGGAACTCCTTTGTGAGTAAGTTGCTTTGAAAAAAATGAGGCCATTATGATCTTCACCCACCCTAGCATCTCTCATCCAATTATCTCTTTCATGGAGCCCACTATTTACATAATCCCTAGGGTTCCTCGAGACCAATTCTTTTAATCTAGCTGCCCCATTATCTGAATGTGGGAGCAATTGCATTAAATCTTCAAAGACACCCTTGTCTTTATACTCTATCTTCCTAGATAGTCCTCTCTTTGGCGACATTTTAAACTAGGGATTTTTAGAACAATATATAAATACCTGAGAAAAACCCTAAAAATATCAGCAAGCAACATAAATTCCTCCCACAATTCCTTCACAGACTTCAAACAATTTTGTAATTCAGAAAATTTTGACCTACCAGGCACCTGAAAAAACTTTCCTTGATATCGCTCCAGAGGAAAATCCAGTTTGCCAAAATTCTTATGAGAGAGGTAAAGAGAAACAACAATCAAATTTTGATATTTAATGTTTCCAACCATTTACAATTTATCTGCACGTAGCTCATTAAGTCCACCATTACTAAAAATTGGTGGCCTCAACATTCATAGGACGTGAACAACATCACAAAGAAAAAATTTGAATTCAGACCATTGATATTATTTCCTTCTCGGCACATCAGATGATCAGCAAAAATAGTTGGGCAACCCTCTTTTTACTTTTCCCAAATGAGTTCCCAGCCAATGAGAATAGTTCAAATTAACCATGTGGGGAAAGAAATAACTTAACTTTACCTCGATTGGAGTGGACAGGTGTCATTTTGTCGTTAAAGCACAGGTGTAGAATTTGAGCATATGGTGTAATGACAACCATAGGATTCTTTCCAACTCATAGCACTTTATCTATTCCCAAAGCAATGACCCCACCTTTCCCTTAGAAAACTTTATCAAATCAGGAAATGCCATGTTAGATAGATTAGTAGGTAGAAAACCCTAAATTTCTTCTTAGTGTCAAGTATACTGACAACTTGACATGTCATTTATGCCTTTGGCCAATCAAAAATGAACTTGTCAGCATGACCTGGTGACAGAGGACCCACCTTTCAGTCCTCATCTTCAAACAAGATCAACGATTGTCGCTATACTGTGACCTTAAAGATCATGCACTTTATCCCAATGGTATATCGGCAACCATGAGATCTTATCAAACCTTAGCCATCCAAGAAGGCCGGCCCTACTATAACATTTCACTTATCTTTCTATTGAATCAAAAGATGCCACATTTACAAGAATAGGAGGGCGGGCCCTCTCTCCATTTCTTCTTTAATGTCAAATATCCTATCAACCGCCACATCACATTTATTTCACCCAATCAAAAACACACATGTCAGAGTGACATGGCAATTTAAGGCCCCACTCACCATCTTTTCCATCGTATAGCATCGAATGGTCATTGCTATACCGTGAAGCTTAAATACTTCACATTTTCCATCAGTAGTATAACAATGACCATAAGATCAAATTGTGCTTTACCCTTTGAAAAGTCTAACCCCACAACTATTATGTCACTGAGGATAGCTGCCAGCATGGAAAACACACCACTAAGATTGTAGTGTTAGAAATCCTACTGCTGTCAGTAAAGCCTGATTGGATGCTTATCATTATACCGAGATGTTTAAAAAGGAATCATCTCAACCCAAAGGTATAATGACATTCGTTGATGCACTACTCAGTTTAATCACCAGCACAGCAACGAAGATGGGCCCACTCAGACAGATGTTGGCTTGTTGCTAGATCACATGTCAGAGATTCTGACAACAAGGAGCCTTGAGATTTAATGACAACCACTCATTTTAAAGGGTATGTCACTTAGGAAAACTTATGGGGAATTTAGGCTTTGTGAGAAATATTAAAAAGGGGTCTTGTTTGAAAACCTAACAACATAACATATAAAGTGGTCAATAAAAAGGGGTCAAAAATAGCACATTCATATTTGGAGAGTTAGTGAGCCAAAAAGTAACACGAAATTAGAACAAGGCCTATAACCAACTAGGGCTTCCATTAAACCTAGGGTTTTCACCATAAAACCTTACCATCAATTCTATAAACTAGATTTTTTCAAAAGTTTTAGCATGAAGCTGAAAAATTTAATATAGTGATAATAGTGGCTCATGCTTGGGGACGTGTATCTCCTATAGATACAATGAGAAAATTGGAATCTCCTAGAAGAGCAGACCAAAAAAAAACTTTGACTGGGAAATAGAAATGCATAAAAACCCTAAATCTAAACCTACACAGAGACTCGCAAAAATATTTAAGAGAAGTAAAATTTAAAGAATTGACCATGAATTGGCAATTCCATGAGCTCTCCTATTAGATTCTTTAATAAATAAAAATTTGTTCCCCATTTTTCTTCAATGATATATGGTCCTAACCAGATGGGATCAAATTTCTCATGCTTTCCTTTATCTTCCAATCTTTCATTCCACATCAGGACCAAATCACCACTTGCAAAATTTCTCTAAGTAGTCCTTTTGTCATATAGGACTTTGCACTAGGCTTGCATCTTCTCATTTTTATCATGTGCATCATTTATTACCTCATTCAATTGAATCAAATCATTTATTCTAACAGTCATATCCTCCTCCACATCATCATCATATGTTTGTATGAGCTGATACATCTGTAGTAGATTGTTTTGGGGTAATCTTGCATTAATCCCATATACTAAGTCAAAAGGGGCACAACCTATTTCTTTCCTTACTGTAACCCTATCAACCCACAAGGCTTGTAACAACTTAGAGTCCTAGGCCATCTTGTTCTTATCTAATACTCTTTTCAAAATTTTAATCAAACTCTTGTTACTGGATTCTGCCTAGCCATTTCCTTGTGGATGATAGGGAGATGAATATGAGATTTTTATACCATTATTTTGGCAAAATTCAAAAAACTCCTCTGACCTAAAACACATTGCATTATCAACCACCATGGTTTCTAGGCAACCAAACCTTGTAAGGATATTTTGCATGATAAAGTCTATTACCACCTTACTAGTTGCTCTCCTTGAAGGGATTGCTTCAACCCACTTGGTGAAGTAGTTAGTTGCCACCAAGATATATGAATGTCCACCACTGGACCTATTAAGGATTTCACCAATGAAATCCATACCCCACTTTTGGAAAGGAGCTTGAACAGTAACAAGTTTGAGAGGCAAGTTTCCACTAAATCTCAATTTCCCTACAAATTTTTGACAAGGATCACACTTCTTTACAAACTGATGGGTATCTTTGAAAAGTGATGGCCACCAAAAACCTGACCTGATGATCTTATGGGTTTTAGTCTTTTCCATATAGTGTGCTCCATAAATCCCATTGTGCATTTCATCCATCAAAAGTTTGGCCTTATCCTAATCTACACACCTAAGCAAGACACCTTCATTGCTCCTCCACCATAACTCACCACTTATAATTTCATATCTTATGGAGTGAATCTTAATGGTTCTTCTCTTTTTATCATCTAATTCAGGGGGCAAAACCATCGTTTACAAATATTTAACAATATCCTTATACCACTCACAACAATCCATGTTACACACAAAAGGTCTATGATCCTCCTCCAACATATTTATTTGGTTTTCATTTAGATTTCTTTGGGCCATCAACTTTGTTAGGCCCAACCCTCTTACCAACTTTATAATACAAATGTCAATATTAAACTCTTGAATCCTATTAATCCATCTACATCTTCTTCCTGAAACTTCTTGTTGGACCAAGATTTCCTTGACTGCAGCACTTGGAACATAGGCAACCACTATGGCTCCAACCAAATAACATCTAAATGTTTTAATAGCCTTTACCAAGGCATAAGCTTTCTTTTCAATAATGTCATAGTTCAATTCTACTGCCTGCAAGGTCTTGCTGAAAAAAGAAATAGGCTGTTCAAAACCATCAACATTTTTCTATAATAGTACTACTGCAACAGTATGGGCAGATTCAAAGGAAAAGATCTGCATAGGTTTTCTATAATCTGGTATTTTCAAAACTGGGGCATGCTTGATAGCCCTTTTAATATTATTAAAAGCCTATATTACCTCCACATTCCATTCAACCTTTGCTACCTTTTTTAACATTCTTGATATGGGAATGCTAATTTCTGCAAAATTTGTAATAAATCTTCTCAAGAAATTGATCTATCCTAAAAAGGACTGAATTCTCTTGATATTATTTGGTAAAGATAGTCTATCAATAGCTTCCACCCTTTCAGGGTCTATCTTCACTCCATCCTTTGAAACAATATTCCCTAGAAGTTTTCCCTCTACCACACCAAAAGAAAATTTCTTTGGGTTCAAGGAAACCCCATACTCTAATGCTCTAATGAAGATCATTTCTAGATGTTGGCAATGTTGTTCCTCCTTGGCTGAGAAATTTGTTAGATCATCTTGATATACCACCATGAATCTATCAATGAAATCTACAAAGGCTACATCTATAGCCCTTTGAAAAGTGGCACCAACATTAGTCAACCCAAAAGGCATTCTTACATAAACATATGTCCCCCGTGGGGTTCTAAATGTAGTTTTAAACTACTCTATGTCCTTAACCATAACCTGATTGTAACCAAAAAAGCCATCCATCATGGACATCAATGCTGACCCAGTGACCTTCTGCAACATGTTCTCCATATTTGGTAATCCATAGTTATCCTTTAGAGAATTTATGTTAAGATTTCTAAAATCAAAACAAAGCCTGATGTCACCATTCTTCTTTCTGACAGGCACCAAATTTGAAACCCAAGTGGAGTGTCTAATAGGCTTGATTATCCTAGCATCCATCATCTTCTTGAGTTCCCCTTGCATTTTAGGTGCCAAGGTAGGGTTAACAGGTCTCAATTTATGTCTAAAAGGTTTTGTGCCTTCTTTTAGTGGAATCTCATGTTGAAAGAGGTCCTCCCTATAAGCTTTGAGATCTTCATAAGACCAAGCAAAAACATGCCTAAATTTTTTGAGCAGATCAATCAATTTTTTTCTAGTTCTTGGGGATAAACACTTACCTATATAAACATTCTTGGGGACTATTCTTGTGCCCAAGTTTATTTCTTCAAGCTCATTGGTTTTATCAGTACTAGTAGAAAAAGCTTTGTCTTTATTGTCAAATTCCTTTTCAAGAGCAACTAATCCTTTGGTAACTCTATTTGATTTTAACTGCAAAACCTCTTTCCCAAAAATGACATCTTTACCATTCACTATATCAACATAAGTACTGAAATCCATTTCTTTGTCACCAAAATGAGATTCACATTGGAGAAATCTTAATATGTCCTAGTCATCAGAGAAAACTTGCCAATTCTCTTCATTATCAGGGATGGAAGGCCTGGCTTGCACCTCTATATTGGAAATATCAGCAAATGTAACATCTTCAGGTCTAAGGGCCACATTAACCAACAAATATACCATTTTTTTCTGACTTCTTTCCATCCAACAAATGTTAAAAGCACTGAAGCTTTCAATCTCATCCCATACCACATTCCTATACTACTTTTATTTTTTATTTTTTAAAGCATAATTTGATCTAACTTGGGAGACAACTAACTCAGAATCACCCACTACTTTTAAACATTTTATGCCATGCCTTAATGCCAACCTTAGACCTATCAATAGAGCTTCATATTCTACAACATTATTTGTGCATGAGAATAGCAAAGTAAAGGAGAATTTGAAAGTTTTACCATTTGGAGATATGAGCAAAATTCCAGCTCCAGATCCTTCCTTGCTATTGGCACCATCAAAATACATGGTCCACAAAATGTCAAGATCAATCCATCCCTCTCGGCTTTCTGACTTATGTGTATTTTCAACATTCTCATCATTAACTTTACCTTGAACCTTGAAAGAATTAATGTCAGTGTCAAGAAAACAATTCATGGTGTCTTCTTCCTCTTCAATCATATGTGGAGTTCTAAGTTCTCTAGAAACTTTAATGTTCTGTCCCTACAAGTTGAAAGTGGAAAATGGTAAATCACACTGTATGCTGCCTCCCATAGAAGCACTCCACTTTCTTGATAGTAACATCCCATACTGGGGAGGAATATCCACTACCAAGACACTCATGGTTAATTGTTTGTTGGGGTATGCAGCCAGCTTGTAAGGTAGATCCTTGATAGTACCCACAACTGGTACTTCCCATGAATCCATTGCTTGACACATACCATGAGGTGTGTCCACCTTTAATCCTAATGACTTCATGACCTTAGTAGGCATAACAGTGTTTGATGCTCCAAAATCAATCATACAATTTTTTAGCAACTTTCCATTTATCTGCAGAGTCAAAAAGAAAGTATCAACTGTTCCTGTTGTAGTACTAACAACATTTGCATCCAAATAAATTTGGAGAATTTCATAAACAATCTCCTCATTGCTATTTTCATTTTCATCATTCATAGTTGCTACTTGTTTCTCAACCCTTTCTATTTTTTGAGAATCCATGGGTACCGCACCATTTACCCAATTTAGGGCCTTTTCCTTATGTTCCTCTAGTCTCATCATTTCCAACAAAGGGACTTTGACAGTAATCTATGACAACAATTTTCTCATATTAATTGGAACATATTTAGAATCAGAGACATCTAGCTTCGAATTTGCAACTTCTTTATCAATCTCCTGGATGGATATGTCTGTAGGTTTTTTAATATGGACTCCACCTTCCTTCTGCAAAGCTGGAACAACCTCAACTGTGGGTTTGGATTTTACCTTATAAACAATGTTAGGCTTATAAGTTTTCTTTTTTTTGACCTTATCAACAACATTAGCATCCTTAGACTTATCATGTGATGTTTTTACATCTTTGTCTATTTTCTTGATGAAAATTCTAGCAGGCTTTTGATTTGGATTACCAACTACTCTATTTCTTACATTGTAATTTGTTTTAGCTTGAGTAACCATATCTTCTGTTATCAAGGAAATCTCCTCATCAGAAGGCCTTTTCAAAACAACTATCTCTTTACCCTTCAAAACATTGCACTGGATGTTATCAGGCTCACTACCTTCATTTGAAAAAACTTGTTGATGGTATGATTCCGTTTTGGTCTAAGAATTAAAGACATCCTAATTTTCATCCTCTTCAGCAAAGTCAACCTCATCCCAAACATGGGAGGACATCATTCCACATCCCTGGTCATCATTAGGTTGTTCCTCATTAGACTCTTGCTCCTCTTGTGAAGAGACACTTTGGGATATGACACAATAATTGGGATCATGTGGTGACTGACAAACAATGCACCATGGGATATCTTCGACCACATTCATTGAGTTTCTTTGCAATGGATTAGGAGTTCTATCATTTGGTTTGTCTTTTCTTTCAGGAATAATAGGCTTCCCATCTTTCCATTGAGTATTATATGGGTAGTTTTGCATTCTTGGCAATTTGTTAAAATTATTGAAGGGAGGCTTATCCCCTCCTACAACCTTATTATTTTTGTTCTCACCAGGCTTTAAGTCCTTTATTGCTTTCAATATTTTCTTTAGGCTATCATCATCCTTAGGGTTTACACTTATAGGCTTTCCTGGATCCTTTCTATTCAACAATTGTGATTTGTTATCTTCCCTTCTTCCCAACTTTCCTGAAATTCTTCGGTTAGTCTCTATGTTCATAGCTAGTTTGTAAGCTTCAACAAGACTCCTTGGGTTTTTATCTCTCAAAAGGTATTCCATTTTAGAATCAAAAGCATTTAAATATGTGACAAGACACACTCTATCATCCAATCTGATGACTTGCGAGAGTTTATGCATGGCCTTTTAGAATCTGAAATTAAACTCAACAAAATCCTCATTGAAATTCTTCTTAATGTTATTAAATTCATTTATCATAAAGCCCTCATGTATTTTATCACCATACTTTTCTTTGAAACAATGCCTAAGCTAATCCCATGAGCCTATGCTACCATGTGGCAAAGCCCTAAACCAATCCCTTGAATCTTCTATTAGGGATTGTACAAATAATTTCATGATAACATCATCAGGCACAATGTTATAATCATCAATCACATCAATAAATGTTTTTAGGTGCTCTTCATAAGTAACAACATTACTTCTAGTGAACTTGGGAAGTTTCTTCCTGATTTCTTCAGGGATGGGGTTAGGATATCCAGGGATGCTAGTAAAAACCAACTGTTTGCATCTTTCATGTATAACCCCTATATTAAAAACACCAGCACCCTAAGATGTAGATGCATTAGTATTTGTCATGGTAGAAATTATGAGTCCTCCTAGTGGGGGAACACCAATTGTCTGATTTGCTAAATTTGCAACATTTTCCCCTTGTCTAACAGTAGAATTAGCAAAGTTACTGGGTCTTGTAGACCGTCTAAGAAAATCAATTTTATTTTTCATTTCTAATGCTAAAGCTTCCAACTCTACCTTTTCTAGTTCTTTAGTAAGTAGTTCATGTTCCCTTTTGGCCTTTTCAAGGTTTGCTTCCAATCTTAGAGTGGAATCTATGGGAAATTTAGGGCCTATTGGCTCATTAATTAAGATGCCTACTTCTTTTTTCTTTCCCTTATCCCTTGGATTCCTTGTTTCAAAGACCTGTTGGACAATGGGTTGTTCACTTGTTTGTTCAGGAATGGGAACATAATTTATAGCCTCTAAATTTAGCAGTTGTCTTTTTAATTGGTCATCCCTTATCATTGCATGCCTAATTTTTTCCTCTCTTTCCTTTTCTCTCTTCTGCCTAATAGCTTCTTATTCATGAATTCTCCTTTCCAATTCATATACTTCCTTAAATATCTCCTTAGAATCAGGTAAAGTTGTTTCAGATTCAACCTGTTGTGCTTGGGGCTCTTCTTGTTGATCTTGAGACTCATGGAGGCCTTGGGGAAATGATGAACCAAGGGTGAAAGGGGGGACAAAGTCTTGTCCACTTCTACTTTTACTTCTAGATCTTCTTTCCACTCCATACCATCTATTAGGGATTATCTTCCTATTGTGGGGTAACCTCTCACCCTCTCTTTCTATGGTAGAATAATAATCCTCATACTGGTTTAAGCCTAGATCAACTGCCTCCTCATATTTTGATCATTTCCCTCCTGACTAGGAGGAGAAAGACTTTCTTGTCTTGAGTTTCCTTTTTGCTTCTAGGTAATCGATATGTCATTAGTACTTTTTTCTCTTCTAACCTAACCTCATCTAGATGTGGCTAGAAGCTCACCCTACAAACCTTCCTCTGGGTGTTCCTTCCTCCAGGACCTTGTATTTTTGAAACTCATAGTGATATAGTGATGTTTTATTAAGCAGTAGTACAGAGATGTTTTAGAGTCTCCACCCAAGATAAATGGGATTTTCTATGATTTTAAACAAATAGGAAGGGTAGGGGAAAAAAGAAGAGAAGGATTCAACTTTGTATGTAAGGTAACTAACTGGTTTTGAAAATAAGCAGGCCAAGAGTCTAGCTCAACTTGTACCTGCATTATTCTATGGAGAGAGCCTCCCTTTTTCCTTTTTCTTCCTCCCTCTTAAGGGACCACATCACCAAGGCTACATGATCCTCTGAAAAGGAAATTTCCCTAGCAACTTGTTGGGCCTGTTCTATAGTAGCAAGATTCTTTACCTTGCTCTTTCTGACTTGATCAAAGACTATTGCATCAGCAATGTCCCACTCTAGTAGAATCAACACCCCTATAGTATGGACCATAGCCCTCCCCTCCTCAGGAGTAATCTTTTCAAACTGCTTCATCATTTCTCCCTTGGTATAATTCTCTATCTCTGTGATGTCCCTATCAAGGAACTCTTCTTTCTTCTTCTCACAGATATCCTTAAACTAGTTTATTTTCATTCTACATAAGAATTGGAAGAATGCCCTAGTTCTAAAACATTTGTCATCAACTACAAAGGAATCATTGGCTTGTTTTAAAATAGGGTCCATTTGTTTACCCTCAAATTAAACAATAGTAAGATCCATGGCCACCTCCTTAGGTGCCTCCAACATTCCTTCTTGCAGCTCATCATTGGAAAAAAAAATGTTTCCTTCATTCCTCATCTGTACCAACTATTCTGCTACCCCATGTTCATCTAAATGTAAGGGGGATTGAGAGGTAGAGTATACATTTTGTTCTAATCCTGACCCATCTAGTCTTTGCCTCTTTGGAGAGGATCCTTGCATTGTTGGATCATTCATAGGCCTCTTCCCCCTAGAAGTAGAAGGAATATCCTCAGTTCTTTATTGTGGTGGTAAGAGAATAGTGTACCCACTTCTCTTCTTCATTGTGTAGACTCCCCTTGGGGTCAATTTTACATATCTTGGTTAGTTTAAAATCTACCTAGCCCTATCAGGGTCTATCTTGCTCATAGCAACCCTCTTCTCATTTACTGCATGCATAATACCTTCAAAATGCTCCATAAGAGCCTCTACTTTTCTTGTCCATGGCTCAAAGCCCTTTAATGGATCATAAGCTCTATCAAATTTTTTGATGAAATCTACAGTCTTCTTGTAGATCACCCATTTCTCCTTCTTTATTTCTTGATTTTGGAGGTCAAACTCATTTCTTATTATATGGTCAGGAAAATAAAATTGATGCTCCATAAGAGCACACCTAATCTTATCTATAAACATTCCCGATAGAAAGCCGTCATTATCTGCACATCTTGCTGCAGTTGTAGGCATTCTGTAGGGCTGCAATACCTAGTTCAAATATACCCATCCTCCCTTAGTAATAACATACTGATGAGCAATTGTAATATTAGGGAAAAAAGTCCCTCTTCCTTTACCAGTAAGGGTATTCTCTTGTAGGTCACCAATCTACCTCAGAATCTTAGCATATCCTACCTTCAATGGAACTAGGTAGGGAAAAATGTAAGGTTCCTTTCTGCAACCATAAACTCTAAAAATTGTAGAAACATGATATAAAATGATATCCCCAAAATTGTGGACTATAATAATGTCCTGATAGTATTCCTTTGGTCCGATTAATCTCAGTAGCTACCTTGGGATCCTAGGATTGTCAAAGAATAATAGTGTCCTAAGTCTTGAAGAAAAATCCCTATCAAAGGCAATGAAACTGGCATCAACTTTGTCCCATGACAAAGTTGTGGTCTACAATTGGACTGGAAGGGTTTCTCCATTTCGCTCCTTCACAATGTTGACTGTTGAGTTGAAAAACTACTCACCCTTATACAAGAACATATGCATAAGCATTTAATACCACCCAAAATGCCTACTAACCTTCATGTTCTTTATTCCCATTAATCCCTCATGGATAAGGTCAGCCAAGTGAGAGGCAAAGTCAAAAATTAATGCCAATTGGGGATGTAGTGATTGCACCATCATGAACATATATGGTATTGACATATGAGTAGCCTCATCATGCCCTAGGATTAAAGTCAAAGACTTGTAGAAACCCTATGCTCTCTTACTAAAAAAATCCATCCTAAAGGGCTCTGGTGTACTTGGACTGATGACACGCATGGATCCAATCTGGTCTAAGAAATCCCTCAGAGGCCCTACGCTTAAATAATCCCTCTGAGCTTCATATATCTCTATGAATTTTGTAAAATCTATCTTCTCCAACCCAATAGAAGGGTCATTCAATGAGAACACCTCCCTAATCTCCTCCTCTATGATACTAATCAAATTATTTCAATTTATATCCTTGACACATTTTTTCATAGGATCATAGCACTTAGCAATTTGAATTAACAATTCTACATCCATAAAAACTCTAGGGACTACCAACTTCCCAATATCAAATTGACAAATGTTTTTGAGGGGGGCATAAGAATTCCTTTGTGAGTAACCTACTTTGAACAAAATGAGGCCATTATGATCTTCACCGACCCTAGCATCTCTTATCCAATTTCCTCTATCATGGAGCCCACTGTTTACATAATCCCTAGGGTTGCTCGGGACTAATTCTTTTAATCTAGCTACCCCATTATCTGAATGTAGAAGAAATTACATTAAATCTTCAAAGACACCCCTGTCTTTATACTCTGTCTTCCTAGATAGTCCTCTCTTTGGCAACATTTTAAACTAGGGCTTTTTAGAACAATATATAAATACCCAAGAAAAACCCTAAAAATATTAGCAAGCAACAGAAATTCCTCCCACAATTCCTTCACAGACTTAAAAAAAATTTGTAATTCAGAAAATTTTGACCTACCAGGCACCTGAAAAAACTTCACTTGATATCACTCCAGAGGAAAATCCAATTTGCCAAAATGCTTATGAGAGAGGTAAAGAGAACCAATGATCAAATTTTGATATATAATGTTGCCAATCATTTACAATTCATCCGCACGTAGCTCATTAAGTCCACCATTACTGAAAATTGGTGGCCTCAGCATTCACAGGACGTGAACAACATCATAGAGCAAAAATTTGAATTTAGACCGTTGATATTGTTTCCTTCTTGGCATATCAGACAATCAAAAAAAATAGTCATGCAACCCTCTTTTTACTTTTCCCAAATGAGTTCCCAGGCAATGAGAACAGTTCAAATTAACCATGTGGCAAAAGAAACAACTTCACTTTACCTCAATTGGAGTGGACATGTGTCTTTTTGTCATTAAAGCATGGGTGTATAATCCAAGCATCTTCATTTAGTGGTGTAAAGACAACCACATGATTCTTTACAACTCATAGCACTTTATCTATTCCCAAAGCAATGACCCTACCTTTCCCTTAGAAAACTTTATCAAATCAGGAAATGCCACATCGGATAGATCAGTATGTGGAAAACCCTAAATTTCTCCTCAGTGTCAAGTATACTAACAACTTGACATGTCATTTCTACCTTTGACCAATCAAAAACAAACCTGTCAGCATGACCAGGCAATGAAGGACCCACCTTTCAATCCTCATCTTCAAACAAGATCGACATTTTTCACTATACTGCAACCTTAAACATCATGCACTTTATCCTAGTGGTATACCGACAACCGCAAGATCTTATCAAACCTTAACCATCCAAGAAGGCTGGCCCAACTATAACATTTCACTTATCTTTTTGTCAAATCAAAAGATGCCATGTTTAAAAGAATAGGTAGGTGGGCCCTCTCTCTATTTCTTCTTTAATGTCAAATATCATATCAACCGCCACATCACATTTATTTCAACCAATAAAAAAAACACACATCAGAGTGACATGGAAATTTAAGGCCCCACTCACCATCTCGTCCATCATATAGCATCGAATAGTCATCGCTATACCACAAAGCTTAAATACTTCACATTTTCCATCAGCGGTATAATGACAACTATAAGATCAAATTGTGCTTTACCCTTTGAAAAGTTTGACCCCATAACTGTTACGTCACCTAGGACAGGTGTCAACCCAGAAAACATACCACTGAGACTGTAGTGTTAGAAATCCTATTGTTGTCAGTAAAGCCTGATTAGACGCTTGTCATTATACCGTGATACTTAAAAAGGAATCATCCCGACCCAACGGTATAATGACATCCATTGATACACTACTCAGTTTAATCACCAGCATAATAGCGAAGACAGGTCCATCAAGATAGATGTCCACTTGTCGCTAGATCACATGTTAGAGATTCTAAAAATAGGGAGCCTTGAGATTTAAGGATAGCCACTCATTTTAAAAGGTGTGTCACTTAGGAAAACTTATAGGGAATTTAGGCTTTGCAAGAAATATTAAAAGAGGTCCCATTCGACAAGCTAACAACATAACATATAAAGTGGTCAATAAAAAGGGGTCAAAAATAGCACATGCATATTTGGAGAGTTAGCCAAAAAGTAACGCAAAATTAGAACAAGGCTTATAACCAGCTAGGGCTTCCATTAAACCTAGGGTTTTCACCATAAAACCTTACCATTAGGTCTATAAACTAGATTTTTTCAAAAAATTTAGCATGAAGCTAAAAAATTTAATATAGTGATAAAAAACTCTACATCTAATCTTGAACAAACTTTTCCTTACCGGATCTTCCTTTTTCCTTTCATTCCACAATGATCTCCTTACCATCAAGTTATTTTCCTTCTCATATTCATTCGGTGATTCTTCTTGCACCAATGCATTTCTACTGCTACCATCCTTCTTACTAGCATGTGTACATTGAAAAGATCTATGTCCTTCTTCTCCACAATTGTAGCAAGTTCCTTGGAAACTTCTTCTTCTATAACCACCTCAGTAGTTACTACCTCTACCTCTAGGTGAACTTTCACCTTTCCACTTGGTCTTGCCTTTGTCCAAATTTGTCTTTTCTAGTACAGATCTACCATTTTCACCATTAGATCTACCTCTTCCTCTACAAAATCTACCACCTTGACCTCTTTGTCTTTGCTCATGTCTTTTGTTCAATTTCTCCTCGGCCTTCAATGCAAATTGATAAGCCTCTTCAATACTCTCCAACTTGACCATAATAATTTCCTCTTGGATGGAAACTCTCAAACCATTCAAGTATCTACTGATTCTTTCCACATCATCTTCATCATGTCCAGATCTGATATCTAATCTATAGAATTCCTCAGTATATTCCTTTACTGAGCTATCTTTCTATCTTAAACTTTGCATTCACCAAACAAGGTTAATCTGATAATCACAAGGTAAGAACTTTCCTTTCAATTTGTTCACCATTTCATTCCATACCTTGATTTTGTCTTTGCCTTTCCTCTTCCTATCTAGCTGCAAATGTTCCCACCATAAGGATGCATGACTTTTAAACTTTGTGCTTTCAATCTTCACCTTCTTGTCTTCAGGAATGTTTTCATACTCAAAATACTTTTCCATCTCGGTGATCTAGTCCACCAATTCATCAGAATCTAGCTTTCCACCATACTCAGGAGGATTGAAATATGGTGTAGACTTTAGACTTGTCAAAGCCTTCAAAAATATTTCTTCACCTTGATCCATAACAAGTGTAGGTTCTGCATTTGCCTGTTCTTCCTCAACTTCATCATCACTAACATCTTCAAGATGTTTGCCTCTTCTTTGGGCTGTTTCAATAGCTTCTAACCTAGCAGCAATCTACCTTAGCATATCTACCAATCCTGGATTTGCATCTCACCTCCCACAAACCATCTTGACAACCCTCTTCAATTGTAGGTCACATTGCAATCTGCTACCCCACAATAACTAACTAGGGCTTCAAGAGGAACCTACAAACCTAGATCTACAGACCTAGATCAAGATCTCACCTCACTCTGATACCACCTGACACAAGGAAGGGGCCAATAGGGGCCAAACAATGGAACACCCTAATGGTCTAAGCCTGCTCAACACATGCGAAAGCAAAAAAACACAATGGTGAGAGAGAGAATGCAAAATCTTTCATATATTTTCTTCAAATAGAATGATACATGTCAGGCTGTAAGGCCTTCCTAGTTAGGGCTAGCTATTACAATGAAATACATAAGTCCTCAAACATGTGAGGATCTATCAAAATCTCTATTCTTACTATTTTCTATCTTCTACCAAAACTACCTCCTAAACTACAACCAAACAACTACATTTATAAAAGAGTCTACCAAACTAAGTTGGCCTTCAGATCCACAATCAATGGAAGGAATAGTCAAATCTAAGACCACATGCTTCCAAATGATGGATTCCAACATTAAATCTGTGACCCAACATAAATGCACAAGTCAGCCACAATAGAAACTAAAACTAAACCCGTTGGTGAGAAAAGATAACCAAGCAACAAAAAAGCAACGCCGATCACCAGTGAAACAACTGACCACCCAAGAGATAACCGACCAACTACCGACCAACTCGGTCAAAGAAGGAACCGAGCAACACAGACAAACTCCAAAATGTTTTTGGCAGGATTTCCAAGGACCTGAGATGCTCCTACATTAACATCCATATGTGAAGACAACCAAAATAAGACAAGGAGTTCCAGTATATTGTATTGATATTTTTAACTATATCAATACATTCTTGACAGAGAATTGTAGGACAAAAATACTATATCAGAAGTCTCTTTACAAAGTAAAATCAACCACCCCTACAAAAGAAGAAAATTTGATATATATATATCATTGGATATTTTGGAATCCTCAAAGAAAGGATGCAACAAGCTTCAGATAGCCAGGATAGTGACTTGCACTATAGACAAAGGTACAAAATGATGACGGAAAACTAGCAAAACAAAAATTAGTTTCCCAACAAATGGAAACTTTACAGCATGAATGATGACCACTAATACATGCTAACTTACATCATTCTATGTATGATAAATGCTCTCCCTATTTTTTAGGATCAGGTGTCAAGTGTGGCTCACTCTTCTTCCTCTACTTCTAGCTCTACGATAGCTGGCTTCTTATTTTTCTTTGTATTCCTGTCCCATGCTGCCACATCATCTTCTAAGGGCCAATTGTACCCCTACAAATCTTGTAACAACTTAATTTTCCTATCCTACCTAGAGTCAATGATGGCTTTAATATTTGCAACAAACTTCACACAATCATTCTCAACCTTGAACAAGTTATCAATTATATTGTTGCAACCATTCATGTCTAAAGAACCATCATTGCCAAGGAAGGCATCTTGTTTGATCATTTCTTGGCCCATGTCTAATTTCCACTCATCCACACTTAGCACACTCCCATCATCTTTGTGAATTGAGGGCAAGTACTTTCTATAACCTTGATTAAACATGGCCAGCTTGGCATTTACCTAATTTGACTTTCCCTTGAAGAAGCTTGAGGTGGCACTAACTAATACTATCTTCTCATAAACCTCAGTAACTACCTTAGGAAGATCTAGCCTATGAGGTTGCAATGCATCAAGTTTTTCAAATAATGAATTCCTTCTTGACTGCACACTGAAAATTGGCTCCAAAGAAGCCATTTCTTCATTCACCTTTTCATTAATCTTATGCAACATGTCCACTAATTGATGGACCGAGTCCATTTTATCCTTTATTTTCTCATACCTATGCTGCACAATATCCAATATGGATTTTAAGGCCGCATCAAGCCTTACCTTTTCTAAATCTTCAGATGGTCTGTCAGATGCTTCAACCATTGGTTTAGTTGTGGTTTCAATTTGAAATGCTGGAGGAGGAGCTGCCTTTGAAACCTTCTCAAGCTTGGCCTTTAGATTATCCAACTCATCTTCCATAGCCTTGATTTTCATTAGCCTAAGGTCCCTCTCCTTAGAAATTTTTATTGAACTATTAAACAACAGAGCATATGTTTTTGATAATTAGGCTATTTTGGCTTCATTAAGGTGGGAAAAATGTGTCACAGCCTTTGACACCTCAAGATCACTTGTATTTTGGACAGTCCAAATGATTTTATCCCCTTCCATTTTATCTTCTATGCTCACCAAAGAAGGATTTTGGGTTCAAGGGGCTAGAGACCACATTGCAACAACTTGGGATTTAGGATCATATCCACTTCCCCTTATCATATCTCCAATGTGTACCTCATAAGAAAAACTTCCCTTTGGCTACTTTCTAATCTAGTCAATAATGAAAGCCGAGGTAAGATCCCATCCAAGAGTCAGTAGCATCCCACTTGATTTCACCATTTCTCTTGCCTCCTCAATAGAGATATTCTCAAGGCTAAGGTCATATGAAGTTAGAGCCCTTAAGGTCTCATCACCTGGTTCCATCCCCTCTAGAAAATCCTTAGCCACTTCTTGTGATTTCTTACAAATGAGGAATTTCTTTAATTCATCACTCTTGATGAATTGGTCATCACTAAGGAATTCTTGTTGATATAGCTCTCTTTAATCTTTTCCAAGAAGTAGAGGTAATTCCCCCTCTTCTTTTGATACTATCTTATTTCCTTCTCTGATTATCTTCCTCAAATTGTGATGATATGATTAGTTACCAGGTACTAGAATAGAAGCCTTATCAACATTTTTCTTTTGTTTCTTCTCCTTGGAAGGTCCACCTTCCTCAAGTCTTTTCTTTTTTTGTAGTGGTTCAAGGGTATCCTCTACCTCTTGAGTTATGTCAATGATAGGAGGCTCATTCACTTGAGAAGGACTATTACCCTCTTGTGATTCATCTAAAAACTCCTCATAGTCTGAAGTGGAATAACTCTTGTCCGCATCTAATTTCTCCTCAAGCATCCCTTCCAATTGACTGGACAGGGTGCCATGCATTTCAATCATTCTATTAATCCTCTACAAATAGGGGAGATCAAGAAAAAAACCTCCAAAGTCTATCTCAACCTTTCTTACTTGAGCCTCCAGCCTTAATAAATCATAAAATTTGGTTAGCCTTCGACCAACCTCATCCTTATCTAAGATTTTATTGATTACATCTTCCTCATTACAACCCTCATGTTCCCTTATTGTTCCAATGTTGGGAATCAGGGTCAATCTTGCAGTTCTGATGCAATTCATAGGGTCTATATATCTGCAAATAGCGGCTATCATCTTGAAATGGTTAAGACATGCATTGACTTGAGGCAATGCCCTCTTACCAATCAAGAAATTTACAATTCTGAACTACCTTGGTGTAAATGTGCCCTTCCTATGAGGAGCCAGATGTTCTTTGTCAGTCCACATAAGCTTCCATAAAAAATCTAATTAAGCAACCCTTGGAGGCACATACTTTGAAAGTCGATGTGGGGGTTGTGGGCACCCATAGACCCTAATTATGGTGCTATTTTCTCCTATATAGAAATCACCCCAATTTTGATTTTATTGCCACTTGTCTTCATACTACGTAGGCCTTAAGAGCTTTAGAACCCTGACTTGTAATCTTACTACATTAGTCCCCATCAGATTAAGAATTGGGTGGACTATCCAGTTTTGAAAAATACAAAAATCACACTCATTGGAAGTGTAATTCTAGACCCTGAGCTAGTATTTTACTAGATTATGTAGGCCCTCAAACATGAACCTTGGCTTCAGTACCCTTGTATCCAAACTGTTAATGTTAAAATATAGGATCAAGTGCATCAAGAGGGAGTAATGCATGAACCTTATGGGCCTTTTATTTTCTTTGATAGACACCAAGCCTTCATTCAATCTATCAATTACATACTAGATGTAATCATAATTAGTGTTGGCATGAGAATTATGAATGTCAAGAATTATCATCAAAAGGTCAGCAAGGAATTTTTGTACATCTCCATCCATTCCTAGAACTTTGCACAATCCATGACATAAAAACTTCATGTAGAAGTTGAGGGACTTGAACTGATATGGGGCATTCATGTTTGTAGGGAGAGGAGCTATATATTTACCCTATTTTGGAATGTGCCTAACCATTTGACCTTTTACTGAACCTATGTGATTGGCATACATTTTCTTTTATTATTTCAAATCTATTTCAGTAGATGAAGAGGAATAGAAATCAAAGGACTTCATGAATGACCCCCTATCCAAGTTCACTAAGGTAGACTGGTCAACCTTTCTAATGGTTTTAGAAATTGGGTCATACACCCTAGCAAACTCAATGATTAAATCTACATCTAAGAAGGCATCAGGAAAAATCAATTTCTCCATCCCCAAATCCCAAGCATTGTAAATTGGAATTTCCTTATCTCTATTATTGTAAAAATAAGTAAATATAGTGTAACCTGAACCAGAAGGGGTGGTAGAATCTTTGCAGTTCTCCATCAAGTCCTCGAAAGCTACATCAATAGCCTTCTTATTTTGGTTTTAACCCAAGATCAGCTTGAGAAATTCATCTAAATAGTTTTTTTTTCCCTTCTCTTCGCCACTTTTTTCTTTGGCTTTCCCACTGGAAGATGCCATGCTCAACTCTGGTTGACTCATCTTTACAACTTGAATATCTTTTAATTCTACAAATTCTTGGACACCTTGAAGCTCTCTTTAACTGCTCTAATAATCTTCACAACTTCAGAAAAATTTGAAAGTTGTAAGCGGTGAAGTCATGTCTTTATGTCATTAGCAATTGAATGTGTGTAGTTGCCAAAATCTTTACAAACCTATCTTCAATCACTTCTGCATTCAATTCTGTACATACACCAATTTCAAATCAAGGCTAGCCGATGCTTGGATTTTGACAGGTTGATTTAAAAACTCAGATATAGAGTAGAAAAGTAATGATCACTATTTTAGCTTTAAAAACCTCATTTACTGATTAAAATCATCGATTAAATATGATTGGATGGAATTTTACTTTTTGCTAGCTTGGCAATGTACTTTTCCATGTAGAAATGACACCTAACTCTTTCCTTTAATGAGCAATTAACTAGCCATGATTCAGAGGTCCAACGAACAAAGGTTCTCGCAATCTCTGAATGAAAAGTTAACCTTAGGCTTTACTTGGAGATCTAGCGAACAAAGAAATTCACATGATCTCTGAAAGATTTGCTAACCCATGATCTTTTTGGAGATTTGGTGACTACCGTTGATCCCAAAGATGATCAATGGTTCTCAGATTATCTTTGAAACTCATTATGACTATGTCACCATTTAGAGAATAGGAGACTGAAGGCATTCTCTAGTTCTCATGACATTTGGATCAACCATAGTTTAACTCAGAGAATGAGCAACAAAAGATTTCACCCATTCTCACAATCCTTTACTTAACTCAACATTCTTCTAGTGTTTTGGTGAACAAGGTTCTTTCAAAATTGAGCATTCTAACCTTGACCATAGTCATTATCTAGAGAATCAGTGACTACCTCTATCTCTTAATCTCTGAATACTTTACTTAGCTCATGATTTATCATGAGACTTAGTGAACAAAGCAATCTCGTAATCTTTGAATGAAAATTTAACCTCAGTTTTATTATGAGATTGGGTGACCAAAGACTTCACCAATTCACTGAATACTTTTCTTGCCTTGGGTTTCATTCAGAGATTAAGCACCAATCGTAGATCTTGGAAGAAATCAAAGGTTGTCACCAAGTCACTGAATCTTTTAAACCTTTACCATTTAATCATGAGATTTAGTGAATGCCTTATTCACTAAATCACCAAATGACATAGACATTAGCTACTTTATTCTGAGATCCCATGACTGAGGGAAATACATACTTTAGTGCACTTAGTTGCTGAGCCGCCAAAATCAAGAGAACACAAAACTACCGCTTAGTTACCAAATCGCTGAATATCTTTTCATCTGCCCAGTCCAATATGAGATTAAAACACCACCGTCGATCTCATATAAAATCAATGATCTTCATTGAATCGTAAGAAAACTTAAGATTTTACTGCCCAATTCAACAATTAAGAGATAACCACTACACCAAGTTGCTGGATGTTATGAGAAAATTGTTAGATATTAAGAGATTAGGAGACCACATAGTCACTGAATTGTCAAAGGGAAGACTAACTACAATTCAAAATTAGAGATTCAGTGACCAAAGGCTAGCACAATAAAGACTTAGACTCAGTCGCTAGCTCATGGAATACTTTAGTGACTTGAAATATTATTATGAGATTCAACAAACACCTAAGGAAAGAAAGATCATGTACAAATTGGAGAATCTTAAGTGGCCAAAAAGGTAACATGAAAATATAAGAAACTAGGGAAACTTAATATTTTTTAAGGATTAACCCTACCAAGGGAAAAAAGACCTAGGGAAAGGATTTTCAGAGTATAAAAGCCAGATTTTTTGAGAATGTTAAACCCAAAACTGGATAAAGGCACTTGTAGAGACACCAAACAAAGACCTGAAGCTACATTCTTAGAAAATCAGAAATATACCCAACACACTCTTTGAAGGAGAATTTACTGAAGTTAAAGACCTAGATTCGACACACCATATTTGGAAAATATTAGAAGCACTATATGAAGGAGACAAGTATACCAAGAAAGAGAAGTTACAAAACTGGAAAACAAAAATGGAGAAACTTAAAATGAATGATGATGAAAGCATTAGGGCTAATGTTCAAAGGGTTATATAGGTTGTAGTTGGAATCAAAAATTGTGGAGGCACCTATGATGAGGAAGTCATTGCGAAGATCCTTAGATCATTGGCACCTATTTACAAGACTAAGGCTATATCTATACAAGAAACTAAAAATTTGACTCTGAAATTTAGCAGAGATGTTGATTGCAAAGCTAACTACCTTTGAAGCTACAAAAACGAGAGATTTTGTACATAAAGTTGAATCTTCATTCAAAGCATCTTTACACAAGAGGATAATGTTTTCACTTTCGAGTACCAGTAGTGAGAACCTAAAAGAAGATCTTGGTGAATATGTTGAGGAATGGGAACATATACATGCAGAGGAAAGAAAGATGGATGAGCTTGTTGCACTGATTTCTAGAAGAGAAAAGAGAGGTAAGGGTAAATTTGAAGGAAAATTACCTTTGAAATGTTTTTCATGCAATAAGGTAGGTCATTTTTCATCTAGATATCCTACAAGAGTTCCTAAGTACAAGCCTAATTTTTTTAAGTCTAAGTATTCAAAGGATAAGGAATGTTATTATGCTAGTGAAGGTATTTATGATGATGATGATTTAGATTATGATGAGATTGGATTTGTTTCTATTAAAGATGAACCAGTATATGAGGAAAAAGATTTATTATCACAAGTTGGTAAGAAATTTGAATAGATTATAGATAGTGGTTGTTCACATCATATGAATGGAGAGAAAAACAAGTTTTTTAATTTAGTGAAGTATGATGGTGGTGTTGTAAGATTCAAAGAAAATCTTCCTAAACCTATCATAGGAGTAGGATCTATTACTCTAGATGGATAAACTAATATTGATAATGTACTACTTGTTGATAGACTTAAGCATAAATTTTTTAGTATTGGATAGTTGATGGACAAAGAGTTTTAGTTACAATTCAAAGATGGTAAATGTTTTATCAGAAGTAAGGCAGGAAAGCTAATTGCAACTAGTACTAAATCTAGAGGTAATTTGTTTGAGTTAAATACATCTGGAGCCTCTTGTTTTGTTGCGAAGGTAGATGAAAGTTGGTTATGGCATAGAATATTTTGTCATGTTAATATTGATAACATTTTAAAGGAAAGATTGACTAATGCAATAAGAGATTTGTCAAAGATTGTGAAACCATTTAACACTGTATGTAGAGAATGTGTTATGGGAAAATAGACTAGAAGTAGTTACAAAAGAAAAGCATATACATCAAAAGGAAAGTTGGATTTGGTACATATAGACCTATGTGGACCTACAAGGACAAGATCATACTATGGTGAAAGGTATTTTATACTTTTTGTTGATGACTTTTCTAGAATAATGTGGGTCACTTACTTGAAAGAGAAATCAGAAGCATTTGATAAATTCAAGATATTCAAGGAAAAAGTAGAGAATGAATCAGGTTTAAAGATAAATTGTTTGAGATTAGACAGAGGTGGAGAGTTTACTTCAAACTTATTTAATTTATACTATGAAGAGCATGGAATACAAAAATAAACATCTACTCCTAGGAATCCACAACAAAATGGGATAGCAGAGCAAAGAAACATGACTGTACTTGATGCTGCTAGGACAATGTTTCTTGAAGGAAATGTATTTCATATGAAATGGAGAGAGGCTATTGGTACATCGGTGTACACATTAAACATAGTTCAAATCAGAGAAGGTACAAGTAAGAATCCTTATGAATTATGGTTTGATCATACTCCTACAGTAAATATTTTAGAATATTTGGTAGTAAGTGCTATATTAAGAGAGATGATGAGATAGGGATTTTTGATGCTAGAAGTGATGAAGGAATTTTCCTTGGTTATTCTACTAAGAGAAAGGCTTAAAAATGTTTCAATCTGAGATTAAGGAAAATGGTTGAAAGTAATAATGTGAAGATAGATGAAAGGATTCAGATACAAGAGAGAATGTATGACTATAATCAAAATATAGAGATCAAAGAGGTTGTTGTTGTAGAAGATGAAGAACTTGTTGAAGCTGAATGCAAAAATGAGACTTGTGATGATGACACAAATGAGGCTACTGAGATTCCTAAGACTTCGAGGTATGTAAAGATGAATCACCATGATAAGAAAATTATTGGTAATACAAATCAAGGAGAAATGACTAGATCAAAGGCTAGAGAATAAATTTGTTTGATTTCTCAAGGTGAACCAAAGACTACAGATGAATCTTGGATAAATGCTATGAAGTAAGAGTTAGATTAGATAAATAAGAATAACACTTGGGAATTGGTTCTTAGACCTAAGAACAAAAATGTAATAGGAACTAAATGGGTTTTCAGAAACAAAATGAATGAAGAATGAGTTGTAGTAAGATACAAAGCAAGATAGGTATGTAAAGGCTATTCACAACAAGAAGGCATAGATTTTGAAGAGACATTTTCTCCTTTTGTTATAATAGAAGTTGTGAGATTATTCTTGGCTTATGATACACATAATAACATCAAGGTATATCAGATGGATGTGAAATATGCATTATTGAATGGGGATCTTGAAGAAGAAGTGTATATAGAACAACCTGATGGATTTCCCTTATGCGAAGATGGAGACATGGTATGCAAGTTGAAGAAAGCTCTGTATGGACTAAAGCAAGCCCCAAGGGCTTGGTATGAAAGGTTAGACAAATACTTACCTCAGCTTGGATTCAAAAAAGGTGATGCTAACTATAATTTGTATTTAAGAACTAGTAAAAATGGATTTTTGATAATAGAAGTCTTTGTTGATGATATTATCTTTGGAGGCAATGATGAACTATGTGAGAAATTTTCTAAAGAGATGGAAAATGAATTTAATATGTCCATGATAGGAGAAATGAAGTTCTTTCTTAGATTGCAAATAAATCAGAATAAGAATGGCATTTTTATTTCTCAGACTAAATATCTTAGAGAAACACTGAAAAAAATTAGAATGGAACACTGTAAACCAGTTGGTACACCCATGGTGACCGGTAATAAGCTGACAATTGATGATAAATCAAAGTGTGCTTTTTAGCTCAAGTATAGATCAATAGTTTGAGGACTACAATATCTGACTCACAACAGACCAAATATTGCTAATGTTGTTGGGATTGTGGCTAGTTATCAGGAAGAACCTAAAGACACACACCTAGCTATTGTGGAAAGGATATTGAGATATCTAAAAGGAACAATAGACTATGGATTATGGTATGATATAAATGATAGGTTTGGACTTCATGCTTATATTGATGCTGATTAGGAAGGAAATATTGATGACATGAATAGTACTAGGGGTGGTGCATTTTTCCTTGGGAAAAAGTTGGTTTCATGGCTAAGTAAGAAGAAATATTGTATAGCTCAATTTACTGTTGAATCAAAGTATGTTGATGTTGCTATTAATTGCACTCAAATTGTTTCGATGAAATAAATGTTGAATGACATTGGAATAACTTTTGATGAGCTAGTGGTTATCCATTGTGATAACACTAGTACAATGAATATGTCAAAAAATCTAGTGATGAATTCTAAAACTAAACATATTTATATCAAGCATCACTTCTTGAGAGACAAGGTGACAAAGAAGGAAATAAAGTTGGAGTATATTAGTACAAAGGAACAAATTGTAGACATCTTTACAAAACTATTGCCAAAAGATACCTTTGAATATCTCAGAGGTATGCTTGGGGTTCAGGCCCCTTCCAGTTAGAATTAAATGATGCAAGGATGCATCAGTCTAGAGGCTTTCAAAGTCTTATCATATTCTAGACTTGATGTAGGAATCTACTCCTTAGGGGGAGTGATCATTGAAGAAAGTTATGAAGAACAATTGATGAATTATGGCACCCTTTTCCATTGTTGTCAAAGGGGGAGTGTAGCTATGAAAAAATCCCTACTACATGGGGAGATTGTGTGGAGGTGTACTATGAGAGTAATTTTTTGTTATAGAACTTTGGATTGATAAAAATTTGGGTTAATGGATTTTCCCATATGTTGACATCAATTCCAAAGGGGGAGATTTTTGGATATTGCTAATGCATTGGGGAAATGGCAGATACATTAAATATGTTTAATCCCTATGTTGAGTGATGCTAGAGCTACTACTATTTTCATTAGTGTTTTGTTATTGATGTCAACATATGTTTCTCTAAAGAGAACATGGTGGTTACTATAGTGTACGGACATTGTATGGATGTTTTAGGATGTGGGAAGTCATATGAGAGTACAAGAAGATGTTGTGATCTTATATCCAAGATCGTACCATGTAATGTTTAATATTGGATGAGTTACAAATGTTTTGGTGAAGTCTGGTTCCTAGACTGTGATAGTGGAAGTTGATAGAGTGAGCCTCTGTGTTTCTAGTATATCTTATAGAAGGTATGGATTCAATATATATGAGCTTAAGGGATGAAATATAAGGTACTAAATAATGTTCATTGGTCAATGCAAGGTACAAAATGTTGGATGATGTCAATTGTGGTGTGTGTTCTCAAGATGACTTATTTGGAAGCTGACTTGAGGGTTGTAGCGTTCATTTTGTTTGGAAAATGTGAATTAAGGATGTCAGTCCTTAATTATTGTAATGTAATCATTGTATAATTGTTTTAGATACAATGTGTATCTTAGTAAGGGTTTATGCAATTGTTTGTATATTAGGAAAACCTAATCAGCTGATCTGATCATGTAAAATGTAATAGGTTATATATGTAAGATCTTTTCTTTGGAAAAGATATGGTGAGAATGTATGTGATGTAAAGGAGATTGTGAAATCAGTGAGCTTGTGTCTACTGGATGTAGAGTAGAGGATTACTTGTGTACTTCATTGGAACTAATCAAGCAAATCTAGTTGTTGTTGGATAGTTCAAAATATTTTGTATTTCTTCATATACACTTGTGTTGCAAATAGTGAGTTCTAAAGGTGGATTTAACCTTCTCTAGGAAGTGAGCCGACCTCTTTTTCTTAACTCCTCACAGGGTCTATCCTCTAACAAGGACTGTGTACTATAATGTTTCAATAAGCTCCTAACAAGGCTACATCTTCTAACAGATACTATACTCTCAGTACATCATTTGTGGGTGCTAATTCCTATCGGGGTTTTTACCTTTAACAAGGTTTCTTTGACACCAAAATATTGTGTTATTATGTTGGAATTCATTATGTTCATTGGAGTTGATAATTCTATTATTCAAAGTTTAAAGTTTAATATTCTGTTATACAACTGATTCACCCCCCTCTCAGTTGTATTGTAGACTATTATTCCTAACAGATTCTATTGGAAAGTGATGTTTAGGAGCACTAGGAATCACTTAGGGGTTGTAATTTATGGAAACAATTATGCTAGAGTGATCGCATGTAGAGAGTTTTAGTACTAGAGTTATAGTCAAGAAAATGACTAAGTATAGAATTAGGATAACAGTATATTGTGGTACAGTTTTGATCAACGAAGATAATGTATGATGTAGTATGGCTTGAAAAGTTAGTAGAAGACATTTTCAGATATGTAAGACCTTCAATTAAGGTCACACATGTTTTAGTGAAGAGATCAGGAAGATACAATGATATGAACGTATGTGAAGATAAAGAATCAATGAATCAGGGCATATGAGCAGTCGTGATGATTGAGGCAAGGTTAGTTGATATGGAAATGTGATAATTTAGATAAATGTTGTATATTGCCAAAAATTTGGTAATATATGATTGCCAAATCTATATTGATTATTTGCATAAGTAATTATTATTTTTTGAGTTTTATTTGGAGAGTTGACTGGATGGAAAAGTTTATACAAGTATAGAATGTTTTATGAAAGTGATAAGTGTGATGGTGATGATGATGTGATGGATGCAATTCTGAGAGAAAAGAGAAGATGTGAGATCAATATTTGACAAATCTATAAATGGAACTATCTAAGCATAGTAGATGATTGTATTGTTCATCTTTTTAAGAACACTATGTGACAATATTATGATTGTAAGAGCTATAAGCTCACCACCTTTAAAATGGTTTTTGTATACCCCTAATAGGATTTTATATTCCTTTAACAAGGTAATGTACTATGTAATAATCATCTCCTAATAGGGCTAGATCTCCTAACAAGGATACTATATTTTAGTGCATAGTTGTGGGTACGATCCCCACTGGGGTTTTCCCTTGGCTAGGATTTCCTTGGAAACAAATCATGGTGTTATGAGTTATGTGTTGTGCATTTATTTTCTTTTAATTTATGCATTAATATGGTTTACTAAAAAATGGTTGAAGTTTAAATTAAAGTGTTGTAATACTGATTCACCCCCCTCTCAATATTACCTAATTTTAACAATTAGTATCAAAGCTATTGGCCCTTGGAGAGAAATCTTAACAACTTAAGGGAGATCAGAATGGATTTAAAAATTTTGCAAGAGAACTTTGAAGAAACACTTGATGACCTGGACAAAGAGAAGGCTCAGAATGGTGAACTAAAATTCAAATTGAGAAGAGCAAAATATTTCATCAAGAAAATAAAGGAACAACTTGAAACTTCAAGAAGTCAGAAACAAGACCTTATGGACAAGATCAAAGAGGATTCAGACAATGATACATAAGACCAAGTAAAGAAGCTAGAGCTATTAAGAATAATAGTCTACAATACAATTGAGAGGGGGGGTGAATAAGTTGTATGATAGAATATTAAACTTTAAAATTTGAATAGTAGTAATATTAAATCCAATGAACATAATGAATGCAAACACAATAACACAAGATTTTGGTCTTAGGGAAACCCTATTAAAGGTAAAAACCCCAGTGGGAATTAACACCCACAAATAATGTACTGAGAGTATAGTATCATTGTTAGAAAATTTAGCAATGTTAGGAGCTTATTGAAATGTTACAGTACACAGTCCTTGTTAGAGGATAGACCCTATTAGGAGTTAAGAAAAGAAAGGGGGGCTCACTATCCAGGCTCACTGCCCAAAGAAGGTTAAATCCACCTTCAGAACTCACTATTCGCAACAAGTGTTTATGAAGAAATACACAATATTTTTGAACTGTCCGACAATAACTATCTTTTCTTGATCAGTTCCAATGAATTTTTCCAGTAATCCTCTAATCTACATCCAACAGACACAAGCTCATAGCTTTCACAATCTTCTTTACATCACATATATTCTCACTCTATGTTTTCCAAAGAAAAAATATTACATATATACCCTATTACATTCTACATGATCAGGTTGGCCCATTAGGATTTCCTAATTATATAAACATTTACATAAACTCTTGCTAAGATACACATGGTGTTTATGTCTGAATATGGACCTTGAACTTAGCCATAGACCTCAACATGGTCATTGCTCAATGATCATATATGAAGATAAACATGAATTGTCCACTTCCCACATTCAATTGAATCGACCTATAGCCTCCTATTTAGATGGGGTTTTGAATTACACTCAGAATTGAGAGCCCAACAACCATAGACCAAGATAAAATGGAGGATTTAAATACTAAGAAAATGATTGAATTGAAATGAGTTAAGCTAAAATGAGAATGCAATTTGTAATCTAAGAAGCTTAAAATGAAATGATAATTAAACTTTTTAACATAATAAGCAAACTACATTAAAGATGAGAGTGCAAAATTATACTAAGAGATTGAAACTATTCTAAATATGCAATGTGAAAAGCTTGAGAAATATGAAAATGAGACAACAATTCGACAAAGTTTTAGTGCTCTCAAAATTGCTTCCTCAAATGAGGAATCAGAGGTTCATAATATAGAAGACCCTGGGTGGAGACTCAAGAGTTTCTTGCAAAGAAACGGTCGTCTCTTCATCTCCTTGGTGGGAGGTGAAACAATTTGGAGGAATTATTTAATTAAGTAAATGAAATATTTCCACATGGGTAGCTTTTCAAATTATTTGAATTATTAAATCCAAATGAGAGTATTTCATTTAAAGAACTAAATAACTATTTAATTCCTTTGATGTGTATTAGCTAAAGGGGGTTGAATTAATTTAATTAAAGCACTAGGACTTTAGAATTAAATTAATTAATCATAGGGATTATTTAGCCAATAAATGTCAATATTTAGGAATTAAATATAGTATTTGATTAATGCAAATTTAGGTTTTTTTTTGCATTTGACACCAAGTTAAATAAAGTCAATTGGGAAACATAATTTCCTAGTACAATAGGACTTTAATGATGTAGAAATTTGAGGGAATGCACCAAAATTGATTAAGATTGCAAGGTGCCAATTTTGGGGTATTACATTTTGCCCCTCTTTGAATTGATGTGTGAGAAGTGCATTGATTCAAAGAATTGTTTAATGTGACTGTTGATGAGGTTTTAGGATTATCTCTAGAACAGAGCTTAACCCTCGAAAGTCAAGGTTAGAATGCCAAGATACCGATCAGACCAAGTTGTATAACCATCTCCAGAATGAAGCTTGATTCTCTAAAGCCTAAGTTAGATTGTGAAGGCATCGGTTGGATTGCCACTTTAGATAAGACTGTCCCCAGAATGAGGCTCAATCTTTAGGAGTTAGGGTAAGATTGCTCCAATACCTATTGATTAAATGGTAATTGATGTAGATCTAGGACTATCTCCAGAATGAAGCTTAGTCCTCTAAGACTTCGGTTAGATTACCCATATAACAATAAAAGAGAGTTTTCGAGAGCCATCTCCAGAATGAAGTTTGACTTTCAGGATTAGGGTTAGATTGCCCCAATACCTAATGAGATTTGAGAACCATCTCTAGAATAAAGCTTGATCCTTGGGGATCTGAGTTAGATTACTTAGGTACCTAATAGATGGATAACAAGATGACAAGATGCGAGGCCCAAAGATGCCCCTAGTGATGAGATGCCCCGAGCGATGAGGACTTTTGATATAGATCAAACTGATTTGAGAATTGATTCAACAAGATTCAATGATGCAATCATCCTACCCCCTCAGGAGTGAAATCAAAATATGACATGTTAAGAAGATGATTGATAGAAAAAGGTTATAGATAGAGACAAAATCAAAGATCTGGAGGAACTCAGAATAGATTATGGAAGAATAAAAAATGACCCGAAGTGATTTGGAGGTCCTGCTGATCAAGTTTGACCATGGTTGACTAGATTTCACTACAGTTTACTTTTGATGAAAAAAATGAAGGAGCTGATAAAGTGATGATGAGATGAGATTTCGGCAAGAAAACATCACTAGAAGGTTGACTATACAAGCATCTGATCATGTTGATCCTAGAAATTTTTAAAATGTGATTTTGAGATATCTAGAGATGTCAAATTTCAATTTTGATCCCAAAAATGGATTCAGAGTGGTCAATTTAGCCAAGGGTGAAGTTTTCACGCAAAATGGAGCACTTTTGAAAATTAGGTCAAAAACTATATAAGGCCTAGATGGGTCATTTTTCAATTCATAATTCACTTTTGTCTTTAGAAAATTTAAGAGCTTAGAGTGAAATGGAGAATGTGCTAGTGCAATCACATTGATTCAAGTGATCCCAACATCACAGTCGGCCAGTATATTACGACCCACCTGTAAGTAGTCAAAAACTTACCTTGTATTTTAAATTTTTATCACTTTTTAGAGATTTAGGCTAGATTTAATACATTTTAAGTCTTGTCCCACCAAACGTCGCATGAGGAAATAGTTTCCTCATGTAGGCCTTGAGTGCCTCTCATGGGAGAAAAGACCCAAAGAGGGCTTCCTCGTGCGAGGCACCTCCATGAGCTCATGCAAGGTGCGCACCGAGGCCGCACAAGAAACCATCCTCAGTGATGATCTCTCATGCAAACAAAGAGAAAGTCTCACGTGAGGGAGAAATCTTATGCGGGGCCTCTACTTCCTTGCACATGAAACTATCACATAGTTTGAAAGATCAAGTCTAAGTTTATGCAAAATTTTCCAAGTAGAGTGTTTGATAGGCAGTTTAGGATAGGCGCATAGCTTTAATTGTTGTTTTTCTTTGAAAATCATCATGATTGAGATACTGATCGAGTGTTATTTCTTGCATTTGTAGGTTGACTTCCCAGATATTGCATTGTAGTCTCACCACCTAGTCATTGGTGAGCTAGTGCAATGGTTGGATGATGCTGAGGGTGCCCACATAGATGGGCTGGGATTGTCTTACTTATGTGATGTACCCGACATTTGGGTAAATCATGGTCTACTAGGTGCATTGGTTGAGAATTTCCATTCAGAGATGAACACCTTCCACTTGCCAGTAGGGGAGATGATAGTCACCCCAGAGGACATCTACAGGATTCTAAGGGTACCATTCCATGGCACACACATGGAGTATGATATCTAGCTGAGAGAGGGCACATTGGCGCTGCGAGACATATTTTAGGATGAGCTAGTGATGGGCCAAGCTATCTCATCAGAGGATCTAGTCAGCTAGTATGGAGTAGGCCATAGGTTGGCAGTTATTCTAGCAACATTTCTAGGCTTTTATTTGATGCCAGATAGAGGGCAGCATGGTCTAGAGTGTAGCTGGGGAAGCATGCTACAATGGATGCTTGATGGGCCAGCTATGAGGTTCAAATGGGGTGAGTGTATGCTAGCCTAGATGTATCATGAGATGCACAAGATCGTGTATTGGAGTTCTAGGACTATGGTTGTAGGATTCTTCATTCTTTAGATATGGGCCTGGGAGCACCTTTCCATATGCAGACTAGTTTTTCATGATACTAGACAGCCATTGGAGCCCTATATCTATAGGTACATAGGCCCTCTAACTTAGCCAGTGCTGGGTAAGATGGAGCACTAGCGAGGCCAGCTAGATGACATGGTTTCATTGGTTTGGCAGCCATAGGTGGTGATAGAGGTATGGGATGATGCTAGGCATGACCTCCCTCACATGTTCTTTTCACATCCACTGATTGGGCATACTATTTCTATCATTGAGCACTTCCCACTTACAGGGGTCTTACGATAGTTTGGAGGCCACAAGATGTCACTTAAGAGTATTGCACCTATGCTCAATTTTCTAATGAGGAAAAGAAGGGATGGAAGCCGAGGTTAGACTGGGGTAGATGTATGATTGAGGCATGGGTAGCACCAGCTTAGTGGGATTATTTACCAGGTGTGACCAATGTAGGGATGACACCTACATATAGGGATCACATATTGGCACATCCTTATCCTAGATTCATAGATCCTATTGGCATGGGCTAGTGGGTAGAATAGGAAGTACAATAGTAGGCAACCCAACCACCACCACACCAGTAGACTGCACAATAGTAGGTTGTATAGTAGTAGCAAGTACTTAGACTAAGGGCCAGACAGGTGGACATTCTTGCTAGACTGATGGGCACAAATTTAGGTGCAGGCCCCAGTGATACACAAGAAAGATCCACTAGGTAGAGGAGTGGAGACTCATCTTAGTAGAAGCCTCCTAACAAGGAGGCATAGGTCAAGGACACTGATATGTAGGATCAGGCTCCACAGGATCCACCTATAGGAGGTCAGCTTGCATAGTTATAGGAGGCTCTATGGTAGAGTAGAGATAGGATCTGATAAGTGCATAGAGAGAGAGATGACTTTCATACAAAGGTCATCATGTAGGAGACCCAGGTGGTAGAGAGAGATAGAGATATCAGAGGGTTGTAGGAGGCATTGGCTAGGGCTCAACTAGAGACCTGATATGAGGCTACACATGCAACATATTATTACGCAACATATGTTGGTGTAGTGTCAGATTTAGAGGTGCAAGTTTTTCCATTTTCAGAGTATGCTGGGGCACGGGCAGCCCCATAGGGACCACCACCATAGGCACCACCACAGTGACCACCACCTCCACTTCCACTAGGTGGCGATGGGTATAGTTAGATCTAGGATATATGATGATACATTGATGTATTGCCCCATTTTTGTACACTGACATTGATTGATATATATATATATATATATATATATGAGCTCAACTTTTTGCATCATTTTACTTGTGTATATATTGCTTTAGATTTGTTTATGCATTATGATATTTTCCCTATATGATTAGATGAATAGATATGAGATGCACATGATTCCTTTACATATATACAAATGAATATGCACATGTTTTATTTTATATATGAGTATGCAATGTGAAATGCAATGATAGATGGTATATGAATAAATGCAATGTATGATTTGATTTATGCTTATAATGAATGCACATGTATATGAATATGTAGATTTAGAATGTATGCATATGAGTTTATGGATGCAATGAAAATGCAATGGAAATGCAATGTTTATGGTACTAATTATCTCATGTAGGATTTTGCAATATATGACAGGTACTAACCAAAAGAATGTTTGAAGATTGAGAGGGAGGATAACACACTTGTGTAGTCAAGATGAACCCAGGACATGAAATGAGAACCCTCAGAGAATAAATCAAGAAGGAGACAACCAAGTAAAGAACAAAAGACCATCTCAATGCAAGCCTAGAATGAAAATGCAAGCCTAAGCTAAATGCAAACCCTAGGACTTGGTTCTTTGGCCCATTAGGTTATCATCATAGAGTTTTTAGTAATGGAAACTCGTAAGATGTCATACAACCCTCACTGACATTACAATCATGAGAATATGAATATGACATTAGTCTTAGATTTTTTGGAATGAGGTGTAAGCATTAAGGCATAAGAAGCCAGAATGACCTGAACACCTATTCCTTTTGATTTAGCAAGTTAACATAAGCATGAAAGCATAACTGCTAGAATGACCTGAATGTTTCTTGCATAAAAACATGCCAAACATGCGAGAGTTCCTCCTTTTTCTAAGTGAATGATAAGAATATAAAAGGTTCTCATAGTGACCCTTACATTCACTTCGCAAGATGAGCATTTGCAGTTCCACTTATAGCAGAAAGAAGTCACTCAAACAAACAAGGAGAAGAACCAACCTCACTGAAGTTTTCATATAAAAGGACTCAAGGTACACATGGCCATCCAACACAAGATGAAGGCTCTCATAGTGGACACCCCTCTTATGTGGATCCTTTGGATCATTGGATCTAAACCAGCAAAAAGAAAGCAAAGAAAAGAACATGGCCCCACTCTTCGCTTCTCTCGGTCAAGAAAGACATCTTAGAGTTGCTTAAGGAGGAATGATAAAGAGAAAATAAAAACAAACAAAATAAAAAATTGGCATGCTTCAAAGAGTTATAAATCCAAGTTTTAGTTTTAGTTTGAGCAGATTGATGTCGAATCAGAGTTATACAATGCAAGAAGTTTCAACAGGATGGCGACAATAGGCAGACGTAGTGAGAACCACTGGTGACTGATGTGAGAGATAGTCTCAAGGAGAAATTGGGGTATTAAATGAAGTATCAGTAGGAATACATAGTGAGAACCACTAGTGACTGATACAAGAGATCCTCAAGGAGAGAAATCTCAATAATAGATAGGCATCAATAGACAGACACAGTGAGAACCATTGGTGACTGATGCAAGGAAAATCCTCCAAAAATGATAGGACAATGCCCCCTAGACCAGGAAAGTGCCCCCAAGTGTGACCAGTTTCAATCCATGTAGAGTCAAGCATAGTCTTGAAGATAGCTGAAAGCAAGTGTGTGAGCTAGCAAATTAAAGCAGGAAAGAAAACTAAAGTAGGAAACAAGCTAAAGCAGGAAAGTGAGAAAGAAAACTAAAGCAAGGAAAATGAGAAATCAAACTAAAGCAAGGAGCAACTGTATAGAGCCAAGTGGTGCTGCAATAGGTATAGCAATGGGGAAAAAGAGGTGTATGTTTACCATGTTTTCACCATCTTGGTAGAGATTCTATTTTTTCTACCATGACGCCTGTTTGCCAGGTTTTCATCAATGGCACATTTTTCTTTTTCTTTTTTGTACTTTTCTCTTTTTTCTCTTTTTGATTTTTTTGTACTTTTTTATTTTTCAATTTTTTTTAAATTATTATCAAGGCGCCTGCTTACCAAGTTTTCACCAAGATAATAGATGCATCAAAGTGCCTGTTTGCTAGGTTTTCACTAAGATGATCATTTTTTTAGGACATTTTGCAATTTTTAGGATTTTTTCAAAATAAAGTATGCACATGAGCATACAAAGAATGTCTCAACTATAGAACCATTTTAGGTGTAGAGCATTGATTGGATCTTTGAGATGTTCTCCTTTAACAGTAGAGAGTTGGTAAGCACCAGACCCAAATGTTGCAATGATAATGTATAGACTGAGCTATTTTGGTTTAAACTTTAATTTCTCGATCTGCTGCTGTTGATTCTTGGGGTTTTCTCAAGATGAGATCATCCACTTGAAATTCCCTTGGTTTGACCTTCTTATTGTAACCCTTAGAAATTCTTTTCCGGTATGCTCTTAGATGATCAAACACCACTTTTCAATGTTCATCCAACAACTCTAGCTCTTGTAGCTGAGATATTCTAATGTCTTCATCAATAATGAGGCCCTTTAGAGAGACTCACAATGTAGGAATGTCGACCTCAATAGGAAACACAACATCCACACCGTAAACTAAGGAAAAGGGTGTGGCCCTTGTTGGTGTTCAAATGCTTCTTCTATAGGCCCATAAAGCCAGATTAATCTAGAGGTGCCAATCTCTACCAGATTTGTGAACTGTTCTGTGCAGGATCTTGAGGATTGTCTTGTTGGAAGCTTCTACTTGTCCAATACCTTGGGGATAATAGATCGAGGACCAATGTTGAATGATTCTAAACTTAGTACATAACTCCTTTAGATTATTGTTCTTTAATTTCCCCCATTATTAGTGATTATTGAGGAGAGTACACCATATCTACAGATGATGTAATTCAGTATAAACCAGGCTATAGATTTTCCATTAGTTATAGTTAGAGGCACTACCTTGATCCATTTGGTAAAATAATCTATGGCAGTGATAATCAAATTTTTCCCTCTTGAGGAAGAAGGATGAATCTGACCCACCAAATCAAAGGCCCATTATTGAAACAAGCATAAACTGATGAAGGGAATGAGCTTTTTGGCAGGAGCATGGATAATATTTCCATGGAGTTGACACTATTTGCAAGATTTGGCATATTGTGTAGCCTCTTTTTCCATATCCAGCCAGTAGTAACCAACTCTGATAAGTTTATGAACCAATGTCAAGCCACTCAAATGAGAACCATAGATGCCTTCATGCACCTCAGCTAATGCATGTTTGGACTTGTCAGGCTCTAAACACATAAGGAGGGTACCATCTAGACCTCACCTATACAAGTCATTAGCTATAATGAAATAGCATGAAGCACTATGGATTAGGTGATGTTTTTCATTTCAGGTATAAGTGTCTAGAATAATTTGGTCCCGGTGGTAGGAGTAGATATGATGGTAGTGGGATGAATCATGTCCAATGACTGAACAAATCATCTTAGATTCAAGGGTATTGTAGGCTGGGTAGCATAATGTCTCCACCAGGAATTCATGTCTGAAGTCATTTTATGGTATATTTAGCATGGAGGCAAGAGTAGCCGTGGCATCAGTTGCATTATTATCTACTCTTGGAATCTGCTAGAAGGTAATATGTGCAAAGTACTTTTTTAGATCATCGACCATTCATTTATAAGGCACTAGATTTTCATCCTTTGTTTGATAGATGTCATTAACCTGATTGATGACCAATTGTGAGTCTCCAAAGACCTTAAGCTCATCCATACACCATTCTATGGCTATCTTCATGCTATTGATTAAAGCTTTGTACTTGGCAATGTTATTTGTGCAAGGAAACAACATTTTGTAAGCCTTCAGTAAATAATATCTCTATGGTGTGATCAAATAATATTCCGACACCTGACCCCTGCTATGTGAAAGATCCATCGAAGAACATATTCCATGTTTGATGTGTATGAAGCATTATGGATTCATCTGGAAACTCAATTTTCAAGGGTTGATGATCCTTGAGAGGAGCTTCTACCAACTGATCTACGATCGCTTGTCCTTTAATGGCCTTTCTCTCTACATACTCAATGTCAAACTCACCGAGTATCATGACCCATTTTGCTAGTCTTCCTATGAGGGTAGCTTTGTTGAGTAAGTACTTTAATGGATCAATTTTAGCAATGAGTCTTATAGTGTGAGAAAGCATATAGTGTCATAATTTCTATGAAGCAAACACCACTGCTAGACAAGCTTTTTCAATGATTGAATAGTTCATCTCATAAGAGACCAGAGTTTTGCTGATGTAATAAATGGCTCTTTCTTTGTTAATTTGCTCTTCTTGAGCCAAAAAAGAACCCAAAGATGTGTTCGTAGCTGAGATATAAAGGATGAGTGGCTTCCCATGAATAGGAGGCATCAAGATTGGTGGATTTGCAAGATATTGTTTGATTTGAGTGAGCCCTTTGTCACATTCTTCATTCCACTCATAAGTCACACCTTTATGTAGAGTCTTGGTGAATGGCTATGACTTATCAGCCAGTTGTGAAATAAAGCACTGAATAGATTGTAGTCTACCCTAAAGTCCTCTCATATGACTAATGTTCTTTGGTGGAGGAATTTCCATGATAGATTGAACTTTCTTGGGATCTACCTCTATGCCTTTAGCAGATATGATATAACCCAACAGCTTGCCAAAAGTGACACCAAATGCACACTTTTTTGGGTTGAGTCTCAAACTAAATTGTTCCATTTGATCTAGTATAGGACCTAGATCTATAAGATGTGCCTTCCATTGCATGCTTTTAACCAAAGTGTCATCTAAAAAGTCTTCCATTGTTTTGTGCATCATGTCATGAAAGATAGTCGTGACAACCCTCTGATATGTAGCTCCGTCATTTTTATGTCTGAAGGGAATGACATTCCAATAGAATGTTCCCCAAGTACATGTGAAGGTAGTCTTTTCTTGGTCTTCTAGCATGATCTTTATCTGATTGTAACTAGAGAAACCATCCATTAGAGTATACATTATATAGCCTACCATCATATCAACAATCATGTCAATATTGGGTAATGGAAAGTCATCTTTAGGACATGCTTTATTCAGGTCCCAGAAGTCTGTGTAGACTCATATGGATTTATCATGCTTTGTGATGCAAGAGCATCCTAGGATTCTTGGAAATCTTGTATCAACCAAAAATATGTTTGTCTTTGAAGGTAGATTGTTGGTTTTGATCTTGGTTTGATGGAGTTCTTGCTCAGTTTGGGAGACTGGTTGCTCAGTTTATGTGGTTACTGAGGTGCTCAGTCTCTGAAGAACTCTTAGTGATTGGAGGCATTCATTCACTGGTGCTTAGTGATAACTACATTCCTCTGTAATGCTTCGCATGGTTGGTGTATGGTGCTTGGTTATTTCTCTATTGCTCGGTGTTCTTTCTTACCGACTGGGTTTATTTGGATGGATTGGCTTTGCCGACTGGTTCCATTGATTTGGGTCATGCTCCTCATGTTATGGATTGACTATTGGATGTGTGGGGACCTAGATCTAGCATGTTGCATTCTTCTATGTAGATCTGATGACCGTTTGGGGCCATCTTTGAGAGTTTATTTATTTTTTAAGGCTATGTGAGAGCCGACTAATGTTTTAGAATTTAATATTTGTTTGTAAGGGTTTATTGTTTCATCAGTCAACTTGTGGATGGGAATTAGTATTTATAGGATGCTTGGGTAGTTGTTTAGGGCATCAGATGGTTGGGAAGGATGGTTAGTAGCCTGCAAGAATAGGAACAGGAAGATTGCTTAGAAGTTTGAGTACAAGTTCAGATCTTTCCTGGGTGCCTACCAGTGTGTTGTGTCTTACAGACTTGGGCTAGTTGAATGTTGGTGTTGTGAAAAAGATTTGGATCCTACGAGATCTTGTAGACTCTTATTTTCTTTTTATCTGGCCATAACTGAGAAGACCTTACAGCCTAGCACATTGCATGTAATTAGTGATTTGATGAATACAGACTTCTATTTTATTTTATATCTATTATTTTTGTTGTATATTTCTACTGCATATTGGTTTGACTTAAAGGTCGATCAGTCCTTAATTGGATCCATGAGCCTTGACTACATCAGGTTAGTAGGCTGTGAGCTTAGGAACAAGAAGATTTCTTGGAAGTTTGAGTACAAGTTCATATCTTTCCTGGGTACCTACTGGTGTACTATGTGTTGCAGACCTGGGCTACCTGAATGCTGATGTGAAAAATATTTGGATCCTGTGAGATCTTGTAGACTATTATTTTCTTTTTATCTAGTCATAACTAGGAAGGCCTTACAACCTAGTACATTACATGTAATTAGTGATTTGATGAATAAAGACTTCTATTTTATTTCAGATCTATTGTTTTTGTTGTGCATTTCTATTGCATATTGGTTTGGCTACAAGGTCGATCAATCCTTAATTGGATCCACCAGCCTTGACTGCATCAGGTGGTATTAGAGTGAAGTTTGTTCCTCTTTGAGAAAAGTCTATTCCTGTTGGAGTTGAGTGGATCTTGTGTGTTCATGTCTAGATCTTGATTTGAAGATTCCTTCAAGGAGAAACTCTGAGATCTCTGAAGAAGAGGAAGTTACTGGTGAATTTAATATTGATGATTTTAGGGCTTTGCAGAAACAAGTGCAAGATCTTCAAGAGGAGTTGAGAAAGAAGAATCCTACCTTGAAAGAGGATTGTGATGATGAATCTGAGGAAGATCATTTTGAAGAAGTTGTCGAAGAATATAGAGATCCCAAGGATAATCAAATTCTGAAAGCTATGCCTAAGATTGGGAAAAGACCTAACATTGAAGTTTTTGCATTTTTTGGAAGCCTTAGGCCAAAAGAGTTGATTGATTGGATCAATGAGATTGATGAATACTTTGAGTATGAAGAAATAGAAGATCATGATAGGGTTAGATTTGTAAAGACTAAATTAAAGGGTTATGCAAATATTTGGTGGAGAGAAGTTTAGTTGGAAAGAGGTAGAAGAGGAAAAGAAAAGATCACTAAGTGGAATTGAATGGTTGAAAAGTTGAAGAAACAATTAATTCTAGTGGATTATGAATTGGAAATGTTTAAGAAGATGCAAGCTTTGAAGATGACTAAAAAATTGGTACAAGAGTATACCGAGGAGTTTTATAGAATCCTGATTAGAACTGGTCATTCTAAAGCTGATAAAGAAAAGGTTGCTAGGTATGTCTATGGTTTGAGACCTAGTATTCAGGAAGATTTACTTACTGTGTAGATGAAAACAATCAGTGATGCTTATCAGATGGCATTGAAGATTGAAGAGAAGATGAATAAGAAGTATGAAGGAAAATAGAACAATAGGATTTCAGGTTCTAAAACTAGTGACACAGTTGCTGAGAGTAATGTAACAGAGAATCCTAAGACTAATGTGGGATCTAGCAGTGGTCAAGTTACTAAGAATGCTAGATAGAGAGGAAGGTGGAAGAATGAGTTTACCGGCACTTGTTATAACTATGGTGAAGCTGTTCATAGAAGTTGGAAATGTTCTAAGAAAAAGGTTGCACTGACTGCTGAAGAAGATATTATGAATGTTGCACAAAAAGGTGAGACACTTATCACTAGGAGATTAGCTACATGTGTTCATGAACTGGTGCAAAGAAGGAATTTGTTCAAAACTAGATGTAAGTGCAAGGATAAGGTATGTAATGTCATAGTTGATGGCGATAGTTCTGATAACTTTGTTTTAGATGAAATGGTTAGTAAATTGAATTTTAAAAGAAGGAAGCATTTGAATCCTTATCAAATTAGTTGGATACAAGATGTTTCTAAGGTTAGAGTTAAAGAAAAATGCTTGGTTAAGTTTTAGATTGGATCTTACGATGATGAGATATTGTGTGATATATTGCCTATGGATGCTTGTCATCTTTTTTTCGGTAGACCTTGGCAGTTTGATAGGAATATTTTTTTTGATGGTCGTGCTAATACCTATATGGTTAGGCATGAAGGAGCTTGGCATAAGATGATACCTTTACAGGAGACAGGGGGTCAAGGAATGTGGAGTTATTAGGTGTTGTCCTTATGAAAAACCTCAGAAGCACAAGGTTGATGAACATATTCCTGTTAAGTCTAGTTTGAAGGAGAAGGAGAATGATATCTCTAAAGAGTTTATTGAGATTAAGAGACAGATGGTCTTGCTAGTAGAGATGGTACAATAGATGGTGAAATTTGTGACACAGAGAGATGTAGATGATATTGAGTTGGTTGAGGAGTCTGGAATGGATCAACCTTACTAGGGCACTGATGTGATCAATAGTGGTCAGAGTCAGTTGTTATCAATTGCTAACTGAAAGGATAAACAAAGTAGAAAATAGGACTTTCTACATGAGAAACTGAATGAAGTGAAGACTAGTTGGGATGAAGGATAAGAGGAGATATGGGTGAAGAACAAATTTGGCATACCTGTTCTGATTCTCTTGAGACATTCATGATTTCCTTATGAGAAAATATTTCTTACCTGAGGTGTCTGATGTAGGAGAATCCTAGGATTCTTGGCAATCCTGTATCAACCAAAAATATATTTGTCTTTCAAGGTAGATTGTTGGTTTTGATCTTGGTTTGGTGGAGTTCTTGCTCAGTTTGGGAGACTGGTTTCTCAGTTTATGTGGTTATCAGGGTACTCAATCTCTTAAGAATGCTTAGTGATTGAAGGCATCAGTTCATTGGCACTCAGTGATAACTACATTCCTCGGTCATGCTTTTGCATGGTCAGTGTCTAGCGCTCAGTTATTTCTTTGTTTCTCGGTGTTCTTTCTTACCGACTGGGTTTATTTGGATGGATCAGCTTGGCCGACTAGCTCCATTGATTTGGGTCGCACTCCTCATGTTATGGATTGACTATTGGATGTGTGGGGACCTAGATCTGGCATGTTGCATTATTTTATGTAGATCTGATGACCGTTTGGGGCCATCTTTGAGAGTTTATTTATTTTGTAAGGCTATGTGAGAGCCGACTGATGTTGTAAGGGTTTATTATTTCATCGGCTAACTTGTGGCTAGGAATCAGTATTTATAGGATTCTTGGGTAGTTTTTTAGGGCATAAGATGGTTGGGAAGGAAGGTTAGTAGCCTACAAGCTTAGGAACATGAAGATTGCTTGGAAGTTTGAGTACAAGTTCAGATCTTTCTTGGGTGCCTACTAGTGTGCTGTGTGTTGTGGACCTGGGCTAGCTGAATGTTGATGTTGTGGAAAAGATTTGTATCTTGCAAGATCTTGTAGATTGTTATTTGCTTTGTATCTAGCTATAACAGGGAAGGCCTTATAGCCTAGCACATTACATGTAATTGGTGATTTGATGAATAAAGACTTATATTTTATTTCAGATCTGTTGTTTTTGTTGTGTATTTCCACTGCATATTGGTTTGGCTACAAGGTTAGTTAGTCCTTAGTTGGATCCACTAGCCTTGACTACATCACTTTGTAACTGGAATAATATTAGAGATCCAATCTATATATTCAATAGCTCTAATGAAACCAGCTTTGAGAAGTTTTTTTAATTCAACTTTGACTAAGAGTGCCACATGTGGATGCATCTTTTGAAGCTTTTGTTTGACACGCTTAACACCTGGTGCAATAGATAGATGATGCATGATTAGATTAGGATCCAACCCAGGCATATTAGAGTAAGTCCATGCAAAATTAATTTTCTTTCTTCGAAAGAAATTGGTGAACTCTTCTTTCTCTTCTATAGATAGTGACTATGCCAAATGAATAATCTATGGTGCAACTTCCATGCCCAAGTTCACTGGTTGGGTTGGCTCAATCATAACTTATTGTCTTTCTTGAAAATGACTAGGAAGTGTATCAAGTATCTCATCCTTGGGTGCCTCAGAGAGATTTTCACCCTCAGATACATCTTTTATTTTTACTTTTTTCAGCTCTAACACTACCACGATGTGGTTTTCACCATCATAGCACCTATTCTTTTTTCTTTTAATTTTATAATTAAGATAATTGATATCAGCTTCAGTCATGTTGATACTATCTTCACTGGTGGAGAACATTACAAGTTTGACAACATGAAGATAATAGGCAAGAGTATAGTCATTCTGGAATATATGTACTTCACTAGATGGAGAGGGAGAGTTCCATTCGATGAGTTCAAGATTTTGGAGTGAAAGAGAAGTGGTGGGTTCAAGTGTGTTCACATTATAGCCATCAAAAGCATGGATGAGTAAGTCAAGACCTAGAGCAATCTCATCTAGAGGTGTGTTTGATTCCTCTCGAGACGTCACAACAAAAGTAGAGGGAATGTTAGCATTAGTGGAATCACACTCAGTCATCCTAATACTAGACCCTTCACCTACTTCAAGAAGGTTTTCATACACATGAAAAACATCTATATCTTTATCAAAATTTGCATCAGATAGAGAATCAAATTCATACTCATGTGAATTAGTGATGCTTGATATGGGAATTCCATCAACACTAGCTATACCATCTAACTCATTTTCATCTCTTGTAGTATTAATGGTTTGTTGAAGTTGATCTTGTTCAAACTGCTCTTGGAAAGATGATGGTATGTACCATTCACCATGAAAATCAAGATTGGCAATTTACATTGCTCTCCACTAGTCGTATGTGAGTAAATGCATTGAAGCAGTGTAATCAGAATCACTATCAGTCTCCACCAAATTGATAGGTATAATAGGATCATCTAGTTCTCCAAAGAATGTGGCAAGATTTAGAGGAATGTGATAGGAAAGATATCCTTGTCAGAGCTATCCTCTAGATTTGTAACTATGGTTGTGTCTTTAGATTTTGGCTAAAATTTTGGTTTTGGTTATGGCTTTAGTACAAACTTGTTAATCCCTAAATGAAACAGGATTTTCTTGAAGCCTAGACCTATGGTGTCCTTGGTTCAATGACATGTGGCTTCAATTGGTTCAAGCAAACCATTATAATTCACCCCTATAGGGCCACTCCCTTTATAACCGAAGCATTTCATGAGCTTGAAACCTTCACTATTTGGTTCATGTTCTATATCACAAGTAGGAGCATGATTTGTTCAGATGTGTTTTTCTCTTTATAAAGCCAAGTTGTAATAGCTCTTTCCTCATCCTCATCTTTTAGTGGTGTTGTGGCCCATACAAAGGCACCATCATAGACTATTTGAGGAGAAATGGCAGAGGGTTTATTGCTCTCAGAGGGTCTCCTGTAGGAATGTGGAGATGGAGGCAAAGTAGCTAATGATAACATAGGTTCTATCTAATACCCCCCCATGCTTGTATCTTTGAGCTTTAGAGTCTATTCCATTTCTTTGAGTTTGGCATCATAGAATTCAATAGACTCCCTATTAGTTGGGACAAGACTATTTGCAGATTGTGTGAGTGTGTTGCAAGAATAGTTGGTATTGGAAGGTACTGTCACTTCTGCTCCATGGAATGAGAACTTGATACATTGGTGATATGTGGATGGAACTGCCTACATTTCATGGATCCATGGTCTACCCAATAGTATATTATATGCAAGGGGAATGTCTAGAAATTGACAGATAACATCCATCTCAATAGGTCCAACTCAGATGGGCAGCACAACTAGACCTTTGGATTTCTATTCTTCTTCATCATACACCTTAACGGTAATTTTTTGGTGGGCATCTATGGAATCTTCATCATAGCCTAATTGGGTGAGTAGCTTAGCAAAGAAAATATTAAGGCCAACACCATTGTCAATGATGACACAGTGGACGCGCTTTGGACCTATCATGACTTTTATATGAAAAGGGGCATTGTGCGGATGGTTCAGTGAATTGTCATCTTCTTCAGAGAAAGAAAAATAATGCAGTGAGGTTAGGTGACCCATCATGGATTGAAACTAGTCAAGATCCAAATCTTTTGGTACATTTGCCTCAGTGAGGGCTTTATCAAGAATCTACCTATGAGCAGGCGAGATCTTCAACAACTCAAAGATAGTGATTTGAGCATTGGTATGTTGCAACTGGTCTAGAATGTTGTAATTAGTAGTACTAGGTGTGGGGACCAATCTCAAGTTCTTGTTGGTAGGAACAATAGTAGTTTTATCCATAGTTTGCTTCAGTGCAGATGTAGAAGGGTCAGGACCCTTGATGGTGATCTTTGCATGAGATTGGGTAACGACGTTCGCACAATCCTAATATGATTCTGGTTTGGAAGAATGAGACATAGGGCCTTGCAAGGAAAATGGGTTCTTAGATTTAGGAGCATCCTCGCTCCCCTTGATAGTGATCACATCACAATATTCGACCTCGATAGGTTCAATCATGTTAATGACATTATCGTTGGTACCATATGTGTAGTTAACCTTGTTGGCATTCTTGGCCTTGGAATATTTTCCCTTCTCATGAGGAGGAAAGGGATCTTTAAATGTCTAATGATTTGAGTTCTTATAATGACTGCTCACAAAAATATCCCCATTTTCGATGAAATCTTGGATCTTATGTCTAAGCTGAATACAACTAGAAGTCTTATGACCCTTGTTTTGTTGATAATCATAGTATGCGGTTTCATTCCACCAAGTAGGTCACGATTGTGGGTCATAGGGATGTAAATTTTCCAAAGGAGTGAGTATATGGTTTTGCACAAGATTCTTGTAAACCACGTCAAGGGGTTCTCCCAAGGAAGTAAACTCACGCTTGGGTCAAGAGGCCCAAGTTTTGTTCCTGGAAAATCTTAAAGGTTGCTGAGTATCTATCATAGCCTTCTCAATGGCTTTGGCTTCCTGTAAGCTAGAGGTAAGGTTGAAAATAGACTTTGAAGGTTTTGGGGTCACATTGTCAACAACTCCATCATTTACAACATCTCTATTTTTGTTGACAAACTTACCTTTATCTTTTTTCGAGGAGGAAGACCCATTTTGTTATCCTTATTTAAAGTCAACTCTCCTTTCTTAACCATGAATGCTTCTATCCTTGCAACTTATTTAATCATATTATCAAAATTTAGGGGACCTTGCAACTATACTTGATATCCAAAATCAGGGATGAGATTATGTAATAAGATATCGAGCTTTTCAGACTCAGGTAACTTACGAGGATATTTTGTGAAAAGTTGTCTCCATCTTTGGAGGAATGTCAAGAAACGTTCCTCTTGTCATTGTTTCAGATTACAAAGATCTTGGATATTGACTGGATGCTGAATATTGAGTGAATAATGCTGGATGAACAAATCAACAATTTTGTCAAAAGACTTGATGCCAGTGGTTAGTCGAGAGAACCACTCCATAGTTGACCCACCCAAGCTACGAGGAAAGAAGCACATGAGGTAAGTTTGATCATGTATGAATTCCATGGATAGAGAACCAAACTCCCTCAAGTGATCTTGGGGATCAGTAGTACCCAGGTATTTGTCATATTTAGGTAGCTCTATGCCTTTGGGAAAAGGAGGCATGTGAAGAATCTTATCGAAGGGTAAAGGATAGATGATTTCCATTGTGAAATAATGTACTAGTTTATCCTTATCCTTCACAAGTTGGCTCATTTGGTCTTGCATGTCTTGAATCATATTTTACAACTTGGTAGTCTCAGTCTCTTCTTCTTTGGCCACAAGTGTTTCTACATTGAAATCTAGGGATAACTTGGCTCCTTATTTAGCCAGTTCTAGAAAATATTTCTCCTTTTCCTCTAGAAGGAGGATTTCCATCATTTTGATAAGACCCTTATTGGATATTTTAGCATCTATGTCATTTTGGGTTATTGTCTCATCATCATTACCAAGAATTCCCAAAATACTTGGGGCTTGATCTTGATTCTGGTCATTTTGAGAGTGATAATGATATTGTTGCCGGTCATTTTGAGATTGATCATGATGAAGTTGATCATGAATTTTGTTGTATTCACCTTCTAAGAATTGGAATGGGTCTCCCATTTTGCTGATGGGTGAGTTTTCAAAGTGCACAAACTTAGTACGAGCATGTGTAGCATTCTGAGAGGTCGTGGAAATAGGATCAAAAGGGTAGATAGGTTCAAAAGGGTCAATAGGCTCAAAAGGATCAAAAGGGTCGATAGGATTAATAGGATCAATAGGATTAATTCTATAAAGTGACCTTCTAGAGTTATGAAACAATAGGTTGTTCTATTCTTGAAACAATAAGTCAGGTTGTGTTTGAAACAACAGATTATAACACTCCTGGAACACTAGAGATGAGGATTGAGATGGGCTCTCTTTTGATGTAACTAGCTAGATGGACTATGAGGATCCCTCATAGCACTCAGATTATGTGATAGGTTCGGGATGATCTCTTCCTTGATTATGAGATCTACCTCTACCTTGTCCAGTACCACATAAGGGGAAAGTGTTGCCACTTCTAGTCATAATAGTCATAGATGAAGATTAAGTAATGAGGAAGGACTTTGGATTATGCTGAAAACTCTATCTCTAGGATAGCAAAAAAGAGATAAAAAGTGAATGCACCCAGCACAAATCATCGAGAGTGTGGCTAGAATAGCTGAGATGTGACTATCATGTCGCAAGTTACACAAGCACAGTAGGATAGGAAAAACAATAGCAAGACAATGTGATTTTAAGCAGTAATCGGTCACTTCTCAACCTAAGACACCTAGTTTCAGATAGTGGACAATAGGAGAATAGGTAGATAGACCCCAAACAAGAATCAGATCAGGCAAAATGTTGACCAGTCAATGGGAAATATCTCGCTATTTTGGAAATCAGAGGAAAATCTCATGTGAGGAAGTGTTGGTTTGCATGAGGAAATGCTAAACTTCATGTGAGAAAGTGTTGTCTCACATGAGGAAATGCTTAGGAAATTGAAATCTCGTGCAAGAAAAGACCAAAGTTTGATAGTTCGACATAATTTTTGAGACAAAACATGGACTAATCTCTGACAAAATTTCCAATTTTAGGATAGTTTGAATCAACAATCTCAGTTTGGATGTTGCAAGCAATCATTTAAAATCATACAGTTTAGACCAAGCAATAGTGACGCAATCAGTAGTCGCAAACAGTTCTACCAGGGAAAAAGCAACTTGGCAAAATCATGGGAGTCTTTGACAAGTTTGATCATGTTGGATAGTTTAAGACTCAAAACAAACACTTAGTTATCCATACAAAGAAAATGGTAGAGAAGACAAAATTTGTGCCTCACAACTTATGTGCATGCATTCACCTCACATAGTTGTGCCACCCCCTAGAGGGTGCTCATTTTTTTGGTGTTTCCAAGGACTCAATAATATATGTTCAAAGGTTACCCTTGAAGTAGGGGCCAATGTCATATAACACCTTCAAATGTCTAGGTGCATGCCTATGGCAAGAATCTAGGGGAGAGATTCATCCCCCTCCTTGTGCAAAGATTATGTCTCATTTCAGAGGTGATTCAGGTAGGAAACTAACTAAGAGAGTGTTTAGTGGGCTTCCATTCACACTAACCTTTGGTGCCCCTAATATAGGGCTGGGGCCTCACAAAAACACCACCACCTGAATGTCATACACCCCTGCAAGAAGGGCTAGGAGTGGCACCACTCAATACAACAGACAAAGCTTTCTCAAGATGATAGTCAAAATCAAGAGAAAGAAGTTAATGTGGCTTTCAAATCTTTAGACTCAACAAAGATTTCTTTATTATAGTGAGGTGGAATCATTGGTAATAGGTGTGTACTCACTTGGGTCATTCTCAGAGGTTCAACTTCTGATAGGCCCTCTAAAGGTGACACAAACTTTGGCTTGGATCCAAGGGTCAAATTTTCTAATTCTATCAAAGAGAGAAGAGCATACTTATCTACCTCTTCACCTTACCCAAACACACAAGACATGTCTATCACCAAGATAACTCCTCTTCAACCAATCCACAAGCTTTTGGGTTTTTGCTTCTGTCAAAGAGAGAAGAGCATAATCCCCTAACAAATGGACATGCTAAAGATTCGTTACCTTTCCTTGCTTCCCCAAGTATCTATCATGCTAGCAAAATTTGGGTCTTGGATTCATCCATGGGCATCACTTCCATGTAATGAAGAGTCTATTACCCTATCTTGCTATCAAGACCCTTAAGAAATCTTCACAAGGCCCTAATTATATTATGTGAATAAAGCGATAAACAAGTAGAATATTTTAAAATGTCTTTGACAATCATTTTGCAAGGAAACCATCAGTATGTTATGTCTTTGTCAAACATCTTGCAGCCCACTATTATGCTATCAGAAAAATAGAGATAAAAAAAATAGTAGCATGTAATAATGTTAGGAAACAGTGCAGGAAATTTCTAGAAACTGAAATAAAAATTAAAAACTAATGGCAAGTCTCACGCGAGGAAGTACAATGCTTCATGCAAGAAAGTACTTTGTTGCATGTGAGAAAGTGCTACTGACAAAAAACCTTCATGTGACATAGTCAGAAAGCTCACACGAGATTCTGTTCTCAGTTGTACATTCCGTACGGATAGAGCTTTAAATTCTTGTCAAAAAAATTTATAAAGTGACGCCAAAAAAGAATGTTCTGTGCCACGATGGGCGCCAAAATGTTTATGTCTGAATATGGACCTCAAATTCAGCCATAGATGTCAACATGGTCATTGCTCAATGATCATATACAAAGATGAACATGAATTGTCCACTTCGTACATTCAATTGAATCGACCTACCGCCTCCTATTTAGATGGGGGTTTGAATTACTCTCAGAATTGAGAGCCCAACAACCATAGACAAAGCTAAAATCGAGGATTTAAATACTAAGAAAATGATTGAATTGAAATGAGTTAAGCTAAAATGAGAATTCAATTTGTAATCTAAGAAGCTTAAAATGAAATGATAATTAAACTAAGAACATAATAAGAAAACTACATTAAAGATGAGAGTGCAAAATTATACTAAACGATTGAAACTATTCTAAATATGCAATGTGAAAAGCTTGAGAAGTATGAAAATGAGACAACAATTCGACAGAGTTTTAGTTCTCTCAAAATTGCCTCCTCAAATGAGGAATCAGAGGTTCATAATATAGAAGACCCCAGGCGGAGACTGAAGAGTTTCTTGCAAAGAAACGGTCGTCTCTTCATCTCCTTGGTGGGAGGTGAAACAATTTGGAGGAATTATTTAATTAAGTAAATGAAATATTTCCACATGGATGGCTTTTCAAATTATTTGAATTATTAAATCCAAATGAGAGTATTTCATTTAAAGAACTAAATAACTATTTAATTCCTTTGATGTCTATTAGCTAAAGGGGGTGGAATTAATTTAACTAAAGCACTAGGAATTTAGAATTAAATTAATTAATCATAGGGATTATTTAGCCAATAAATGTTGATATTTAGGAATTAAATATAGTATTTGATTAATGAAAGTTTAGGTTTTTATTTGCAGTTGACACCAAGTCAAATAAAGTCAATTGGGAGACAAAATTGCCTAGTACAATAGGATTTTAATGATGTAGAAATTTGAAGGAATGCACCAAAATTGATTAAGATTGCAAGGTGCCAATTTTGGGGTATTACAAATGGTACCTAAAACAATTATACAATGAATCCATTACAATAATTAAGGACCAGCATCCTTGATTTACAATTGCCAAACAAAATGCATGCTACACCTCTGAAGTTAGCTTCCAAACAAGTCTTCTCCAGATCACACGCCACAGCTGAGGTCATCTAGCATTCCATACCTTGCGCTTACCAAAGAACATCCTTTAGTACCTTTTCTTTCATCTCTTAAGCTCCCATACACCTAATCCATATCTTCTATAAGATATACCAAAAACACAAAGACTCACTCTATCAGCTTCCACTGTCATTGTCTAGTAACCAGCCTTCACCAAAACATTTGTAACTATCTCAATATGCAACATTATATGATTTAATCTTAGATAGAAGATCACAACATCTTTCTGTACTCTCATCTATCTTTGCACAATTTGAAAAATCCTTACATTTTTGGTACACTATCATAATCAGCCTATACTCTTCACTAAAACATATGTTGACATCAGTGACAAACCAAAAATGACAACAGTATGAATGCTCATTCAGTAACATAGTGATTAAAAATATTAAATGTATCAGTCACCACCCCATGCATTAGCAATATCCAATAATCTCCCCCTTTGGCATTCATGTCAACATATGGGAAATTCCATCATCTCAAAGTTATATCAATCCAAAGCTTTGCAACCAAATAGTACTCTCACAGTATTCCTTCATACAATCTCCCCATATAGTAGAGATTTTCTCATAGCAACACTACCCTTTTGACAACAATGGAAAAGGGTTCCATGACTCATCAACTATTCTTCAACACCATCCTTCCATGATCACTCCCCTTGAGGAGTAGATCCCTACATCCAGTCTAGAATACGATAAGGGTCTGAAAACCTTTGGACTAATGCATCCTTGCATCATTTAATTCTGACTGGGAGGGGCCTGAACCACAAGCATACCTCTGAGATATTCAAAGGTATCTTTTCAAGAAGGTTTTGTAAAGATGTCTACAATTTTTTCCTTTGTACTAATATACTCTAAAGTTATTTCCTTCTTTGCCACCTTGTCTCTCAAGAAGTGATATTTGATAGAAATGTGTTTATTTTTAGAGTGCGTCATCCGATTATTTGACATATTCACTATACTGGTGTTATCACAATGGATAACCACAGGCTCATCAAAATTCATTCCAACATCTTTTAGCATTTTCTTCATCCAAACAATTTGAGTGAGATTTATAGCAGCAACAACATACTCTGATTCTACGGTAGATTGATCTATATAGTCTTGCCTCTTACTTAACCATGAAACTAACTTTTTCCCAAGGAAAAATGCACCACCACTAGTACTCTTTCTGTCACCAATGTTTCCTACCCAATCAGCATTAGTATAAGCATGAAGTTCAAAGATTTCATTTCTATCATACCATAAGCCATAGTCTATTATTCCTTTTAGATATCTCAATATCCTTTTCACAGTAGCTAGGTGTGTCTCTTTTGGTTCCACCTTATATCTAGCCACAATACCAACAACATTAGCAATATCTAGTCTGGTGTGAGTCAAATATTGTAATCCTCCAACCATTGATCTATACTTGGTCTGAAAAACACATTTTGATTCATCATCAATTGTCAGCTTATTACAAGTTAGCATGGGTGTGCCAATTGGTTTACAGTCCTCCATTCCAAACTTTTTCAACATTTCCTTAAGATATTTAGTCTAAGAAATAAAAATTCCATCTTTACTTTGATTTATTTGTAGTCCAAGAAAGAATTTCATTTAACCAATCATGGATATCTCAAATTCATTTTCCATCTCTTTAGAAAATTTCTCACATAGATCATCATTACCTCCAAAGATAATATCATCAAAAAATACTTCTATTATCAAAACTCCATCTTAACTAGTTCTTAAATACAAATTACTGTCAGCATTACCTTTTCTAAATCTAAGCAGAAGTAGGTATTTGTCTAACCTTGCATACCAAGCTCTTGGAGCTTGCTTCAACCCATACAATGCCTCAATCTTCGGATAAAGGAAATTGATTAGGTTGTTATATATACACTTCTTCAAGATCCCCATTCTAGAATGTAGATTTCACATCCATCTGATACACTTTGAAGTTCTTATGTGTAGCATAAGCCAAGAATAGTCTCACAGCTTCTATTCTAGCAACAGGAGAAAATGTCTCTTCAAAGTCTATGCCTTCTTGTTGTGAATAACCTTTACATAGCAATCTTGCTTTGTTTCTTAAAATGACCCCTTCTTCATTCATTTTGTTTGTGAAAACCCATTTAGTTCCTATTACATTTTTGTTCTTAGGTCTATGAACCAATTCCCAAGTGTTTTTCTTCTTTATCTGATCTAATTCTCCCTTCATAGCATTTATCCAGGATTCATCTCTACAAGCTTCATCTGTAGTATTTGGTTCAGTTTGTGATATCAAATAAATTTCTTCTCTAGTCTTTGATCTAGTCATTACTCCTTGATTATTATTACCAATAATTTGATTTTTAGGATGATTATTATTTACACACCTTAAAGTTTTAGGAACCTCAATAGCCTCATTTGTGTCATCATCATTGGTCTCATTTTTCCATTCAGTCTCAACAATTTATTCTTCTTATACAATAACAGCCTCTTTGATCTATGTATTCTAATTACAGTCATACATTCTCTCTTGTATCTGAAACCTTTCATCTATCTTTACATTGTGACTTTCAATCATCTTCCTCAATATCAGATTGAAATACTTTTAATTCTTTCTCTTAGTAGAGTAACCAAGGAAAATTCCTTCATCACTTGTAGCATCAAATTTCCCTATCTTATCATCTCCCTTGATATAGAACTTACTACCAAATATTTTGAAATATTTTATAGTAGGAGTATGATTAAACCATAATTAATAAGGAGTCTTACTTGTACCTTCTCTAATTTGAATTTTATTCAATTTGTACACTTTTGTCCCAACAACCTCACTCCAATGCATATGAGATACATTTCCTTCAAGCAACATTGTCCTAGAAGCATCAAGTATAGTCTCATTTATTCACTCTTCTATCCCATTTTGTTGTGGACTCCTAGGAGAAGATGTTTGTCTCTATATTCTTCTCTTCATAGTATGAATTGAATAGGTCTGAAGTAAAATCTCCACCTCTGTCTGACCTCAAACATTTTATCTTTAAACCTGATCCATACTCTACTTTTTCTCTAAATATCTTGAATTTATCAAATGCCTCTGATTTCTCTTTCAAATAAGTAATCCACGTCATTCTAGAAAATTTATCAACAAAAAGTATAAAATACCTTTCACCATAGTATTATTTTGTCCTTGTAGGTCCACATAGGTCTGTATGTACTAGATGAAACTTTCCTTTTGATGTATATTATTTTCTTTTATAACTACTTCTAGTCTATTTTCCCATTACATATTCTCTGCATATAGTTTTAGATGGTTTCACAATCTATGGTACATCTCTTACTGCATTAGTCAAACTTGTCTTCACAATGTTATCAAAATTAACAAGAAAAAATCTTCTGTGCCATAACCAACTATCATTTACTCTCACAACAAAATAAGAGGCTCCAAATGTATTTAATTCAAATACATTACCTCTAGATTTAGTACCGGTTGTGTTGGTTCTTCAAAATATTTTACACTCCAAGAGATACCAGTATGCTTATCACTGATGTTGAGGAATGGTTAATTCCAAATATGGGAAATCTATAAGCAACTGGACAAACTATAAGGACAAGACTTCCCTCTTCACTTCTGGCTCTGCAAAACCAAGGTGGGTACACCTGATCCAATAGATATAACTCTATTTTTACCTAATATTGGGTCTTACAATAGATGATAGTGAGAAAGTCCTAAGTAACAACCTATTACTCATTGACTCTCCATCACTGGGTAGAACAACATATGAAGTAAATAAAATGTAAAAGACTAGTAATGATTTATGTTTTAGGATCACAAGATGTTAATCATTCTACACAAAGAAAAATAGGGAAATACAGGCCAGCACCCTATCCATTGGGTGAAAGATTAGAGGACAAAATGAATACAAAGATATTTGGAAAATAACTGGTCTTTAAACATAAATACAAAACATTCAAACTCTTTCTTTCTTTTTAGAAAATCCTCAAATGAATTTAGTAAACATGTATCCCACCCTGAGCAGTATTTAATCCAATCCTAGATCAGAACTCAAAGCTAAATAGATACATATAAATCTCAAAAAGACTTAATATTTACAGAATAAACTCAAAGGAGAGACAAAGATTTGAAATTTGTATTAATTATAACCTTTGAACATTGTATACATCATATTCTGAATGATAAGCTTGCAAAATAGTAGCAGTAACCTATACTTCTTTTCATTGCTTGATGAAAAATGATACAATATATTACAATCCCCGACTGAGGGCTAGGGTTTCAAAAATTTTATCTTTTTAACTCCTAAACTCTCAATGCCTAGAATGATCATGGAAAATCATTTATATACAAGGAGATGCAACAAGCTACTGATCATTCTAGGGTTTACAAAATTTCTAACCTAAAAACTTTTACAACAACCTCAAAAAGTTTACAATAAATACACTAATCAAGCAGGTGAGATATTTGTAGCTAAGCCGCCCTGCTTTATGTCTTCAATGCTATCCTTGGCTTCTTTCAACACATCTGATCATAATATCTCATAGTCAATCCTACAATGAATGTCTTCCTCTAACTCAACAACCTTTATGACTCAAAAAGTAACTGCCTTTACTTGCTCTAGGAGGCTGGCAGAGTATTAACTTTTTCAACATGAGGTATGTACTGATACCTCCATTTATTGTACACCTCTTCACTTGGGAACTCAAAACTTGTAAACTCAGTCCTCTTACTTGATAATTGTTCCCACTCATTTTCAATCTGAGTGACCTTATGCTGAATATTATCAAACATTGATTTGGCATTTATTAACAACTTGACAATGCTGCTAAAAGAAAAAGTGTCACTTAGGACACCAGTCACCCTTTCTGACAAAACTGCATCCATCTCTTCTCTCCATAGATATGATTCTTTAAATTTTCCCTTATCTATGAAAATGGTGGGCACCAACTCATAGTTTGAAAGCATTAATTCATCTTTCAACATACTTGATCTTCTAATAAAATTATCCAAAATGATGCCATACTATACCATTTTCTTCACAATCTAATGCACTGGCTTAATCAATGGATCAGGATCCTCTTGGCCCTTTGATAGCATTTGAAATAGCTTCACGCTACGAGATCTCTCAATCCATTTCTTCAAAATTGGTGACATTTTAGTCTTCTCCTTATTCAAAGTTTCAAATAAAACATGTAACTTACTGACATGACTATGGAAAATGGAGGGCTTCAAATCATATGCAAACTGCATGATTGCATCTGTCATTTTTTCTTCATACTTCTGGTTTTCCAAAGCTATCACCTTCACATTTTCATCTTTTTCCTTCTCCAGTTGTACTCTTCTTTCCCTTAATTTATTAGTCTCCTATGTTAATATTTGTTTTTCCCGACTAATCCTTGCATCCATACTAGTCTCTGGGTAGGGGGATGGTGGAAGTTCAACAATTGGGCTAGAGGAAGAAGAAACTGTAGGCCTGTCAAAAATTTCCAATTGGGGAGACTTGTGATCCTAGGGCCCTGATAGCTGAGCAATCAATTTATCCTTCTAGATCAATTCCATCTTGAGATCATTATTAGACTTAAGGACAATTTCAAATTTGAGCCTAAGCTCTTCCTTTTCTTGTGCATCCTTCTCTGCCACTTTAACATTTAATTTGGTAGTCTTCAAAATTAAGTTTGATGCTTCCACACCAGAAGGCTCTCCTACTCTTTGTACCAATAAACTACCTGCATATCCTATAGAGAGAGCCTCTTTTATTCCTTTATCTTCCTCCCTCTTTAGGGACCACATGACCAAGGCTGAATGATCCTCTGAGAAAGAAATTCCCCTAGTAGCTTGCTTGGCCTACTCTGTACTAGCAAGAGTTTTTACCTTGCTTTTCCTAACTTGATCAAAGACAATTGCATCAGCAATGTCCCACTCTGGCAAAATTAGCACTCCTTCAGTATGAACCATGGCCCTTCCCTCCTCAGGAGTAATTTTTTCAAATTGCTTGACCATCTTTTCCTTGGTCTCATTTTCTATTTCTATCATGTCCCTACCAGGGAACTCTTCCTTTTTCTTCTCACAGATCTCTTTATATTGGTTTATTTTAATTCTCCATAAAAATTGGGAGAATGCCCTAGTTTTGACAAATTTGTCATCAGCTATGAAAGAAACACTGGCCTATTTTAGGATAGGGTCCATTTGTTTACCCTCAAACTCCTCAACTGTAAGATCCATGGCCACCTCCTTTGGTGCCTCAGGCATCCCTTCTTGCAACTCATCATTGGAAACAAAAATGTTTCCCTCATTCCTCATTTGTACCAATTTCTCTGCTACCCCATGTTCATCTAACTGGATGGGGGATTGAGAAGGAGAATAAGCTTCCTCTCCTAGCCTTACCTCTTCTTGTATCTACCTCTTAGGAGAGGGTCCCTGCATTGCCGGATGATCCATGGGTCTTTTTCCTTTTGAAGTAGAAGGAAGATCTTGACCTCTCTGTTGTGGTGGTAAGAGAATAGTGTAACCACTCTTCTTCTACATTGTATAAATTCGATTTGGAGTCAATTTCATATATTTTGGCTAGCTCAAAATCTTCCTTGCTCTTTCAGGGTCTATCTTGCTTACAACAGCCCTCTTTTCATTTACCGTATGCATGATGCCTTCAAAATGTTCCAAAAGGGCATCTACTTTCCTTTCCCATGGCTCAAAACCCTTTAATGGGTCATATGCTTTGTCAAAATTTCTAATAAAATCTACAAACTTCTTATAGATGATCCATTTCTCTTTCTTAATCTCTTGAGTTTGAAGGTCAAACTCATTCCTTATCACATCTTTAGGAAAATTAAATTGATGCTAAATAAGAGCACACCTTACCTTTTCTCTAAAAATTCCTGAGAGGAAATCCTCTGTATCTACACACATGATAGTGGCCATTGTCATTTTGTATGGTTGTAGAACTTTATTCAAATGGACCCAACCTCCCTTAATAATAACATACTAATGTGCTATGGTTATGTCTGGGAAGAAAGTTCCCCTTCCCTTACCAGTGAGAGTGGTCTCCTACAAGTCACCAATCTATCTTAATATTTCAGCATACCCTACCTTCAAGGGGACTTGATAAGGTAAAATGTATGGTGCCTTTCTGCAACCATAAACCCTAAATACTGTAGAAATAGGATAAACTATTATATCCCTAAAATTGTGGACTATAGTAATATCCTGACAATATTCCTTTGGTCTAATGAACCTTAACAGCTCCCTTGGGATGCTAGGATTGTCAAAAAATAACAAGGTTCTGAATCTTGAAGGAAAATCCCTGTCAAAAGCAATATAACTGGTATTAATTCTATCCCATGATAGAGTTGTGGTCCATAGATGGCATTAATTCTCACCTTTGTATAAGAACATGTGCATAGGCATTGAATACCACCCAAAAGGCCTACTAACTTTCATGTCCTTAATTCCCATCAATCCTTCATGGATAAGATTAGCCAAATGACATGTAAAATAAAAAATTAGTACCAATTGGGGGTGCAGTGATTGTACCATCATAAACATGTATGGTATTGGCATATGAGTTTCTTCATCATGCCCTAGAATCAAGGTTAATGACTTATAGACCTCTTGTACTCCCTTACTGAACAAATCTAGCCTAAAAGGCTTTGGTGTACTTGGAATGATGACACACATGGATGCAATCTCCTCTAGAAATTCCCTTAGAGCCCCTACTCTCAAATAATCCCTCTATGCTTCATATATTTCTATAAATTCTATGAAAACTATTTTCTTTAACCCAACAAAAGTGTCATTTAGTGAAAAAATTCCCTAATCTCATCATTTGTGATGCTGATTAGGTCCTTCCCATTTATGTCCTTGACACACTTTGTCACAAGATCATAACATTTGGCAATTTGGATCAACAACTCTGCATCCATGAATACTCCAGGAACCACCAACTTCCCTATATAAAATTGCCAAATATTACTAAGGGGGGCACAAGAATTTCTCTGTGAGTATGCTGATCTAAATAAAATCAAGCCATTATGATCTTTACCCACCCTGGCATCTCTCATCCAATTCCCTCTATCATGGAGTCCATCTGCAACAGAATCCCTAGGGTTTCTTGGAACTAGCTCCTTTAATCTATCTGCCCCATTATCTAAATGAGGTAATAATTGCATTAAATCCTCAAAGACACCTCTATCTTTGTACTTTGTCTTTCCAGAAAAATTCCTCTTTGGCGACATTTTATACTAGGGCTTCTCAGAACAATTTATAAAAACCCAAGGAAAACCCTAAATAATTTGAGCTGCCAACACAATTTTCCTTGCAACACCTTCATAGACCTCAAGCAATTTTTAAACTCAAAAAAGAGACCTACCAGGTGCCTGCCAGTTTTTTACTTAAAATCACTCCTTGAGGAAAATCCAGTTTGCCAGAATGTTTATGAGGGCAGTAAAAAGAAACAACGATTGAATTTGGGATATAATGTTGCCAATGGTTTGCAATTTTCCGCACATAGCTCATTAAGTCCACCATTACTTAAATTTGGTGGCCGCAACACTCATAGGATGTGAAAAATGTCATAGAGTAAAAATTTGAATTTAGGCCACTGATTTTATTTTCTTTCAGCACATCGGATGATCAGGAAAGAAAACCATGCAACCCCTTTTCACTTTTTCCCAAATGATTTCTCAGCCAATGAGAAAATTTCAATATAGCCATGTGGGGAAATAAACAACTTATCTCTACTTTGCATGGAGTGGATAGGTGTCACCCTATTGCTAAAGTGCTAACCCAAAACTATTAGAAAAACCAAATCAAGATATAACAACAACCATTAATGCCATTTAATCGGACGATCACCATATTTCAATAAAATCTTGGCCCATAGTTTTCCCTACAAACCTTTATTGAATCATAAGACACCAAGTCATCTAGGTCTACAGGTAGAAGACCCCACCTTTATCCTCGGTGTCAAATAAACTAACAACCTCACATGTCAACACTGCCTTGAGCAATCAGAAATGATCACATCATCAAGAGTCAACAACAAAAGATCCACCTGGTGGTTCACATCTTTAAACAAGATCAACGGTCGTTGCTATACTGCTAATCCTAAAAAATGTGCATCTTATCCCAGTGGTATAATGACAACCATGATATCTTGTTGAACTTTATTAATCTGAGAAGGCAGGCCCCATAGTTGACACTTCAGTCAGCCTTTGTCAAATCAAAAAGTGCCACACTGCAAAAACTGGCAAGTGGACCCCTTCTCCTTCTCTTTCTCAACATCCAAAACCTTGACAACTGCCACATCATAACTGACTGTAACTAATAGAAAGAAAACATGTCAATGTGACCTGGTGTTTGAGGGCCCACTTCACGCTTCATTCCTTAAAGAGGATCGGATAGTCATCCCTATACCGCAAGCATAAATTCCTTACATCTTTTGTCAATGGTATAACAACAACTGTAAGATCAATCTATTGTTTAATCCTTTGAAAAGTCTGACCCCACAACTGCTATGTCATTAGAGACAGATGTCAACCCAAGAGAAATTCCATAGAAAATCACAACCCAGAACCTATCGCTGTCAGTGAGGAATTTAATCAGACACCTACTGCTAAAGCACGATGCTTAAAAGGCTATCATCTTGGTCCAATGGTATAGCGACAGTCATTGATCAAAGTCATTGTTTAGTTGCTAGCACATTCCTTTACCAAATGGGCCCACTCGAATAGGTGGCACTTCATTGCTAAAGCACATGTCAGAGATTATCACAATGGGAAATCTTGTGGTTCAATGATAGCCACAAGTTTCAAAAGGTCGATACTTAGGAAAAATTCATCGAAAACTTAGGCTTTGAAAGAAATAATTAAAAAGGCACCCCACCCGACAACCTAACGTTATAACATGCAAAGCAATGGGTTAAAGGGGTTGCAAATTAGCACATGTGTATTTTGGAGGATTAGTGAGCCAAAAAGTAACATGAAATTATAACAAGACACAAGACCAGTTAGGGCTTTGATCAAACTTAAGGTTTTTACCATAAAACCCTGCCATTAGGTCAATAACTTGGATCATTTTCAAAAATATTAGCACAAAGCTGGAAAAATTTATATAGTGATAATAGTGGCTCATGCTTGGGGACATGTATCTCCTGTAGATACAATGAGAAAACCACATACTCTTGGAAGAGCAGACCAGAACAAAACTTCGACAAAAATAGGGAACTGTACACAAAAATTTAAAACTAAACCTGCACAAGGACTCAAGAGATTTTTAAAAAAATAAAATTTTAAGAATTGACTATGAACTGGCAATTCCACAATCTCTCCTATTAGATCCTTCAATAGATAACAATTTTCTCCCCATTTTTCCTCAATAATATATGGGCCTAACTAGATGGGATCAAATTTCCCATGCTTTCCTTTGTTTTCCAGTCTTGCATTCCACATTAGGACCATGTCACCACTTAAAAAATTCCTCTAAGTAGTCCTTTTGTCATACAGGACTTTACATTGGGCTTGCATCTTCCCATTTTTATCATGTGCATCATTTCTTACCTCGCTCAATTGAATTAAATCATTTGTTCTGACAACCATATCTTCTTCCACATCATCATCATATGCCTAAATGAATTTGTACATCTGTAACAAATTGTTTTGAGGTAATCTTGCATTGATCCCATATACCAAGTCAAAAGGGGCATATCCTATTGCTTTCTTGACTGTAACCTTGTTAGCCCATAGGGCTTGTAACAACTTGGAATCCAAGGCCTTCTTATTTTTATCCAGGACTCTTTTTAGAATTTTAATCAAACTCTTGTTGCTAGATTCTGCCTAGCCATTACCTTGTGGATGATAGGGAGATGAATTTGAAATCTTTATACCATTGTTTTGATAGAAGTGAACAAACTCTTCTGACCTAAAACACATTGCATTATCAACAACTATGGTCTCTGGGCAACTAAATCTTGTCAGGATATTTTGCATCATAAAGTCTGTTACCACTTTGCTAGTTGCTCTTCTTGAAGGGATTGCCTCAACCGACTTGGTGAAATAATTAGTTGCCACTAGGATATAAGCATGTCCACTACTAGACTTATTAGGGATTTCCCCAATGAAATCCATACCCCACTTTTGGAAAGGAGCCTGAATAGAAATAGGTTTGAGAGGCAGATTTCCATTGAATTTTAATTTCCTTGCAAATCTCTAGAAAGGATCACACCTTTTTACAAACTGATGGGTATCTTTGAAAAGTGATGGCCACCAAAAACCTAACCTGATGATCTTATGGGTTGTAGTATTTTCCATATAATGTCCTCCACAAATCCCATTATGCATTTCATCCATCAAAAGTTTGGCCTTATCTTGATCGACACACCTAAGCAAGACACCTTCATTACTCCTCCACCATAATTCACCATTTATGATTTCATATCTTATAGAGTGAAGTTTAATGGTTCTTTTCTTGTTATCATCTAACTTAGGGGGTAAAACCATCTTTTGCAAATACTTGACAATGTCCTTGTACCACTCACAAAAGTCCGTGTTACACACAAAAGGTCTCTGATTTTGTTCTAACATATTTATTTAATTTGCATTTAAGTTGCTTTGAGCCATCAATTTTTCTAGGCCCAACCCTCTTACCAGCTTTGTAATGTGGATGTCAATATTAAATTCTTGAATCCTATTGATCCACCTACATCTCCTTCCTAAAACCTCCTGTTGGACCAAGCTATCCTTGACTGCAACACTTGGAATATAGGAAACTACTGTGGCTCCAACTAGATAACATCTAAATGTTTTGATAGCCTTTACCAAGGCATAAGCTTGTTTTTCAATAATAGCATAATTTAATTCTAATGCCTACAAAGTCTTACTGAAAAAAAAAATAGGCTGCTCAAAACCATCAACATTTTTCAGTAATAGTACTACTGCAATAGTGTGGGCAGATGCAAAGGAAAAGATCTGCATAGGTTTGCTATAATCTGGTGTTTTAAAGACTGGGGCTTGCTTGATAGCCTTTTTAATGTCATTAAAAGCATGTACTACTTCCACATTCCACTCAACCTTTTCTCCTTTCTTCAACATTCCTGATATGGGAATGCTAATCTCTGCAAAGTTTGTGATAAACCTTCTTAAGAAATTGACCTATCCTAGAAAAGACTAAATCCCCTTGATATTCTTTGGTAACGATAGTTTATCAATAGCTAGCACCCTTTTAGGGTCTATCCTCACCCCATCCTTTGAAACAATATGCCCTAGAAGCTTTCCTTCTACAACACCAAAAGTGCATTTCTTTGAGTTCAAAGAAACCCCATACTCTAATGCTCTAATGAAAATCTTCTCTAGATGTTCACAATGTTGCTCCTCCTTGGTTGAAAAAGCCATCAAGTCATCTTGATATACCACCATAAACCTATTAATAAAATTTGCAAAGGCCACATCCATAGCCCTCTGAAAAGTGGCACAAACATTAGTCAACCCAAAAGGCATCCTCACATAAACATATGTCCCCATTGGGGTTGTAAATGCTATTTTGAATTGCTCTGTGTCTTTGACCATTACCTGGTTGTAACTAGAAAAACCATCCATCATAGACATTAATTCTGACCCAGTGACCTTCTGTAACATGTTCTCCATAGTTATCCTTCAGAGAGTTTATGTTAAGATTCCTAAAATCTACACATAACCTGATGTCACCATTTTTCTTTGTAACAGGCACCAAATTTGAAACCCAAGTGGAATGTCTAATAGGCTTGATTATCCTAGCATCCATCATCTTTTTGAGTTCACCCTGCATTTTAGGTGCCAGGGTAGGGTTAACAAGTCTCAACTTTTGTCTAAAAGGTTTTGTTCCTTCCTTGAGTGGAATCTCATGTTGAAAGAGATCCTCTCTATAAGCCTTGAGATCTTCATAAGACCAAGCAAAAACATGTCTGAATTTTCTAAGAAGGTCAATCAATTTTTTTCTAATTCTTGGGGACATACACTTGCCTATATAAACCTTTTTGGGAAATATTCTTGTTCCCAAGTTTATTTCTTCAAGGTCATTGGTTTTATCAGTATTAGTAGAAAAAACTTTATCTTTATTGTCAAATGCCCTTTCCAGAGCAACCAATCCTTTGGGAACTCTATTTGATTTTAACTACAAAACTTCTTTACCAAAAATGACATCTTTACCATTCACTGTATCAACATAAGTGTTGAAATCCATTTCTTTATCACCAAAATGGGATTCACATTGGAGGAACCTTAATATGTCTTGGTCATAAAAAAAAAACCTTCCAATTATCTACATTATCAGGGATGGAAGGCCTGGCTTGTACCTCTATATTAGATATATATGCAAATGTAACATCTTTAGGTCTGAGGGCCACATTGGCCAACAAGTCTGCCATTCTGTTTTGACTTCTTTATGCCCAACAAATATTAAAAGCATTAAAGATTTCAATCTCATCCCACATTGCATTCCTATACTGCTTTAATTTATGATTTTTTGAAGCATACTTTGATCTAACTTGGGAAACAACTAACTCAGAAGCACCAATTACTTTCAAGCAATTTATACCATGCCTTGATGCCAACCTTAGACCTATTAATAGAGCCTCATATTCTGCAACATTATTTGTACATGAAAATAACAAAGTAAAGGAGAATTTGAAAGTTTTACCATTCGGAGATATGAGCAATGTTCCAGCTCCAGACCCTTCCTTTGAATTTCCTCCATCAAAGTACATGGTCCATAAACTATCAAGGTAAATTCATCCCTCTTGGTTTTCTGACTTGTGGACTAGCTCAACATCCTCCTCTACTTCTTTACCTTAAACCTTGAAATAATTAATGTCAGTATCAAGGAAATAATTCATGGTATCTTCTTCTTCCTCTTCAATCATATGTGGAGTTCTAGATTCCCTGGTGACCTTGATATTCTATCCTTCCAAATTAAAAGTAGCAAATGACAAGTCACACTGTATACTACCTCCCATAGAAGCACTCCACTTTCTTGATAGTAGCATCCCATACTGGGGAGGAATATCCACTACCAAGACACTCATGGTCAATGGTGTATTGGGGTATGTAGCTAGTTTGTAAGGTAGGGCCTTGATAGTACCTACAACTAGTACCTCCCTTGAATCAATTACTTGACACCTACCATGGGGTGTGTCCACCTTTAATCCCAATGACTTCATAACCTTAGTAGGCATAACAATATTTGATGCTCTAGAATCAATCATACAGTTTTTTAGCAACTTTCCATTTATTTGTAGAGTCAAGAAAAAAGGATCAATTGTTCCTGTTGTAGTACTAACAACATTTGTATCCAAATAAATTTGGGGAATTTCAGAAACAATCTCCTCACTAAAATTTCCATCTTCATCATTCATAGTTTCTATTTGTCTCTCAGTTCCTTTTATTTTTTGAGAATCCATAGATACTACACCATTTACCCAATTTAAGGCCTTTTCTTTATGTTCTTCTATTCTCATCATCTCAAGCAATGGAACTTTAATAGTAATCTGAGACAACAATTTACTCATATCAATTGGGACATATTTTGAATCAGAGATATATGGCTTTGAATTTGCAACTTCTTTATCAATCTCCTAGATGGATATGTCTGTAGTTTTTTTTATTATGGACTTCATTCTCTTTCTACAAAGCTAGAACAACCTCAGCTATGGGTTTGGATTTTATCTTATAAACAATGTTAGGTTTAGCATTTTTATTTATTTTGACCTTATCAATAGCACTGGCATCTTTAGACTTGTCCTGTGATGTTTTTACATCTTTGTCCATTTTCTTGATGAAAATTCTAGCATGCTTCTAATTTGGACTACGAATCACTCTGTTTCTCAGGTTGTAATTTGTTTTAGCTTGAGTAACCATGTCTACTATTATTAAGGAAATTTCCTCAATAGAAGGCCTCCTTAAAAAAACCGCTTCCCTATCCCTCAAAACATTGCATTGGACATTATCAAATTCAATATCCTCATCTAAAAAAACTTGTTGATGGTAGGATTCAGTTTTGGCCTGAGAATTAAAAACATCCCGATTTTCATCCTCTTCAGCAGATTCAACCTCATCCCAAACATGGGAGGAAACCATTCCACATCCCTGGTCATCATAAGGCTATTCCTCATTAGACTCTTGTTCATCTTGTGAAGAGACACTCTAGGATATGACACAATAATTAGGATCATGTGGTGACTGACAAGCAATACACCATGGGACCTATTCCACCACATTCATTGAGTTTCTTTGCAATGGATCTGGGGTCCTATCATTTGGTTTATCCTCTTTGTCAGGAAGAAAATGCTTGCCATCTTTCCATTGAGTATTATAAGGATAATTCTTCATTCTTGGTAACTTGCCAAAGTTATTAAAAGGAGGCTTATCTCCTCCTGTAATTTCATTATTTATGTTTTCACCAGGCTTCAAGTCCTTTATTGCTTTCAATATCTACTTCAAGCTATCATCATCCTTAGGTTTTACACTCATAGGCTTTCTTGGATCCTTTCTATTGAGTAATGGTGATTTGTTGTCTTCCCTTCTTCCCAGCTTTCCTAAAATTATTCGATTACTCTCTATGTTCATAGCTAATTTGTAAGCTTCAACAAGACTCCTTGGATTTTTGTCTCTCAAAAGATAGCCCATCTTAGATTCAAAAGCATTTAAATATGTGACAAGACACACTCTGTCATCTAGTTTGATGACTTGCAATAACTTATGCATGGCCTTTTGGAATCTAACATTAAACTCAACAATATCCTCATTGAAATTATTTTTTATGTTATTAAATTCATTTAGCATAAGACCCTCATGTGCTTTTTCACCATACTATTCTTTGAAACAATGCCTAAGCTGATCCCATGAACCTATGCTACCATGTGGCAAAGCCCTAAACCAATCCCTTGAATCTTATGTTAGAGATTGTACAAAAAATTCCATTCTAAAATCATCAGGCATAGTGTTATAATCATAAATTACATCAATAAACTTTTTTAGGTGTTCTTCACAAGTAACAACATTACTTCTAGTAAATTTAGGGAGCTTCTTCCTAATTTCTTTAGGAATAGGGTTACGATACCCAGGGATGCCAGTGAAAACCAATTGTTTACATCTTTCATGAATAGACCCTGTATTGGATATACCAACACCCTAAGATGTAGATGCATTAGTGTTTTCTATGGTAGAGATTTTGAGCCCTCTTGGTGGGGGAACACCAGTTGTGTGACTAGCTATGTTTGCAACATTAGTTCCTTGTGTCATGGTGGAATTAGCAAAGTTTGTGGGTCCTGTAGACCATCTTAGAAAATAAATCTTCTTTCTTATTTCTAATGTTGAAGCTTCTAATTCTGCCTTTTCAAGTTCTTTAGCTAACAATTCCTATTCCCTTTTAGCCTTTTCAAGGTCTACTTCCAATCTTAGAGTTTGATCCATAGGGATTTTAGGGCCTATAGGTTCCTTGATTGAAATACCTGCCACCTTTTTCTTTCCCTTATCCTTTGGATCCTTTGTTTCAAAAATATGGTGGACAACATGCTATTCACTTGTCTGTTCAGGAATGGGAACATAATTAATAGCCTCTAAATTTAACAATTGCCTTCTTAATTAGTCAGCCCTTATCATGGCATGTCTGACCTTTTCTTCTTTTTCCTTTTCTCTCTTCTTCCTAATAGCTTCTTGTTCATGAATTCTCCTTTCCAACTCATACACTTCCTCAAATATTTCCTCAGAATTAGGAAAAGTTGTTTCAGATTCAACCTGTTGTGCTTGGGGCTCTTCTTGTTGATCCTAAGATTCATGGAGGCCTTGGGGAAATGATGAACCAAGGGTGAAAGGGGGAACAAAATATTTTCCATCCCTACTTTTATTTCTAGATCTTCTCTCCCCCCATACCATCTATTTGGGACTATTTTCCTATTGTGGGGTAATCTTTCACCCTCTCTCTCTATAGGGGAATAATAATCCTCATACTGGTTTAAACCTAGATCAACCGCCTACTCATATTCTGAGGCATTTCCTTCTTGTCTTGAGTTCCCCTTTTGTTTCTAGGTAAGAGACATGTCACTGATACTTTTTTCACTCCTAACCTGGCCTCGTCTAGATGTGGCAAGAAGCTCACCCTGCAAAATTTCCTCTAGGTGTTCCTTCCTCTAAGACCTTGTATTTTTGAAACTCATAATGATATAGTGATGTTTTATTTAGCACTAGTACAGAGATGTTTAGAGTCATCACCCAAGCTATGATGGGATTTATCTATGATTTTGAACAACTAGGAGGGTAGGCAAAGATTAAAAAGGAAATAACTCTACATGTAAGGTAACCAACTAGTTTGAAAAATAAGCAGGCTAGGAGTCTAGCTCAACGTGTACATGTGTTCCTTATAATTTTCTTAACAAATACCCATTAGAGTCACCATTTTTTTGGTTATTCAAAAGATTTTACACTCCAAGAGATACCAGTATGCTTATGACTGATGTTGAGGAATGGTTAATTCCAAATATCAAAAATCTATAAGCAACTGGACCAACTATAGGGACAACACTACCCTTTTCACTTCTGGCTCTACAAAACCAAGGCGGGTACACCTGATCCAATAGATATAACTCTATTTTTACCTAATACTAGATCTTACAATAGATGAAAGTGAGAAAGTACTAAGTAACAACATATGAAGTAAATAAAATGTAAAAGAATGGTAATGATTTATGTTTCAGGATCACAAGATGTTAATCATTCTACACAAAGCAATATAGGGAAATAGAGGCTAGTGCCCTATCCATTGGGTGAAAGATCAGAGGAAAAAATGAATACAAAGATATTTGGAAAATAACTGGTCTTTAAACATAAATACAAAACATTCCAACTCTTTCCTGCTTTTTAGAAAATCCTCAAATGAATTTAGTAAACATGTATCCCACCCTGAGCAGTATTTAATCCAATCCTAGATCAGAACTCAAAGCTAAATAAATACATATAAATCTCAGAAAGACTTAAAGATCTCCAGAATAAACTCAAAGGAGAGACAAAGATTTGAAATTTGTATTAAGTATAACCTTTGAACGTTGTATATATCATATTCTGAATGATAAGCTTGCAAAATAGTACCAACAACTTGTACTTCTTTTCATTTCTTGATGAAAAATGATACAATATATTACAATCCCTGATTGAGGGCTAGGGTTTCAAAATTTTTATCTTTTTAACTCCTAAAATCTCAATGCCTAGAATGATCATGGAAAATCCTTTATATACAAGGAGATGCAACAAGCTACCAATCATTCTAGGGTTTACAAAATTTCTAACCTAAAAACTTGTACAACAACCTCAAAAAGTTTACAATAAATACACTAATCAAGTAGGTGAGATATTTTTAGCTGAACCACCCTACTTTATGTCTTCAATGTTGTCCTTGGCTTCTTTCAACAAATCTAATCACAATATCTCATAGTCAATCCTGTAGTGAATGTCTTCCTATAACTCAACAACCTTTATGACTCAAAGCGTAACTGCCTTTACTTGCTCTAGGAGGCTGGTGGAGTATTAAATTTTTCAACATGAGGTATGTACTGATACCTCCATTTATTGTACACCTCTTCACTTGGGAACTCAAAACTTGCAAACTTAGTCCTCTTACTTGATAACTGTTCGCACTCATTTTCAATCTGAGTGACCTTATGCTGAATATTATCAAACATTGATTTGGCATTTATTAACAACTTGATAATGCTGCTAAAAGAAAAAGTGTCACTTAGGACACCAGTCACCCTTTCTGACAAAACTGCATCCATCTCTTCTCTCTATAGATATGATTCTTTAAATTTTCCCTTATCTATGAAAATTGTGGGTACCAGCTCATAGTTTGAAAGCATTAATCCAACTTTCAACATACTTTATCTTCTAATAAAATTATACAAAATGATGCCATACTATATCATTTTCTTCATAATTTGATATATTGGCTTAGTCAATGGATCAGGATCCTCTTGGCCCTTTGATAGCATTCGAAACAGCTTCACACTAGGAGATCTCTCAATCCATTTCTTCAAAATTGGTGACATTTTAGTCTTCTCCTTATTTAAAGTTTCAAATAAAACATGTAACTTACTAACATGACAATGGAAAATGGAGGGCTTCAAATCATATGCAAACTGCATGATTGCATCTGTTATTTTTTCTTCATACTTTCGGTTTGCCAAAGCTGCGGCCTTCACATTTTTATCTTTTTCCTTCTCTAGTTGTACTATTAATTCACCTAATTTAATAGTCTCCTTTGTTAATGTTGGTTTTTCCCAACTAATCCTTGCACCCATACTAGTCTCTGGGTAGGGGGATCATGGAAGTTCATCAATTGGGCTAGAGGAAGAAGCAAATGCAGGCCTGTCAGAAATTGCCAATTGGGGGGACCTGTGATCCTGGGGGCCTGATAGTTGAGCAATCAATTTATCCTTCTGGATCAATTCCATCTTGAGATCATTATCAGACTTAAGGAAAATTAGCACTCTTGCAGTATGAACCATGGCCCTTCGCTCCTCAGGAGTAATTTTTCCAAATTTCTTGACCATCTCTTCCTTGTTTTCATTTTCTATTTCTGTCGTGTCCCTATCAGGGAACTCTTCCCTTTTCTTCTCATAGATCTCTTTATATTGGTTTATTTTCATTCTCCATAAAAATTGGGAGAATGCCCTAGTTTTGACAAATTTGTCATCAGGTATGAAAGAATCACTGGCCTATTTTAGGATAGGGTGCATTTGTTTACCCTCAAACTCCTCAACTGTAAGATCCATGGCCACCTCCTTTGGTGCCTCAGGCATCCCTTCTTGCAACTCATCATTGGAAACAAAAATGTTTCCCTCATTCCTCATTTGTACCAATTTCTCCACTACCCCATGTTCATCTAACTAGATGGGGGATTGAGAAGGAGAATAAGCTTCCTCTCCTGGCCTTACCTCTTCTTGTCTCTGCCTCTTAGGAGAGGGTCCCTCCATTGCCGGATCATCCATGGGTCTTTTTACTTTTGAAGTAGAAGGTAGATCTTGACCTCTTTATTGTGGTGGGAAGAGAACAATGTAACCACTCTTCTTTTGCATTGTATAAACTCCCTTTGGAGTCAATTTCATATATTTTGTCTAGCTCAAAATCTGCCTTGCTCTTTTAGGGTTTGTCTTGCTTACATCAGCCCCCTTTTCATTTACCACATGCACAATGCCTTCAAAATGTTCCAAAAGGGCATCTACTTTCCTTTCCCATGGCTCAAAACCCTTTAATGGGTCATACGCTTTGTAAAAATTTCTACTAAAATCTACAAACTTCTTATAGATGATCCATTTCTCTTTCTTAATCTCTTGAGTTTGAAGGTCAAACTCATTCCTTATCACATCTTTAGGAAAATTTAATTGATGCTCAATAAGAGCACACCTTACCTTTTCTCTAAATATTCATGAGAGGAAACCCTTTGTATCTGCACACCTGATGGTGGCCATTGTCATTCTATATGGTTGTATAACTTTATTCAAATGCACCCAACCTCCCTTAGTAATAACATACTGATGTGCTATGGTTATGTATTGGGAGAAAGTTCCCCTTCCCTTACTAGTGAGAGTGGTCTATTGCAAGTCACCAATCTATCTTAATATTTTAGCATACCCTACCTTCAAGGGGACCTGATAAGGTAAAATGTATGGTGCCTTTCTACAACCATAAACCCTAAATACTATAGAAATAGGATAAAAGATTATATCCCCAAAATTGTGGACTATAGTAATATCCTAACAATATTCCTTTGGTCTAATCAACCTTAACAACTCCCTTGGGATTCTAGGATTGTCAAAAAATAACAAGGTTCTGAATCTTGAAGCAAAATCCCTATCAAAAGTAATATAACTGGCATCAATTCTATCCCATGACAGAGTTGTGGTCCATAGTTGGACTGGAAGGGTTTCTCCATATCTCCCCTTCACAATGTTGACTGTCAAGCTGAAGAAATTCTCACCTTTGTATAAGAACATGTGCATAAGCATTGAATACCACCCAAAAGGCCTATGAACTTTCATGTCCTTAATTCTCATCAATCCTTCATGGATAAGATCAGCCAAATGAGATGCAAAATAAAAAATTAGTGCCAATTAGGGTGTGGTGATTGTACCATCATAACATGTATGGTATTGGCATATAATTTGCTTCATCATGCCCTAGAATCAGGGTTAATGACTTATAGACCTCATGTGCTCTCTTATTGAACAAATCTAGCCTAAAAGGCTCTGGTGTGCTTGGATTGATGACACACATTGTGAGGTCCTGTCCCAATCCATCCTAGTTTGACCTTCATTTTGACATTTGATTCATTAGGATGATACCTTGAGTATAGACATTTGATCTATTTTGGTTTATATATGCTATCATTTGGACCTTATGAGTTGTTTGTTATAGAGTTTTACGATGATCATTGTAGTCGTACTCTTTATATATGCTCATTTTGATATCAAGTTTATCTATGATATATGGACTCTGCAATTGTTATGATATCTTTCAGTTTTATTATCATTGATGGAATCATGGTTCTATGATAAGTTTAGGATTACTTGCTTATGTGGAATATGTAATGTTTTATGATCTAGTTATCTATGTATTGTCTAGTTAGATGTTACTACTTTATTTTTGAAATGATTACTGAAGCAAGATTTGATAATGTACTGACATCGAGTTTGAGCATGCAAGGACATGCCCATTGTTATAAGTCGGGGAAACAAGATAGGACAAAATTGCAATCAGTTGAAAGCCAAGGTTGCCTCTAGAAGAGTACGACCACATCGTATCATGATTTCTTTCATAAATGTGATGACTATGTGTTTATGGTTGATAATGTTTGATAAATATGTTTGTAAGTAAATTTTTATCTTTGTGAAAATGTTTAACTGTCTTTGCACACAAGGCATGCCACATGTGTTATGATGTGTATTATTGTGATGTGTCACTTGACACCTTAGTGATGTAGTGGCATGTTGAGTGGATTTTGGACCCCACCTTCTCCTTAGTTAGCCTTGAGCATTCCCAAGCTAGGTAGGTGGTTTAGAGGACCAAGAATTGTTGAAAACAAAACTCCATTTTCGGATGCATTATTAATTGGGTATTTTGAGAGGTTTTTTGGAGTCCTAGGATGAGGTTTGGGTTGAATTTTAGTGCCCCAAGGTTAGGACTTGGTTTGGGGGGCTCAATTCTTCTATTTTCTTCTTCCTAGGCCACTTATATGTCTCTCCAATTGTGTTATTTTTGATATGCACGAAAATGGAAGTGTTCCCTAAGTTATCTCTTATTTTGATATGTGGAAATTCATCCCAAACCTTAGAGAGGGGCAAGTGTCACTTTTGTCTTAGATTTAGAAACCTAATAGTATTGGGAAGGGAGTAAAGGAAGAATGTTTTTTTTTAGGAAGAAAGACTTGGAAGTAAAAAAGTTAGTGGATTCTTGTCATGCTAGGGGGGAGAGGAAATTAGGGGAGTTCTTGAGAGTCTTTGCTTAGTATATTTGTGGATAGAAAGCTTGTTTCCAAGGGCAGCTCATCTTCAACTCTCAATTCAGCCTTGTCTTTGAAGGAGGTTTGTGGTTTTCAAAATCATGTTGTTTATTTGAACATGCTTGAAAAGAATGTGATTATGTGGATAAAATTGTAATTTTTTTTACTATGTGTGAACCTTCTTATTGTTGTTTTCCCTTTTGAGCTTTTGTTTTCAACTTTGTTGTTTACTTGTAATTGTTCATGTTATGGGTGTGCAAGTTCAGTCCTCATCCTTGGGAGGAAAGTAGGAGAACTTGGGGTGAAGGGCCTAAGTTGGGATTTCCTTTTGTGTGAGTGCATGGTTGTATGGGCAACCATGATAATGATCTTATGTTGTTTGGGGGCCATAAGGGTGATTGGGGGCCATAAGGGCTTCTTGTTTGCTCATGGATTTGAGCTATTTGGGTTGGAAGGGCCTTGTGAAGGCTGGTATTTCATGTTTCATCTATTGTTTATCATAATTTTAGTGACTCCATTGGGAAGATTCCACCTTCACCCATTATATGGATTCTATGTATGAATACTTTGTGCAAGCTTGGGAAGGGAGTTTATTGTGAAAGTCTATGTTCCTAATTTATGCTGAAAGTCTATGTTTTGTGTTGCTTCAGTGTATCATATCTTATTCTTATTTCCCCAAGCTCGGGGGTGGCCATGTAATGGCCTTGGCTGGGAGGTGATCCTCCATGGCCATGTGAAGAAGGTCTTATGTTTTTGCAGGTCTTGGTTCATGGCTTATAGAAGTAGTCCTAATTTGAAGGCTAAAGACTAAGTTGAAAGTTTCCAAAGATGGTATTAAGATGTCTCTAGTTGAGAGAGCTTGTTCTTTATAATTGTTTAATTTCTGCATAAAGACCTTGTAATATTATTAAAGCTAGAACTTTAGAATAGTTGGATAGTAGTTTTTTGTATTAAGTCAAATTATTGTTCTATTAAAGAAGCCCTAAAACTGTATCTATAATTCAAAAATTCAAATTCAATTCACTATTGAATGGTTAAGTGGATTAGTTATAGATCTGGAAGTGTTAATTTGTCATATATTTAGAAAGTTATGAAGTTCCTGTAGCAGAGAATAGTTAGTAAGTTCCTATAGTAGAGAATTTGTTGTTATAATTGTGTTTCCAGAACTGCTGTGATTTTCATAAAATTATGAAGTCCCTATAGCAGAGAAATTGTTGTTTATATATTAGTATTTCCAGTATGTCGTTAAATAAGAATTGCCATGTTTAGAAAAGTTAGAATTAGTATGTGGTATTATTAGCTTTTTTGAAAAGAAAAATTAGAAATTAATGTATCTATGTTAAGTATTTGTAAGTTGTTAAAAGAGGCTTTTGAAAGTAGAGAGAAAGATTTATTTTATGTTTTTCTTACAACATAATAGAATGTTTTAGTATTGTGTGTGTGAAAATTGTACCTGATCTGTAGACACAACACTCAGTAAAACATTAGAGGTTAGTGATAATCAAAATCGTGCAAAATTGAAATCTAATCTAACCAAGCGATTTACTGCCTTCTAGTAGGTGCGAGATTAATGTTCTCAGATTGTAATCGAGATCAGTGACCTAGACAACACCTAAATGAAGGATTTGAATGCAATTGATCTATATATGAGATTGAATGCAATTAATCTATATTTTTGATATTTTCTATGCAATAAGAATGATAAAAACTGATATGAATCTATGAATGCTAATATGGAAATTGATATGCTATGAATTGATCTATCTAACAATGATATGCAAAGCTATGAAATTCTATGCTATGATATGAAAAATATGCAATTGAAATTGATCTCACAAAGCTTTGAATTCACAAGTTGATTCTTTCAAGCTCCAATTGTGCAAATTCTCCAAATCTGATATGCTATGATTCCTGTAGGGTAAGTTTGCAATTTGCGAGATGATTGAGAGATGAATTATGAAGAGCTGAGCATTGTTTTTATAGAAATCTAGGGCTTTGGAGGTGCATGGGAAAAAAAGCCATAAATCACTCAAATAACTCAGGTTGATTTTTGAGTTATTTTTAAATAAAGGATAATTAACTCACAAAAACATGCAAAAGCTAAGCTTTAACTCAAAATAGAGTTTAGCTTTAATTGATAAATGATAGTTGTCTACTTTTATGATTGTGCATGTTTTATTTATGAATTAATTTAATAATAAAGTGATTTATTTCCAACTTAACTGCTTTTAAAAATAAAATAATTGATTTATGGGTTAATCAATTATTTTATAAAAATTATATTATTAAATAATGACAACTTGCTTTAATTAATTAAATAAGAATTTAATCAATTATTCATAGGATATTTGGATTTATTGTCAAAATTAAATAATACAATTAATAATAGATAGAATTAAATTTAATTAAACAATTAAGTGGCAAATATTAAATCTAATTAATTAAATATGAAAATATTCAATTAATCAAACTTTAGGATAAATGTGATTTATTGCCAAATAATTATAAAATTAAAGATAATTATGATGATTAGGAATATTACTAGGAATATTCCCCGATGCAGAATTTAAGATAATCAATTATGATTCGATGATGTTTAGATGTGCCTTAGGTTAGGACTTCGATGTCGATTTTGTTTGATTTGTCGATGTAGGAGGTTAATGAACTTATAGCCCATTTTTGGGGTATTACATTTTGCCCCTCTTTGAATTACTGTGCGAAGCGCAGTGGTTCAAAGATAGTCTGTGTTTGATAGAGATATGAAACTGATGTTTGAAATTGATAATTGATATGAGATAGAAGCTGATTGATATTGAATTTATATGGAGATAATAGGTCCTGAATGACCAAAGATAATGTTCACTATAACAGCGATGAACCTATGATTGTGAAAAAGTGTCAAAACGTCTGATTCCAAACCTTAGGATTGCAAAGAAGTGAGTGACCCATTCTAGACTTGATTGTCTTAGCAGAACTAGCAGGTATCACATCCAAACCCTTCAGTTGCCGAAGAACCAAGGAAAGAACACTATGATCTAATGGTTGCAAAAACTGATACAATTTACAAGATTAGGAGAATACCAGATTGATATGGATCGATGAATCTGATATGCCCCAAGTGATGATAGATTTGCCCCGAGCGATGAGGACTTTTGATGAATCAGCAACTAGACGTGATTGTTTGTCTTGATTACTGAGGAAGATATGATTTCCATAAAGATATGATTTCAAATTTGATTACAGACTTTGAATGATGTGTAAGACCATGCCCCCTTCAGGATTAAAATTGAAATCTGACAAGAGAAGGCAGTGTTAAATGGTTTAGAAGCATGTTAATTGATTGGAAAAGTGGTTAAACACGTCCGAGAATGCATTCTGCATCGTTTGGAGGTCCTGGAGACTAAGTTTGACTAGGCTTGACCATGAGTTGACCATGGTTGACCAAGTTGAAATTTTGATAGTTTGATGTTTAGATAATCAGTTAAGTTGAATACTAGATTTCTGTGATGATTGAAGGTTGATTATGCAAGTAGTTAATAATATGAATGATCTCAGATTTGAATTTTGATCCTGAAAAAGGATTCTACTTGCTGTTTCGTTGGAGGAACCTTTGTGTGAGATTCAGCTCTTGTTAGACTTGAAGATGCGATTTGAAGAATCATTTAAGCATTGAAGTTCATTTAATCATTGTGAGATCATGCAAACATGCAAAATGCAATGAGACATGCAAAATGAAATGAGACATGCAAAATGAATTGCAACCTAAGACCTAGGACCTAGTCACTGATCATATGTCGATTTGTTATCATCATTGAACTTTTAGGTAACCAGATAAATCAATACAATGCCCACTAGCCATGAAACCATAGACATATGAATATCTATTTGTATGCGCAAGTATCAATACAACACCCACTGGTTATACAACCATGGACATATGAATATTGATTTTATTTTTGAAATGTCGAAGTAGATATAAGCATCAAGGCACAAACGCTAGGATGACCTGAATATCATGTCCATTTTGATATAGCAATTTGTACAAGCATCAAAACATACACGTCGTGATGACCTGAGTACGCCTTGCGTTGCAAACACATCAAACAGTCAAGAGATCATTCTAAATCCAGTGTGAATTACTCGTAGTGACCCTTTATCGTTCACATCCTTAGGCAAGATCACGTTCCACAGTAGGAAAAAGAACTTACTCAAAAAGACAATAGTTAGATCAAACTTCCTTGAATTTTTCGGGTATCAATGGTTGAGGTACGCATGGCCATCCAATTCGAGATAGAGGCTCTTACAGTCGGACACCATTTCAATCCAGAATTTCCAAAGTTATTAGATTTCACATATGAGCAGAAATCAAAGAAAAGATTATGCCCCCAGTCATCACTCTCTAAATCCTATAAAGGACATCATCGAAGAGCTCGAAGGGACATAATATGCAAAAATCTCAATGCAAATCAGTAAGCATACAAGGAGATAAGAGCATGAAGCACAGATTGTTTTCAGTTTGAGTTTAATTGCATTGTTGTAGATGCAAAATCCTTTCTGGAGACGAGACTGACTGACTGACTCAACTTGAAGCTTCAAAGGACTCTGAGTGGATATGACACATCTAAGATACATTGGAGACTATAAGATATGACATTGATTGCCCCCAAGTTTGAACATTGATAGGATACAGACGCGCAAGCTGATTGGTGTACAGATCGACTTATTGAAAACTGGAAATGTTGAAACAAACCAAGAGATATTTACAAACTAAAGCAAGACTGAAAGCTGGGAAAGACCAAGATTGTGCTGATAGATGGAGCATTTTGAACAAGTGGTGCCCATTTGCCGGGTTTTCACCATCTTGGTAAAGATTCTATTTTTGCTACCAAGGCGCCTGTTTCCAGGTTTTCACCAAGGCACTTTTTCTTTTTCTCATTTTTTTGTATTTTGTCATTTTTCAATTTTTTTGAATTTTTTATATTTTTTTATTTTTTTGTATTTTTGATATTTTTTTAATTTTTTTGTGAATTTTTTATATTTTTTGATTTTTAAGATTTTTTCAGGACATTTACCAAGCACTGAATGCCTTAGGTGTAGAATTTCTTCAGATGGAGAACGTTGATTGGTTCTCGGAGCTGTTCTCCTTTAGTCGTTGAGAGTTGATAGGCACGAGAGCCAAAAGTAGCAGTGATAACAAAGGGACCCAGCCAATTGGGTTCGAACTTCTTCTTGCATTCTCGATGTGATTGATTTTTAGGATTTTCTCTCAAGACTAGATCACCAACCTGAAATTCTCTATGTCTGACTTTCTTATTGTAGCCTCTAGACATTCTCTTCTGATATACTCTAAGATGATCATACGCTACTTGTCTACACTCATCTAGTAGTTCCAGTTCTTGTAACCTAGACACTCTGTAGTCATCATCAGTTACTAGACCATGCATTTTGATTCTGAGTGATGGGATTTCAACCTTAATAGGTAGTACCGCTTCAGACCCATAAACTAAAGTGAAAGGTGTAGCCCTAGTACGTGTTCTGATACTTGTTCTGATACTCATTCTGATACTTGTTCTGATACTCATTCTGATACTGATTTTGATACTGATTCTGATACTGATACTAATTTTGATAATGATTTTGATAATTGTTCTAATACTAGTTCTGATACTTGGTATACTTGATAGCATCTTTTTCCATTGTAAACTCCCAAGCAAGATTATATCGTGCAGTCCCAATGTCTAGCAAGGTGGAGAACAAGAGGGATTGGCAAGCTGGTGGAAGAAATAGAAGACAAGAGAATGAAAGCTAATGAAGGGAAGAAATCCTCAAGGGAAAACTCCTCAAGAATACTCAAGCTAGGGAAAAATTGTCATGTAAAGCACATTTGGACAAGCAATGAAAGGCCATCATAGGATAAGTCACAATAGCGTAATGCCAAAGAAGGAAAGGATGCAATCTAAAGGAGTAGACATGTCAAGAGGCTTCATAGCACTGTGTTTTACTCTTTCTTTCTTTTTTTATTAGATCAAGACCAAAGGGGAAAAGGATAGCGATCGGCAAAAATGAATGGAGGAAGATGGATATGAAGGCTAAACATGGAAGGAATGAAAGCAAGATCACTGTAAGATAGCTCACAAAATAGTCAAATATTCCTGTACAGATCAACATTGTCAAGATCAAAGAGAGAAGATGGAATGGATGAAATATGTAGAAGAACTACGCATGATGCTTGATTGCCAGGTTTTCATCATGGTACTTATCCAAGGTGCTACAAGGGAGTGGTTTTCACCATAGGATGAATTTATTTCTCTTTACTTTTGCTACCAAGGTGCCTGTTTCTAGGTTTTCACCAAGGCACATTTTCAATTTTATTTTTTTTTTATTTTATTTCCTTTTTTTAGAAGAAGGCAAGCTTTTAGATAGTGCTCCTTGAAAAGATAAACCATGATATGCCAAGGATTCAAAATGATATGCTCAAAGATGCTGATAGGAAAAGGAACATGGAAGAGAAAAATGGAGGATAGGGTTTTATGTAAAGCGAGTGAGGTTGGAAGATAGGAGGAATAGGCAAATGAGGAAAAAGGATAGAAGGTAGAAGGTTAATGAATGGAAGGATTGTGAAAGGGTAGATGGAAAGGAAGGCAAGATCAACGTAAAAACACACCTTGAAGGGTGGCAAGAGGGTGGAGGAAACATGAATGAAGGAATACGTGAAGGAATATGGCGAATGGATAGCAGAGGTTGTGGTTTAGGCACATGAAATGGAAGAATATTTTTGGAGGGAGATGAAGTGGAAGCCTTTGGAAGCTTGAATGTCAATTTCACTTTTTGCTCAACACCAGACTCTTTCAAGAGAGACTTTGGAATCCATATAGCCGTAGGATTTTTATTTCCTTTTGATGATCTAGAGATAATATCTTCAATGATGGATTTTGGAACCCATACTTGTCTTGTAATTTTTTTCTTAGATATCTCTTTTGACTTTATGCCTCCATATCGATTAGAGGAGACATGGTGATCTTCTTTTTTTGATGGATTCTTGTATTGCTTCTTTTTCTTGTATTGAAGATTCAAGTTACTTCCAAAAGACTTGGGACTTGTGGAAGAAGGATGATATGACTGGTTTAGATGGGTGGGTGGATGAAAAAGATTCAAGGGTATGCATCTATGTTGATCTTGAGGAAAGATAGGAGATGGAGGTATGTAAGGACCTAAGATGGATGGAAAATTAAGAGAGTTAGGAGGGGAAAGTGAAGGGACATAAGGACCCAAGATGGAAGGCAGACATGAAGCCCTTAGTATTGGTGGAAGAGGTCCGAGGATGGAAGTGGAAGACGCAAAAGGATAATCAATAAGTTCATCAGCATCTATATGACAATCAAGGATATCAGCATTTTCAGAGTGAGCATTAGAATTTTCAATAGAATCATGGACATCTTGAATAGGAGGACCCTCTTTGATAGGATTTTTCAAAGCTTGCAAAGACTTAGGAAGAGTAGAAAGTGGAAGTGAACATGGAGTGGTAGAACAAGAAGATGAAAGACTTTGATCTTGACAAGGATCTTTGGATAGCACCACCACATAATTTGTCTCTTGATTTTCAATAGGCTTAACATTGGAAGTAACAACACTATTTTTACCAACCTTAATGGAAGTATCATCTTTGGAAAGTGCAAGTGTAGTAAGGTCATTTTGATTGTCAATAAGCTCAACAGTGTAAGTAGTAGCTTGATCTTGCTTAGGAGAAGACTTAAGACATGGTGGAATGCATGAAAAAGGGTGTACAGGATCAAAAGAACCATGAAGTGGATAAGAGACATCGCAAAAAGGAGTGGATGACATGGAGGGTTCTTGATCTTGATCTTTCTTTATGTTCTTTTCTTCATCATTTTTAGAGTCCTCTTGACATGGAGCCACTTCTAAGGACAAGGAAGCATGTTGGGATTGTATGGATGACATTGGAAGAGATGGTGGAGGACTAGCTAAAGTAGGGATTATAGCATATGAAGGCTTAGGCTCTTTAGGTTTATCATTATTGAAAGTATTGGTAGCCAAGTGAAGGTTAGCTTGAGTTTCTTCAAGGGGTAGCCCTAGAGGATAACTATAGGGAACCGCATGAAGAGTATCAGGGCTTGTGTCAGATGAAGGTTCTATGAAAGATTTGAAAGACTCGAAAGCTTTAAGAAATGTACAGGTATTGGAGGAAGTAGGGGATGGAAGGGAACCATCACCAGACAAAGGTTCAGCATTAACATGATCTTGCTTGAGAGTGTAATCTTTATTTTCAGCTGGAGAGTTCTTAGAGGAGAGATCCTTATAGTATTGATGTTTCAAGCTAGCACGATGTATTTTATAGTCCTCAGCAGTAGTAGATGGATCATAATCAAGGTATTGTCCACAAAAGTCATCAAAGTCTCTTTCAAAATCAGAATCATATGGATCACCATCACGATCTATCCAATGTGACAGCCCATTTGTAGTAAGCAGGAATGAATGATGAGGAGGACTCTTAGGAACAGAGGTGTCATAGGTATCATTACATCATCTATCATCATAGTCATCATAGTCTCCAAAGCTGGATGTGTCACTCTCTGTGGAAGAGGTATCATAAGGATTGTCACGTTGCTCATATTTTTTCTAGGGGCATGGTGACATGTACAAGTCTTTATCAAATGGAAAAGAGTATAGAGATTCCATGGAGAACTCTTTAGATTCCTTCTCTTTCTTAAGATTGTTAAGTTCAACTTGCATAGCTTGCAGCTGCTTCATCATAGCGGTGATCATAATTTCGTCCTCATGTGTACTAATTTTTTGAGACATCTGTACTGATTTTCAATAGCTACTGATTTATTCTTGACACAATGATATTTTTGACAGATTCTGGAACTAGGCTGGAAACATTGGATATCTTGCAATTTGACAATTTCTGACAACTCTCTCAATTTTTTCCAAACGACACTTTGTAGACTTGTACGACACTGGGTAGTCTATGAAATGACAGTTGCTAAACTCGTATGATAGTTGGGTAGCAATGAAATGACAGTTGACAAAACTCGTACGACAGTTGCTAACAGGGTTTTGACTTTCTTGAATTTACTAGTTTAAAAACCCGTACGACACTAGGTTCTCAATCATACAACAAATGGGCAATACTGAAATGACACTTGACAAAACTCATATGACTTTTGACTTCTTGAAATGACTTTTGACTCTAGAAAAGATTTTACGTCAATTTTTGCAAAACTTAAGGTTTTCAATTTTGGATTGTTTGCAAATTGTACTATCCAAATTTTGAAGGTTATACCAAATTTGATCATTTTTAATAGCCAAGTAGATAAACAAGCACACAGAATAGCAAGCAAGTGATTCCAAGCACGTCTAAAAATAATGAACAAGGGAAAAAGCAACCTTGCACATGAAAAATCAAGTGACCAAATTGTGCTAATCCCTGAGAGTACTAATTGTGTATGTTCTAAAAAATTTTGCAATAACACACATATACTTGAAAGTGAAAAATTGGCCTCTCTACGGTTTTTAGTAATGGTTTGACTCTGCAACTTTTATGATTCAAAGGGGTGAACTCCAATCTCGGTGCACCAGGGTTTTGACATAGTCCGAGAACTTAATCTTCAAGAGCTACTAGGGAGATCTGACAACCCAATAATGAACCATACCCATGGAGATTTCTTCCACAAGGACATTTATATAGTGGCTGTCACTACCATGGTGAAAATGGCTATTACCGCTTGAGGTTCCGTCAACGCAGTTTTCCCTGTGAAGGGATTGTCCACTATGGTTAACCCTCTCTAAAGGTGACTCATAGATTTATACCACAAGGGGACTTGGCTCCAGATTCAAGGTTTTGACACCTCTTCACTTTTAACCCAAACAAAGCAAGCAGATTAATCCGACACGCTAAGACAAAGTTTTGTTCCACCAAGGTCTGTGATGTCAACTCCACGTGATCTATCAACCTCTCTGGGAGAGAGAATGTATCAATCAATAAGAGAAGATGCACTAACCAATTTTGATTCACCAAAGCTCGTGATATCAACCCCATGTGATCTATCAACCTCTCCGGAGAGAGAATGTGTCGATCAATAAGAGAAGATGCACTAACCAAGTTGAATGTGAAACGCACTAAGTATCCTCCCTACCTACAAGGATTCTATCATCAAGAAAGATTTCTCTAGGAATCCAATCTCTCAAGAATCATGAATAGTGTTCATAGGGCCTAATTACTATGTGAGCACAGATATATTCCCGAAAGAAAATCTATCAAAAGTACCCAAAAAGTAGAAAGAAGAACACTTAACGCTTAAAGTGAATATGAGATGAGTCCACAAGGTGGAACACTTAACACCTCACACAAGCTAAAAATGAGTCCCCAACTTAGAAAACAAGTGAGTTCCTAAAAGCACAAAAGGTTTGCCAAGTGGAACACTTAACGCTTCTGTCTTGTTGACCCCTCCTCTTTATGGCGCTGAGATTGCAACCACGGGGTGGAAATGAGGGGCCGATGGATTAGCGAGTCCAATAACCTAAGATAGCAATCAAGATCAATCACAAGTCATCTAAGACTACTTAATGAATCCTTAAGGGATCACAACCTAGTATCAAATTATGGAAGTGTGTAGAAATAGATCAAAAGCATGAAAAGATGCACACAAGCTTGACACATAAGAGATTTATTTTAAGTCCAAATTGAAATGTCATTAGATGAAGGAGAATACCTAGGATCCTTGCAATGTACTTAGTAGATTTTACCTAATTTTTAGCAATTCTTGTTGAGCTTTTCCATGCAAGCAAGTGACGAACTCTCCAACAAGCAAACAAGATATGCAAAATATATTCAACTTATGAAAACCATAGGGTTAGCTCTAAAAATCAATTTTTAGGAGCAATAATAACCATAAATTAATCCAAATGACAACTCATATCATGCATTGAATCATATGAAAAATAAGTGCATACCCATCATAAAATTTTAATTTTTTTGCACTACATTTGACCTAGTCAACAAGATCTAATTTTTTTGATATGATTTTGGCCACAAAAATAGAAATTTAGAATAGAGACCCCTACTAAAAAATAGAGAGATTTCCAAAAATGTAAAAATTTTAGAAAAATCTCTTCATTTGTTCCCTAGAGACCTATTTTATCAAAATAGACCAGTTTTTTAAAATTGACTATTTGAGCTATGAAATTGCATCCAAATTTAAAACAAAAATAATAGACCCCCTGTAAAATTTGAAGAGCTTTCCGAAAATGTAAAAATTTCAGAAAAATATGCTGATTTGCGTTAGATATTAATTTTTTATGAAACATCAAAAAAAATTTATTAAAAATTCAAAATAATTCAGAAAATTCTAATTTTTTTTTTCAAAGTTCCCTAATATGTCTCCAACCTGAAAAAAATATTTTAGATCAAAAATCTAAGCCGTTTGGTAGATAAAATTAAATCTTTGAAACTTTAGGGTTTTAGCTCCAAGAATCAAAATCAGCATGCAAAGGTGGGTTGCCCCACGGTGGGCGCCAGAAATGTGTGTGTGAAAATTGTACCTGATCTGTAGACACAACACTCAGTAAAACATTAGAGGTTAGTGATAATCAAAATCGTGCAAAATTGAAATCTAATCTAACCAAGTGATTTACTACCTTCTAGTAGGTGCGAGATTAATGTTCTCAGATTGTAATCAAGATCAGTGACTTAGATGACACCTAAATGAAAGATTTGAATGCAATTGATCTAGATATGAGATTGAATGCAATTAATCTATATTTTTGATATTTTCTATGCAATAAGAATGATAAAAACTGATATGAATCTATGAATGCTAATATGGAAATTGATATGCTATGAATTGATCTATCTAACAATGATATACAAAGCTATGAAATTCTATGCTATGATATGAAAAATATGCAATTGAAATTGATCTCACAAAGCTTTGAATTCGCAAGTTGATTCTTTCAAGCTCCAATTGTGCAAATTCTCCAAATCTGATATGCTATGCTTCCTGTAGGGTAAGTTTGCAATTTGTGAGATGATTGAGAGATGAATTATGAAGAGCTGAGCATTGTTTTTATAGAAATCTAGGGCTTTGGAGGTGCATGGGAAAAAAAGCCATCAATCACTCAAATAACTCAGGTTGATTTTTGAGTTATTTTTAAATAAAGGATAATTAACTCACAAAAACATGCAAAAGCTAAGCTTTAACTCAAAATAGAGTTTAGCTTTAATTGATAATTGATAGTTGTCTGCTTTTATGATTGTGCATGTTTTATTTATGAATTAATTTAATAATAAAGTGATTTATTTCCAACTTAACTGCTTTTAAAAATAAAACAATTGATTTATGGGTTAATCAATTATTTTATAAAAATTATATTATTAAATAATGACAACTTGCTTTAATTAATTAAATAAGAATTTAATCAATTATTCATAGGATATTTGGATTTATTGTCAAAATTAAATAATACAATTAATAATAGATAGAATTAAATTTAATTAAATAATTAAGTGGCAAATATTAAATCTAATTAATTAAATATGAAAATATTCAATTAATCAAACTTTAGGATAAATGTGATTTATTGCCAAATAATTATAAAATTAAAGATAATTATGATGATTAGGAATATTACTAGGAATATTCTCCGATGCAGCATTTAAGATAATCAATTATGATTCGATGATGTTTAGATGTGCCTTAGGTTAGGACTTCGATGTCGATTTTATTTGATTTGTCGATGTAGGAGGTTAATGAACTTATAGCCCATTTTTTGGGTATTACAAATATGTTCATATGCTTAAAAGAAAAAAAGAAGAAATTCTAAACCTGTAAGCTCTTATGCCATAAGTTGAGAGAAATAAACAAAATCTATATTAAGCTAAAGTATAGAAAATCATTTTAGTATAAGTAGAAGTATGGCAGACTGAAACTATAGTTTAGAAAGAAAATTTAAAGCCTCCTGTTATGAAAGAAATGATGTGTAGCTAGTAACTAAACAGCAATACATATTTTTGATAAAGTACTTTATATAGAGATAAATGTTCTTTGTTCTTTTTTTTTCTAAGTTTGCAAACTGAAGATTTTTATTTATAAATATTATATCTTTCTTTTAATATATATATATATATAGCTTAATAAAACATGACTCATTCTATAACTGTTATATTAACTGATGCAATAATATATATATATATATATATATATATATATATATATATATATATATATATATATATATATATATATATATATATATATATATATATATATATATATATATATATATATATATATATATTATACAAAAGAAGTATAATACATAACATATATATTAAAATATTATTCATGAATGATAAATTATTGTTGAAAATAGAAATATTAAATAATATAATAATATATATTATATATTATACAAAAGAATATTTTATAATATATAATATAATAACATATATTATATTCTTGTTTTACGCTGATTAAAAAAAAATCATTTCGCATTTTGTTCAGGGCTGAAGCCCTCCCTATTTTTCCTTGGGCGCAGCACAGCACTGCCGTGACCCAAGGTCACAGTAGTGCCAAGGCACTGTCGTGGCCTTGAGCCACAACAGACCCTACCATGACTGCTGTCACGACTGAGACATAAGTCTTTGTCGTGGCAACAGTCACGACAATGACTTGTTGCTGTGCCACCTTGCCAGTTACAGAGGTCAGGTCCTCTTTAAAACCCCTAAAAAAAATATTAAAATGCGAACTTCGTATAGTATAAACCTAAAATTTATTTGAACGCCCAGCTAGGTTTTCATTAACAAAAATATCGCTATGGAAATAAAAATATATAACATTCAATGGAACAGTAGAAAATAAATAGGGGCAATGCCTTGTATTATAAATGGATAATGAAATTTTAAGAACATACACTCAGAGGCGCAGTCAAATGTATACAAGCTCAATAACATTTTCTATAAGATGACAACATTAAGAGCATAGTTAAATATATTCGAATTGGGAACATACCTGCTACATTTTCAGCTTAGATATGATGCTAACCCTTCTACATTTATCACCCATTTTCGTATGCTGAAGAATGGGCGTTTATTTGAGAAATAAAATAAGAGATTCTCTATGGAAAAAGAGATCTCTGTATGAGCAACGCCCTCCTTCAGATGTGGGATTCACAGCTGAGGTAACTCAACTCTTCAACTTTCCACAGACCCGCACCCACAAAAAGAAAGACGAAAAAAAACCATAATGAGAGAGATTTTAGGGTTTGATATGTTTTATTAGAGCCCCAAACCCTAATTTTGAATTAGGGTTTTGAGGGCCCATTCTTTATTATATTTTTATTTTTTTTAGTAGTGTTGTTTACCCTTTTGAGTTTATTTATTATTTGTATAAGTTGTGTTTGAAATTTCATTTTGATTAGCGAAAATTTGGATTTGTTGAAAGATCAATATGTTTTAATATATTTTTTCATTTAGATAGTGATTTATTTATAAAAGAATTATTTTTGGAAAAGTTTATTATGTTAGTATTAAATTAAATTTAATAAATATGACAATCTATCCTTCATTATGTTTTATCGTTATGTTTATTTCATTATTGATAATTAGAATTAAGTTATGGATTATTTCTTGGTAAATTTAATTCAATGAAATTGAAAGTAGATGTAGGTTTATAATCGTTCTTTAATTGTCTTTTTATTTTATTAAATTTATATTCATAGAAATCTTAATCTCACTATCTACACAAATTTATATAAATAAATTTTAGAAAAGTTATTTCAATTAAATAATTAACTAGTTAATGGAATAGTAAACCTTTAGGGTTTTTAGTTAGGAGAAGTAACCTTAGTTTATTCATGAGATAACTAGATTAATATTTATTATGAGTCTAAATAAATCTATCCTTTAGCAAAATTAATCCCACCTTGAAATTTTAGAGGGATATGATAAATCCCTTTGTAGCATCTTTAACCTTCCTCGTCGCCTATTGACTTCCATCGTATAGGGGACAGAGGTACGCCGACACTTGCCTCATGATCCCTTATATGTCATAGGGTGACTCACCCTAGCAAGCTTACAATTTCAGAGCTATGCGTTGAAGGGCTTTTGTATAACTTTGTTGACCTAGATGTATGTTATAGTTTGTTAAGGAAAAATAAATAAAAATTTAGCTGTGTTTTTGTCCGATTATTTTGGGCGTTACATTTTGGTATTAGACTAAGGTTTCTACTCTAGGAACCTTTTTGACCCATTACATTTGCCAAACTTACCATTGTTTTGTCATAAGTTTAGGTTGCCTCCAGTCACACGTAGTGCTCACCAACGTGGGCGGATGCCCAAAGGCAGATGTGTGGCGGTAGGGGGAGATGAGTGAGTAGCCAAGGGGATGGGTGATGAGCGAAGGCCTCCACCTTCACCGCCATCTAACCCTAATTAGGATATTCTTAATGGCTTGCAAAATTTAGCCAGCATTATCATGGACAGATTACCTCTGGGAGGCCAGCAGGCCAGGAACCAAGAGCGGAGTATGAGTCCCCCTCCTAGATGAGTAGTAGAGTAGGTAGTTTATGAGGGTGAGTTGGTGCACATGCCAGACCCACCACTAGAAGTAGTGTCGAGAGCACCTTGTGATACAGGGGACATGATTAGAGATCTTGTCAGATTACAGCCACCACCCTTTTTGGGATCCACGGTGTTGGCATTTAGTATGTTTGTCATTAGTGACAACACTTATTTAGATTCTGTGTGTTTACCAAGCAATATGAGCTTCATAGTGCTTATCGAGCAGACCGAGCTTCACAGTACTTAATGAGTTATCATTACTGAGTGATGAGATGAGTAGTGTTTACCGAGTGCCAGCTTAGTAAATAGGGAATTCAGTTTCTACTGAGTGACACTATATCTACCGAGTCTCCAGTGTATACCGAGTTTGAAACTATGACCGAGTGGTTATTATGGACCAAGCCTCCACTCCTACCGAGAGCATGACAATGCCAAGTATTGCAGTGGATGCCGAGTATCAAAAAGTCACTGAGTTAGTTTGCAGGAACTTTGTAACTACATTAGGGCTGACTCAGTAATACTTGTGTTGACTTGTATTTTAGTAGCCAACTTTGTAATTATTTTGGATTGATATATAAGCAATTTTTTGTATCATATCCAAAGTTTAAGAATGTGTGAAAAAGAGAGAAGTGTGTGGAAGATTATATGTGCATATGCAAAGATGCAAGAAAGGCAGAGATAGGTGAATTACAAAGGGCTACAATAGTATAAGGAGTAGTAGAGACATATTTATCACAGAAGGTGATCAGTACATCAAGGAATCTCAATCAGCAAATTCAGTTGCAAGTAAGAGATATACTATTTCATCCTAACAGGTGAATCAACATCAAATCCTCTAACAGGGTAGACTTAACAGTCTTTTGTAAAATCTCTTAACCGAGTGCATACTTCATTGTATGTTTGTAAATCCTCTACCAAGGTGGACCTAGCAGTCCTAATTGCTCCTACCAGGGCAGATCATCAGAAGTGATCATTGTAAGCCTTAACCGGCCAAATTTATATTGCAATATTGAAGTTTTGCGGGTATCATCCCCACCCCAGTTTTACTTTCTATTTGGAGGTTTCTGGGTAACTAAATCTTTGTGTGCAAAGTGTTATGAATGTTTTATTCTTTCAGTTACTCATGCATGCAGTTAGCTTATTGATCTAAATGTTATTGTTAGGATATGCAATTTTTTAAAAGTTTTGAAGTTATTGATTCACCCCTCCCCTCTTAGTAACTTGGCTAGTCTTGACTATTTCCAACAATTGGTATCAGAGCTTTGTGGTTCTCAGGATAAATTTTGATAGCTTGAGTAAAGATCCAAGACAATGGAGATATTCAAACTTAACAAAGTAATTGAAAATGAAAAGCTAGATCTAGAAATGGCCATAGCTCAACTCAAGGAAGCAAAAGAGCATCTTTCCCAATCCCTAAAAAGAAGAAAGGAACTTGCAAATTAGATGAATGACCACCGGTATGTTGAAGAAAAGATTGAAGATTTTTTCCCTTCAAGCAGCTCAGATGAAGCAAACAATGCAATCAAAGAACTCCTAGAAAAGAATGGATCTCTGGAAGAAGAAGTAAGAAAATTGAAAAGAGAATAGGAAATTCAGTCAACAAGATTCTGTGAAATCTTGGAACAAAGAAACAAGATGAAAGATGAAATAGATGGAAAGAACAATGAAATCCAAAATCAAACTCTTCAGCTAGAAAACCTTATTGATCAAGTCTCCAATGCAAATGAAGAAATTTTGATTCTGAGATTAGAAAATGAAAGGATAACAAAGGAGCTGAGATCTGAAAAGAAAATCATTTTAAGATTGGTGAATGACCTAAACACTGAAAGGAAAATCAATGAGAGAATGATGAAATCTCAAGAAGATATGAATCATCTATATAAGAAAAAAGGAAAAGCAGGACTTGGATACAAAGAGGAAGGTGAATCCTCCAATCAAGGTACTCAAAAGAATCAGAAACCTACTTGTAATCACTGTGGAAAATTAGGTCATACTTCAAACAAATGTTGGAGCAATGGAAAAGAAAAATTCAATGGAAAATGCTACAATTGCAATCAGCATGGTCATAAAGCAAATGAATGCAAGGAGAAACCAAGATTTGAAGGCAAATGTCACAAATGTAACAAACAAGGTCACAAAGCATCTGGATGAAAATCTAAAACATCCAATCCTACAAAACAAATTTTGAAAGCAATATTTGGTTGGGATTACAACACTTGGTGTAGGTGTCATTACTGTGGAGAAAATGGACACATTGGCATAAATTGTGCAAGGAATCACTTGATAGAAAGGGATACTACCATAAGATGTTATACATGCACTAAACTTGGTCATATAGCTAAAAATTGCATGAATACAGGCATAGTTAGAGATGAAAAGAAAGCAAAAGCAGATAGCATCAGGAAGCAGATGAGACAACAGTGGATTCCTAAACCTACCGAGAAAACCAGTCCAAGTAATGAAGTCACTCATGAAGAGGGTGGCTCTATCAATTCCAACTAAGTCCCCAAGAAAGCACTGGAACTATATCTTCATAGATAAATTCCAAACAGTTCTAGAATTTAAAGGAAGAAAGATCCAATCAGTATGCAAGATACAAAAGGATCACTAAGAAGGTCAATAATAGTTATCACCGAGCAAGGTCAGGAGTAACCAAATTTCATGTGGTTACCGAGTATGGTCAGAGTAGTATGAATTCTTATGATTGCCAAGTTGTGGAGTCTTCACCGAGCAATCAATGCAATAGTGGATGACAACCTATCCTATACAATGCCAAACTTACCTACTTCTGTACTAAGCATTAATGACAAAGTTTTAACAAAAAGCATGAAATCAAGTTCATTCTTCACCACAAATTTTAGCATATTGAGAGAAGAGAGATTTCTTAGTGCGATCAAGTGATTCGAAGAAAAATTTGCAGCAAAAATTTTTGAAGAATTTTATCTGTCTACCGAGCTACCATGGCATCAACTAGCACCAAAGTGAAGAAAGGTTTGGAAATGTTGGTCCAAGGAGAATGGAAAGCATCAGATTTCAAACTCATGCCCATGGTTGCAGGAACCCTAGACCCGAGTGGAGCTCAATCTTAGATCCCTCCGAAGGTTTTTCTTGTTAATGACATTCACAGTCATTTTAAAGGTACAATTCAAGAGCTTGGAACCCTAGAGATAGATGTTGCCCGAAATGAACTATGTGTTGATGGTGTTCTCAAACCGGAGTATAAACATTTGGAAGATAAGGGTTTGACACATATCACCCACTTGCCTCGGAGTTTCCAAATAAAATGGATTAGATATATCCTAAGCTGGGTGCATGAAGGCTGAATTTGGCTTGAGCAACCAGTGGAAATAACAAAGAAGATGATTCATCAGATCACTGATCTTCCCATGCTTGACAAAGCTAAATCTACAAAAACCCTAGGTCAGGTAGAGTTGGAAAAGAAAACCCTAGCCGAGTGGGACAGTAGAGGAATGAGGGTAAGCAGCATTACCGATGTAGAATTGAAATTTGGGACATATGTCATAGCTCACAAGATATACAGTTCTAGTCGGTAGAATAGTGTTCCATGTGAAGTAGTTGACCTAGCTTACAAAATTGTGAATAACAACTTGTCATTTGACCTAGCAGATTTGTTGTTGAAGTAGTTCAACAAGAATATGGAGAGCATCCAAACCTCAAAGAACAATCCATGTAAGTTTGGCTCATTGTTGGTTTGTTTATTTTTCTATCCTCAAAAGTTTTTCCCATCTAAAGGCACGGTAGTATGGAGAAAGGATGTGCCTGTTCTTTATCAGATAAATGAGTACATTGAAAAAATGGGTGAAAATCTTGTTAGCATAATGGATAACTATTTTGAATCCTTTAAGGAGAAGATGAACAATAGGTTTAGGATTCCACAAAAGTTGGTGGAAGATTATAAGGATGATATTTATTTTATGGTTGATTATGATAGAGTGTACATTCAGGCAGTAAGGCCAAGAATTGTATGGGTGAAACCTCTTCCTTATGAGGTGAATACTAATGATACAAAGAACATAATTGAAGCCCTAATTAATCAACCTATTGATCCAAAGGCTCCATACTTTGGAACATATGATGAAGCCAAGATAAGAATAAAACTAAGCATAAAGATCCCATAGGCGGTTAACAAAGGCAAAAAGAGGATGGCCAAGATGCAATCTAGCACACCTCTAATGTTAACCGAGGGAAAAGGAGAGGATATTGAAGAAGAAGAAGAAAGGAATGAGAGTGAAGAAGAACAAGTACCTGTGAAGAAGAAAGGGAAGGCAAACATCACCAAGGCACCTAAACAATCTACTGCAGTCTTCATAAGAAAAACAAGGGGCAAGGCAGGTAAAAATAGTGGTGATGTAGTATTTAAAAGGCCTCCTCCCACATTTGAAGAAGACATTAAGAGTTTGAGAGAAGGATCTGGAATGGCAAACTTCAGATCTCTCAAATATAAAATTAGAATAGAGAGAGAGTAGGAGATTGAAAATGCTGTTATTGAGAAAATGGGGCAATGGAAGTACTCACCTGATGATATGGCTTCACAAATTCTAGATGTTCTATTGGACAAAGTCAAGATGAGATGGGAGAATGCAAAGAAAATTGTCAAGGATATATATGCTCAAACCTTAAGACAGTTAATGCCAAATTTGAAAAATGTTGAAGTTAATAAGGCATTGAAAGAAAATGAGAGTAAGATGACACTCAAATTCAACACTTGTCTGATTCTGATAAAAAATGTAGAATCGATTGTGAAGAGTGCCACTACTACATGGAAAAACATCTATCATCTTCACAAACCGAGTGTTGAAACTATGATAATAAAAGATATTGAAGATGATAGTGATGAAGAAGAAGAAGTAGTTCAAATAGATAATGTTGAGGTAGAAGAAGCAAAGGAAGAAGCTATCAAGGAAGGAAAGTAGAATGATGAGGAAGATGATACTGTTCAGATAGCTATAGAGGTAATTGCCTCACTTCCTCACTCTCCAACAAAATTTGCTACATCTAGCCTGGAGATAGCCTCAAGTGTGATTGTGACAACTCCTACAGATGCATCAAATGTCCAATCATCACTAGCACAACATAATGTATCAATGACAGAAGTGGCTACCACTTCATCTACTGAGCTTCAGCCTCCTTCTTCCACTGAGTTGCAGTCTGCTGCATCAATTTCAGTACCTTCTTCAGTTTTGAGTTTTTCAGCAGCAAGTACTTCAATTTTGGATACCTTAGTAAGTACTTCAAACTCTACAATTGTAAATACTTCAGTTTTGGGTTTATCAAGTATTCCAGTTAGCATTCCATCAGTTGGAAGTTTATCATTTTTCACTTCAAGTCCTAATGTGTCGACAATAATTTCTACTACAAAGGCATTAAGTAAAATGATAGTTGAACCTAAGGTTCAACTGAGTATAAGATTTTTGAGCAGGAGTAAAGATATAGAAGAAGATATAGATTTGGATGAGCAGATAGAAATTCCACAATTAGATTTTGCAAATCTTTCTATAGATCAAATGCAATTGGTTGGTGAACTCCTCCAGAAGAAAGCAAAGCAGAAGAAACTAAAAGAGGAAAGAGATAAGGAATATAAGATCATTGAGGATGCCAATAATATTTTGACAGAAGCAATAGGTGTTGAAGTTGATTCCTCTCAACACATTTTGTTACAGTTGGCAAAGGCAGTCACTAAGTTCAATGAGGACTCTTCTGGTCAAGAAAAGTTAATTGAGAAAGTAGAAAAGAAGTTTGACAATAAAGTGCTTGAGCATATTGCTCAACAAATAGCTATAAATCAAGCTGAGTTATCTTCAGTTTTGTCAAACATTGAATCCTCCTACTCCAATGTAACATCACTTTTTGCCAAGCTATGTAATGTTGCTGAGTTCTCTAACGAAATTAAGGAAAAATTGAATAAAATTGATGAGGATCTGAAAGTCGGTGCACAAAAGCTGCAACTTGAACCTAGTTCAAGCTCTGCACATCATATGCAAATCAGATTCCTATTTGGTAAGCAATCAAAATTGCTGAAAGAGGATGCAAGGATCAGGTCAACATTAATAGATATTCAGAATATGATCCTTCCCATCACGGATACAATGTAGAAGCACGTTGCTCACTCAAAAACATTGATCCATGACAATCAATTTTCAATTGCAGATCACATGATTGAACTCTCTACAGAAGTCCAAGTGGTACTTCATACATGCAAGATTCTGCAAGAGAATTGGGATAGAACTCTGGCACTGATTGGCAAGGTACATTTTGATTTTCTCTCATATTTTGGCATCTCTATGTAAATTATTGTCAAAAAGGGGGAGAGTATGTGATGAATGGAGGAGATATGAGAAGAGATATGAGAACAGGAGATATAGGAGATATAAGATACTTGTATATGTAATACCCCAAAAAATGGGCTATAAGTTCATTAATATCCTGCATCTACATATCAAACAAAATCGACATCAAAGTCCTAACCTAAGGCACATCTAAACATCATCGAATCATAATTGATTATCTCAAATTTTGCATCGGAGAATATTCCTAGCAATATTCCTAATTATCTTAATTATCTTTAATTTAATGATTATTTGGCGATAAATCACATTTATCCAAAGTTTGATTAATTGAATATTTTCATATTTAATTAATTAGATTTAATATCTTGCCACTTAATTGTTTAATTAAATTTAATTCTATCTATTATTAATTGTATTATTTAATTTTGACAATAAATCAAAACTCCTATGAATAATTGATTAAATTCTTATTTAATTAATTAAAGCATGTTGTCATTATTTAATAATATAATTTTTAATAAAACTTTGGTAAAATAATTGATTAACCCATAAATTAATTATTTTATTTCAAAAAGAAGTTAAGTTGAGAATAAATCACTTTATTATTAAATTAATTCATAAATAAAACATGCACAATCATAAAAGCAGACAACTATCAATTATCAATTAAAGCTAAACTCTATTTTGAGTTAAAACTTAGCTTTTGCATGTTTTTGTGAGTAAATTATCTTTATTTAAAAATAACTTAAAAATCAACCTGAGTTATTTGAGTGATTTATGGCTTTTTTTCCCATGCATCTCCAAAGCCCTCGATTTCTACAAAATCAAGGCTTCAGCTCATCTCTCAATCATCTCTCAAATTTGCATCCACAGAATCTCATATTTTGCACAATCACGCTGGAGAATTGGAATTGGAAGGATCAAAGCTTCTTGCGAATCAACATTATTGTGAGATCAAATTTGGTTTTAACATTCATTTAGATTCATTTTTTTCATTTCATTGTTAGCTTACTTTGCATATTCATAGATCAATTTCCATATTAGCATAGATTCATATCAAGTTTTTATCATTATTATTGCATAGAAAATACCAAAAAAAATAGATTAATTGCATTCAATTTCATATCATTTTTACATCCAAACCCTTCATTTAGGTGTCGTCTAGGTCACTGATCTCGATAACAATCTAAGAACATTAATCTCGCACCTACTAGAAGGCAGTAAATCGCTTGGTTATATAGCTTTCAATTTTGTACAATTTCAATTATAGCTAACCTCTAATGTTTTACTGAAGTGTTGTGTCTACAGATCAGGTACAATTTTCACACACACATTTCTAGCGCCCAACGTGGGGCCCTAAAATGGGTTTCCCTTCATTTCTATCAATTTTCTATCTTTTGAGGATAAGGGTTTCAAGGGTCCTTGCGCGGGACCGCATCCTGACTTGCGTGAGATTTCATCCTTTGTTGCGTGAAATAGTGTTTCCTTGCGCGGGACCACATCCTGACTTACGTAAGATTTCATCCTTTGTCGTGCAAAATAGTGTTTCCTCATGCAGGACTGCATCCTGCCTCGCGCGAGATTTTTCTACAGAGGCATAGAATTCGCATGTATGTACTTTCAGATTATTGATTTCTAAATGCTTATAGTTTTTTGTTGATTTGTCTTGATTTTGTACTTTCAGACATGTGCTAAATTTTGGATTGTAGAGCGTTGGACCTAAGGTATTCTCCTTCATCTATTAACATTTCAATTTGGACTTAAAATAAATCTCTTATGTGTCTAGCTTGTGTGCATCCTTTCATGCTTTTATCTATTTCTACACACTTGCATAATTGATACTAGGTTGTGACCCCTTAAGGATTCATTGAGTAGTCTTAGAATACTTGTGATTGATCTTGATTGCTATCTTGGGTTATTGGACTCGCTAATCTGTCGGCCCTTCATTTTCGCCCCATGGTTGCAATCTCAGTGCCATAAAGGGGAGGGGTCAACAGGATAGAAGCGTTAAGTGTTCCACTTGGAAACCCTTTTGTGCTTTTAGGAACTCACTTGTTTTCTAAGTTGGGGACTTGTTTTCAGCTTGTGTGAGGTGTTAAGTGTTCCACCTTGTGGACTCATCTCATATTCTCTTTAAGTGTTAAGTGTTCCCCTTTCTTCTTTTTGGGTACTTTTGGTAGATTTTCTTTCGGGAATATATCTGTGCTCACATAGTAATTAGGCCCTATGAACACTATTCATGATTCTTGAGAGATTGGATTCCTAGAGAAATCTTTCTTGATGACAGAATCCTTGTAGGTAGGGAGGATACTTAGTGCGTTTCACATTGAACTTGGTTAGTGTGTCTTCTCTTATTGATCGATACATTCTCTCCTAGGAGAGGTTGATAGATCACGTGGGGTTGACATCATGAGCTTTGGTGAATCAAAATTGGTTAGTGCACCTTCTCTTATTGATTGATACATTCTCTCCTCAGAGAGGTTGATAGATCACGTGGAGTTGGCATCATAGACCTTGGTGAAGCAAAACTTTGTCTTAGCGTGTCAGATTAATCTGCTTGCTTTGTTTGGGTTAAAAGTGAAAAGGTGTCAAAAACCTTGGATCTGGAGCCAAGTCCCCTTGTGGTATACTATTGTGAGTCATCTTTAGAGAGGGTTAACCGTAGCGGACAATCCCTTCACAGGGAAAACTGCGTTGATAGAACCTCAAGTGGTCATAGCCATTTTCGCCGTGGTAGTGACAGCCGCTATATAAATGTCCTTATGGAAGAAATCTCCACAGGTATGGTTCATTGTTGGGTTGTCAGATCTCCCTAGCAGCTCTTGAAGATTAAGTTCTCGGACTGTGTCAAAACTCTGGTGCGCTGGGATTGGAGTTCACCCCTTTGGATCATAAAAGTTGCAGAGTCAAACCATTACTAAAAACCCTAGCGAGGCCAAATTTTCATTTTATAGGGTATATGTGTGTTATTGCAAAACATTTTTGGAACATACACAATTAGCGCTTTTGAGGATTAGAACGAATAAGTCACTTGATTGTTCATGCACAAGGTTTCTTTTGCCCTTGTTCATTATTTTCAGACATGCTTGAAATCACTTGCTTGCTATTTTGTGTGCTTGTTTATCTATTTGGTTACTGAAAATGAACAAATCTGTTACAATCCTCAAATCTGGACATTGAAATTTGCAAACAATCCGAATCTGCAAACTCAAAATTTTGCAAAAATTGACGTAAAATCCTTTTTGGAGTCAAAAATCATTTCAAGAAGTCAAAAGTCATATGAGTTTCCATCAAGTTTCGTTTCATTGCAACCCATCTGTTGTATGATAGAAAACCCAGTGTCATAAAAGTTTTCATGCCAGCAAATCTTCAAAGTCAAAATCTTACAACTGTCGTATGATATTGTCAACTATCATTTCATAGCCTACCCACTGTCATATGAGTTCTACAGAGTGTCATTTGGAAAATTTAGAAAAATTGTCAGAAAGTTGTCAGAATTGCCAGATATCCATCTTTTTCAGCCTAGTTCCAGAATCTATCGAACAAATCACTGTGTCAAGAACAGAGCAATAGCTATTGAGAATCAGTACACATGTCTCAAAGAATCAGTACACAAGAGGAAGAAGCTCTAATCACCGCTATGATGAAGCAGCTAGAAGCTATGCAAGTCCAGCTTGACAAACTTGAGAAAGAAAAGGAACCTAAAGATTTCTCCATGGAAACTCTATGCTCTTTTCCATTTGATAAAGAATTGTACATGTCACCATGCCCTCAGACAAAATGTGAGCAACATGACAACCCTTATGATACTTCTTCCATAGAGAGTGACACATCAAGCTTTGGAGACTATGATGACTATAATGATAGACAATGTAATGATACCTATGACACCTTTGTTCCTAAGAGTCCTCCTCATCATGTGTTCCTACTTACTACAAATGGGCCATCACATTGGATAGATCATGATGGTGATCCATATGATTGTGATTTTGAAAGAGATTTTGATAGCTTTTGTGGACAATACCTTGATTATGATCCATCTACTACTACTGAGGACTATAAAATGCATCGTGCTAGCTTGAAGCATCAATATTATAAGAATCCTTCTCCTAAAGACTCTCCTGCTGAAAATAAAGATTGTCTTCTCAAGCAAGGTCATGTTAATGTTGAACCTTTGTCTAGTGATGGTTCCCTTCCATCCCCTACTTCCTCCAATACCCATACATTTCCTAAAGCTTCTAAGTCTTTCAAATATTTCATAGAACCATCATCTAACACAAGCCCTGATACTTTTCATGCGGTTCCCTATAGTTATCCTCTAGGGCTACCTCTTAAAGAAACTCAAGCTAACCTTCACTTGGCTGCAAATACTTTCAATAATGATAAACCTAAAGAGCCTAAGCCTTCATATGCTATAATCCCTACTTCAGCTAGTCCTCCACCATATCTTCCAAAGTCTTCCATACCATTCCAACATGATTCCTTGTCCTTAGAAGTGGCTCCATGTCAAGAGGACTCTAAAAATGATGAAGAAAAAAACATAAAGAAAGATCAAGATCAAGAACCCTCCATGTCATCCAATCCTTTTCATGATGTCTCTCATCAGCTTCAGGGTTCTTTTGATCCTGCACACCCTTTTTCATGCATTCCACCATGTCTTAAATCTTCTCCTAAGCAAGATCAAGCTACTACCCACACCATTGAGCTTATTGATAATGAAAATAACCTTACCATGCTTGCACTTTCCAAAGATGATACTTCCATTAAAGTTATTAAAAATGGTGTTGTTACTTCCAATGTTAAGCCTATTCAAGAGACAAATTCTACACTTGTGCTATCCAAAGATCCTTGTCAAGATCAAAGTCTTCCATCTTCTTATTCTACCACTCCATGTTTGCTTCCACTTTCTACTCTTCCTAAGTCTTTGCAAGCTTTGAAAAATCCTATCAAAGAAGGTGCTCATATTCAAGATGTACTTGATTCTATTGAAAATTCTAATGCTCACTCTAAGGATGCTGATATCCTTGGTTGTCATATAGACGCTGATGAACTTATTGATTATCCTTTTGTGTCTTCCACTTCCATCCTAGGACCTCTTCCACCACTACTAAAGGCTTCACGTCTACCTTCCATCATGGGTCCTTATGTCCCTTCACTTTCCCCTCCTAACATTCATAATTTTCCATCCATCTTGGGTCCTTACATACCTCCATCTCCTATCTTTCCTCAAGATCAACATAGATGCATACCCTTGAATCCTTTTCATCCACCCACCCATCTAAACTAGTCATATCCTCCTTCTTCCACAAGTCCCAAGTCCTTTGGAAGTAACTTGAATTTTCAATACAAGAAAAAGAAGCAATACAAGAATCCATCAAAAAAACATCACCATGTCTCCTCTAATAGACATGGAAACATAAAGTCAAACGAGATATCTAAGAAAAAAACTACAAGACAAGTATGGGTTCCAAAATCCATCATTGAAGATATTCTCTCTAGATCATCAAAAGGGAATAAAAAACCTACAACTATATGGATTCCAAAGTCTCTCTTGAAAGAATATAGTGTTGAGCAAAAAGTGAAATTGACATTCAAGCTTCCAAAGGCTTCCACTTCATCTCCTTCCAAAATATTCTTCCATTTCATGCGCCTAAACCACAACCTCTGCTATCCATTCACCATATTCCTTCATGTATTCCTTCATTCACATTTCCTCCATCCTCTCCCCACCCTTCAAGGTGTGTGTTGATGTTGATCTTGCCTTCCTTTCCATCTACCCTTTCACAATCTTTCCATTCATTATCCTTCTACCTTCTATCCTTTTTCCTCATTTGCCTATTCCTCCTATCTTCCAACCTCACTCGCTTTACATAAAACCCTATCCTCCATTTTTCTCTTCCATCTCCCTTTCCCTATCAGCATCTTTGAGCATATCATTTTTAATCCTTGGCATATCATGGGTTATCCTTTCAAGGAGCACTATCTAAAAAGCTTGCCTTCTTCCAAAAGTTCAAAAAAAAAATGATAAACAATGAAAAAAAAAATAAAATTTGAAAATGTGCCTTGGTGAAAACCTAGAAATAGGCACCTTGGTAGCAAAAGTAAAGAGAAATTAATTCATCCTATGGTGAAAAGCACTCCCTTGTGGTGCCTTGGATAAGTACCATGATGAAAACCTGGCAATTAGGCATCATGCGTAGTTCTTCTACATATTTCATCCATTTCATCTTCTCTCTTTGATCTTGACAATGTTGATCTATACATGAACATTTGGCTATTTTGTGAGCTATCTTTCCGATGATCTTGCTTTCATTCCCTTCCTATTTAGCCTTCATATTTATCTTCCTCCATTCATTTTTGCCTATCACTATCCTTTTCCCCTTTGGTCTTGATCTAATAAAAGAAAAAAGAAAGAAAGAGTAAAACACAGTGCTATGAAGCCTCTTGACATGTCTACTCTTTTGGACTACATCCTTTCCTTCTTTGGCATTACGCTATTGTGACTTATCCTATGATGGCCTTTCATTGCTTGTCCAAATGCACTTTACATGACAATTTTTCCCTAGCTTGAGTATTCTTGAGGAGTTTTACCTTGAAGATTTCTTCCCTTCATTCCCCTTCATTCTCTTGTCTTCCATCTCCTCCACCAACTTGCTAATCACTCTTGTTCTCCACCTTGCTAGACATTGGGACTGCACGATATGATCTTACTTGGGAGTTTGCAATGGAAAAAGATGCTATCAAGTATACCAAGTATCAGAACCAGTGTCAGAACTAGTATCCGACCACTATCAGAATAAGTATCAGAACCAATATCAAAATAAGTATCAGAACTAGTGTCAGAACCAGTATCAGACCACTATTAGAATGAGTATCAAAACCAATATCAAAATAAGTATCAGAACCAATGTCAGAACTAGTATCAGAATCAGTATCAAAATCAATATCAAAACCAATATCAGAACTAGTATCAGAACCAGTATCAGAATAAGTATCAGCACAAGTATCAGAACAAGCATCTCATGATTAATCTAGCTCTATGTGCCTATAGAACAAGTATCAGAATGCCCACAGGGGCTACACCTTTTTCTTTAGTTTATGGGTCTGAAGTGGTACTACCTATTAAGGTTGAAATCCCATCACTAAGAATCAGAATGCATGGTCTAGTAACTGATGATGACTACAGAGTCTCTAGGTTGCAAGAACTTTAACTACTATATGAGCATAGACAAGCAGTGTATGATCATCTTAGAGTATATCAGAAGAGAATGTCTAGAGGCTACAACAAGAAAGTCAGACACAGAGAATTTTAGGTTGGCGATCTAGTTTTGAGAGAGAATCCTAAAAATCAATCCCATCGAGAATGCAAGGGGAAGTTTGAACCCAACTGGCTGGGTCCCTTTGTAATCACTACTACTTTTGGCTCTGGTGCCTATCAACTATCAATGACTAAAGGAGAATAGCTCCGAGAACCAATCAACGTTCTCCATCTAAAGAAATTCTATGCCTAAGGCATTCAGTCTATGGTTAAATATCCTGAAAAAATCCTAAAAATTAGAAAAGTCCTGAAAAAATGAACATCTTGGTGAAAACCTAACAATAGGCACCTTGATGATTCACAAAAAAATTAGAAAAATATCAAAAATTCAAAAAAAAATTGAAAAATGAAAAATACAAAAAAATGGAAAAAAATGAAAAAGTGCCTTGGTGAAAACTTGGAAACAGGTGCTTTGGTAGCAAAAATAGAATCTCTGCCAAGATGGTGAAAACTCGGCCAACGGGTGCCACTTGTTTCAAAATGCTCCATCTATCAGTGCAATCTTGGTCTTTCCCAGCTTTTGGTCTTTCTTTAGTTTGTACATATCTCCCGGTTTGTTTTTGCATTTCCAATTTTCAATAAGTCAGTCTATACACCAATCGGCTCAAGCGTCTGTAGCCTATCAATGTTTAACACTTGGGGGCAATCAATGTCATATCCTATGGTCTCCCATGTATCTTAGATGGATCATATCTAGTCAGAGTCCTTTGAAGCTTCATGTGAGTCAGTGAGTCAGTCTTGTCTCCAGAAAGAATTTTGTATCTACAACAACACAATCAAACATCAAAACTCAACTGAAAACAATCTATGCTTTTTACATGCTTTTATCTCCTTGTATGCTTACTGATCCGCATTGAGATTTTTGCATATTGTGTCCCTTCAAGCTCTTCGATGATGTCCTTTACAGGATTTAGAGGGTGATGACTGGGGGCATAATCTTTTCTTTGTCTTCTGCTTGTATGTGAAAATCTAACAACTTTGGAAATTCTGGATTGAAATGGTGTCCGACTATAAGAGCCTCTATCTCAAATTGGATGGCCATGCGTACCTCGACCATTGATACCTAGAAAATTCAAGGAAGTTTGATCTAACTATTGTCTTTTTGAGTAATTTCTTTCTCCTACTATGAAACACGATCTTACCTAAGGATGTGAACGATAAAGGGTCACTACAGGTAATTCACACTGGATTTGGAATGATCTCTTAGCTATTTGATGTGTTTTTAATGCAAGGAATATTCCGGTCATCACGATATTTATGTTTTGATGCTTATACAAATTTCTATATCAAAATGGACATGATATTTAGGTCATCCTGGCATTTATGCCTTGGTACTTATATCTAATCCGACATTCCAAAAATAAAATCAATATTCATATGTCCATGGTTGTTTGACCAGTGGGGGCTGTATTGATTCTTGCGCATACAAATCAATATTCATATGTCTATGGTTTTTTTTAGCTAGTGGGCATTGTATTGATTTATCCGGTTACCTAAAAGTTCAATGATGATAACAAATCGACATATGATCAGTGAGTAGGTCCTAGGTCTTAGGTTGCATTTCATTTTGCATGTCTCTTTGCATTTTTCATCTTTGCATGATCTCGCAATGACTAAACAAACTTCAATGCTTAAACAATTCTTTCAATCACATCTTCAAATCTAACAAGAGCTGAATCTTACATGAAGGTCCATCCAATGAAACAGCAAGTAGAATCCTTTTACGGGATCAAAATCAAAATTTGAGGTCATTCATATTATTAACTACTTGCATATTCGACCTTCAATCATCACAGAAATCCAGTATTCAACTTAACTGATTATCTTACATCAAACTATCAAAATTTCAACTTGGTCAACCATGGTCAACTCATGGTCAAACCTAGTCAAACTTGGTTGTCTGAACCTCTAAATGATGCACAATGCATTCCTGGATGTGTTTAACCACTTCTCAAATCAATTGACATGCTTCTAAACTCTCAACGCTGACTTTTCTTGTTAGATTTCAATTTTAATCCCGAAGGGGCCATGGTATTGCATATCATTCAAAGTCTGTAATCAAATTTGAAATCATATCTTTTTTTCTATCAATATCTTTCATCAGTGATCAAGACAAACAATCACGTCTAGTTACTGATTCATCAAAAGACCTCATCACTCAGGGCAAATCTATCATCACTTGGGGCATATCAGATTCATCAAGATCCATATCAATCTGGTATTCTCCTAATCTTGTAAACTGTATCAATTTTTGCAACCATCGGGTCATAGTGTTCTTTCCTTGGTTCTTCAGCAACTGAAGGATTTGGATGTGATACCTGCTAGTTCTGCTAAGACAATCGAGTCTAGAACGGGTCACTCATTTCTTTGCAATCCTAAGGTTTGGAATCAGGCATTTTGACACTTTTTCGCAATCCTTGGTTCATCACTGCTACAGTGAACATTATCTTTGGTCATTCAGGACCTATTATCTCCATATCAAATCAATATCAATCAGCTTCCGTCTCATATCAATTATCAATTTTGAATCAGTTTCATATCTCTATCAAACACAAACTTTCTTTGAACCACTGCACTTCACACAGTAATTCAAAGAGGGGAAAAATGTAATACCCCAAAAAATGGGCTATAAGCTCATTAATATCCTGCATCTACATATCGAACTAAATCGACATCAAAGTCCTAACCTAAGACACATCTAAACATCATCAAATCATAATTGATTATCTCAAATTCTGCATCGGAGAATATTCCTAGCAATATTCCTAATTATCTTAATTATCTTTAATTTAATGATTATTTGGTGATAAATCACATTTATCCTAAGTTTGATTAATTGAATATTTTCATATTTAATTAATTAGATTTAATATCTTGCCACTTAATTGTTTAATTAAATTTAATTCTATCTATTATTAATTGTATTATTTAATTTTGACAATAAATCAAAACTCCTATGAATAATTGATTAAATTCTTATTTAATTAATTAAAGCATGTTGTCATTATTTAATAATATAATTTTTAATAAAACTTTGGTAAAATAATTGATTAACCCATAAATTAATTATTTTATTTCAAAATGCAGTTAAGTTGAGAATAAATCACTTTATTATTAAATTAATTCATAAATAAAACATGCACAATCATAAAAGCAGACAACTATCAATTATCAATTAAAGCTAAACTCTATTTTGAGTTAAAACTTAGCTTTTGCATGTTTTTGTGAGTAAATTATCTTTATTTAAAAATAACTTAAAAATCAACCTGAGTTATTTGAGTGATTTATGTCTTTTTTTCCCATGCACCTCCAAAGCCCTGGATTTCTATAAAATCAAGGCTTCAGCTCATCTCTCAATCATCTCTCAAATTTGTATCCACAGAATCTCATATTTTGCACAATCACGCTGGAGAATTGGAATTGGAAGGATCAAAGCTTCTTGCAAATCAACATTATTGTGAGATCAAATTTGGTTTTTACATTCATTTAGATTCATTTTTTTCATTTCATTGTTAGCTTACTTTGCATATTCATAGATCAATTTCCATATTAGCATAGATTCATATCAAGTTTTTATCATTATTATTGCATAGAAAATACCAAAAAAAAAAGATTAATTGCATTCAATTTCATATCATTTTTGCATCCAAACCCTTCATTTAGGTGTCATCTAGGTCACTGATCTCGATAACAATCTAAGAACATTAATCTCGCACCTACTAGAAGGCAGTAAATCACTTGGTTATATAGCTTTCAATTTTGCACGATTTCGATTATAGCTAACCTCTAATGTTTTACTGAAGTGTTGTGTCTACAGATCAGGTACAATTTTCACACACATAGTATATATGTATACTGTATGGGGGAGACATAAAATGTATATAGAGTAGAATGACAAAGACAAATTTTGAAAAATCAAAAACCAGTATCAGCATGACTGTATATAAATTTTGGGCAATAAGTGTTTTTGTCACTAATGCCAAAGGGGGAGATTGTTGGCATTTAGTATGTTTGTCATTAGTGACAACACTTATTTAGATTCTATGTGTTTACCGAGAAATCTGAGCAGAACAGTGCTTACCGAGTTATCATTACCGAGTGATGAGATGAGCAGTGTTTACCGAGTGCCAACTTAGTAAACATGGAATTGAGTTTCTACTAAGTGACACTGTATCTACCGAGTCTCCAGTGTATACCAAGTTTGAAACTACAACTGAGTGGTTAGTATGGACTGAGCCTCCACTCCTACCGATAGCATAATGATGTCGAGTATTGTAGTGGATGCCGAGTATTAGAAAGTCACTGAGTTATTTTGCAGGAACTTTGTAACTACATCAGGGCTAACTAAGTAATACTTGTGTTGACTTGTATTTTAGTAGCCATCTTTGTAATTATTTTGGATTGATATATAAGCAATGTTTTGTATCATATCCAAAGAGTAATAATGTGTGAAAAAGAGAGAAGTGTGTGGAAGATTATATGTGCATATGTGAAGATGCAAGAAAGGTAGAGATAGGTGAATTACAAAGGGCTACAGTAGTATAAGGAGCAGCAGAGACATATTTATCATAGAAGGTGATCAGTACATCAAGGAATCTCAATCAAAAAATTTAGTTGCAAGTAAGAGATATGCTATTTCATCCTAATAGGTGAATCAGCATCAAATCCTCTAACAGGGTAGACTTAACAGTCTCTTGTAAAATCTCTTAACCGAGTGCATACTTCATTGTATGGTGTGTAAATCCTCTAACAAGGTGGACCTAGTAGTCCTGATTGCTCCTAATAGCGCAAATCATCAGAAGTGATCATTGTAAGCCTTAACCAACCAACTTTATACTGTAGTATTGAAGTTTTGTGGGTATCATCCCCACCCCCATTTTACTTTCTATTTGGAAGGTTTCTGGGTAACCAAATCTCTATGTTCAAAGTGTTATGAATGTTTTATTCTTCAGTTACTCATGCATGCAGTTAGCTTATTGATCTATATGTTATTGTTAAGATCTGCAATTTGTAAAATTTTTGAAGTTACTGATTCACCCCTCCCCTCTTAGTAACTTGGCTAGTCTTGAATATTTCCAACACACGACTAGGACAGAGGTAGAGGCTTGGCTTTTAAGCCTCAAGCATTGCTTTGGGTTGTGACCTTACAAGAGAAACCTTAAGGCATGCTTTGCAGTACACATGCTAAGAGGGAATGCTTCTACTTGGTGGAAGCAAGAGGAGGTTAAGTGTCACCTTACCATGGACACCCTCACATGGGAGATCTTTTTGGAGAGATTCCAAGCTTGATATATGTCAGAGCATTTCAGAAAATGTCACATCGATGAGTTTCATGACCTACATCAGAGAGGCATGATAGTAGCCCAGTACGAGAACAAGTTTCTCGAGCTCCTTCCTTATGTGGACTACATGAAGGATGAGAAGCTCCAGGTCAACTGTTCATCAAGGGGTTGAACTATGCCATAGCTGACAGAGTGCAGTTGGTACCTGCAGGAGATCTACATGATATAGTGGGAGAGAGCCATGGTAGCTGAGGAGATCCATAGTAGATCTCACGATGCCTGAGACCAGTCAACAAAATTGGAATGCCCATCTTAGTCTTCTGGTTTCTAGAAGTCCCATTGGAAGGGAAACCAAAAGAATTCATCAAGATCATCTAGGGAACCTTAGCAGTAGTAGCAATAGCAGCCCACAACAGTCTCAACAGAACCAGAGATAGAGATTTTCTTAGGGATAGCAGGGCTCTAAGCCCAAGCAATGGCACTCTCAGGGATCTTGATGAGATCAGCAGGGGATAGTCCCAGGCTTAGAGGAAGATTCAATGGATCCAGTACTACATAAGGACAACAACAGTCTAGACCTCAGGGTATATAGCTATAGACTAGAGGACCATGCTACACATGTGGTGCCATGGGGGCACATAGCTAGGGATTGTCCTACAAGCCGCTCAGCCGATAATCAAAGAGCGGTAGCTTCCAAGCCTACTATAGGAGACATGGGTAGAGCACATAGAGTTTTTGCAGTGGTTGATAACTACCAGGTTGAGCACTAGGCAATAGTCATTGAGGCTTCTGGCATGATCAAAGGTAGTGGTGTTTATATCTTTTTTATTCTGGAGCCACCGACTCCTTTATTTCACCTTCATAGTGAAGTGTTGTGGGCTAAGTGGTAGCTAGATAGGATTTTAGTTGGGAGGTTGAGTTAGCCTCAAGTGCTAGGGTATCTATTAGTTCCATGGTGAGTGGTTGTCAGTTGTAGATTAGAGACTTTGCCACCTCTGTTGACCTTCACGGCACACCTCTTGGATCATATGATGTTGTTCTTGGTATGGATTGGCTCTATTCCCACAGAGCCAAGGTGGACTGCAGATAGAAGATAGTAGAGTGTTTAGATGATGAGGGGGTGACCCCGGTTATTATAGGAGTTCAAAGACCTATATCCCTTCGTATGATTTCTGCTATGCAGCTTAAGTGGTGCATGCGGAAGGGATGTCAGTTATATGCTATCACCATTAGTGATAGAGAGGAGGAGGTAGAGAAGGAGACTTCTCTTGATGACCACCCTATCCTTCAGGAGTTTGCAGACATTTTTCCATCACAATTACCTAGTATGCCACCACCTAGAGTAGTGGACCCTTCATATTGACCTCATACCTAGAATAGAGCTTGTTTCGAGAGCACCCTATAGGATGTCCACACATGAGCTTAGGGAGCTCAAGATTTAGTTAGAGGAGCTCTTGGAGAAAGGGCACATTTACCCTAGTGTATCTCCATGGGGTGCACCCGTCACCTTCATTAAGAAGAAGGATGTATCTCTTAGGTTGTGCATGGATTACTGATAGCTGAACAAGGTGACCAATTAAGAATCAGTATCCCCTTCCTAAGATTGATGACTTATTTGATCAGCTTCAGGGAGCCCAAGTGTTCTTGAAGATAGACTTGAAGTCAGGTTATCACCAGTTGAGGATCATGGATAGGGACATCCACAAGACAACTTTCCACACATGATATGGACACTATGAGTTCACAGTGGTACCTTTTGGACTTATGAATGCTCCAGCTATATTCATGAGTCTCATGAATGGAGCATTTCATTCATCCCTGGATAGATTTGTGGTAATATTTTTGGATGACATATTGATATACTCTCAAGATGAGCACAAGCACGAGGAGCATTTGAGGTAGGTTTTGTAGTGCTTGAGGGATAATTAGTTGTACGATAGCTTGCCAAAGTGTGCATTCTTCAGGATAAAGGTCCACTATTTAGGCCATGTGATATCAGGAGATGGGATCTCAGTAGACCCATCTAAGATTAGGGTTATTATGGATTGGCTAGCACCCACTAGTGTGACAGAGGTCAGGAGCTTCATTGGCCTTGTAGGCTATTATAGATGATTTGTTGAGGGTTTCTCTAGAGTGACCCATCCCATCACTTCCCTTTAGAGGAAAGGGAAGAAGTTTGAGTGGAAAGAGAGGTGCGAGAGAGCTTTTCAAGAGCTCAAGAGAGAACTTACTAGTGCACCTATACTTGTGGTACCTGATCCTTCTATAGATTTTGTGGTATGCACGGATGCATCTTTAGATGGGATTGGGGTTGTACTGATGCAAGATGGTTGGGTTATTACCTACAAGTCCAAAAAGCTCAAGAATCATGAGCTTAATTATCCCACCCATGACCTTGAGCTAGCAGTAGTGGTGCATGCTTTGATGAGATGGTGACATTTCTTACTGGGCCATAGATTCGAGCTTCATTCAGATCATTAGAGTCTCTAGTATATCTTCACTCAGCTGAACCTCAATGCTAGACAGAGGAGATGGATAGAGTTCCTATGTGAGTATGACTTTGACATTCACTACATCAAGGGTAAGGAGAATGTGGTAGCAGATGCCTTGAGTAGGAGACATCATGAGCTCTCAGCTATGACTACTAGCATAGAATTGAGAGGGAACATACTACAACATTTATAGGAGGATGCCTTCTATTCAAAGGTTAGATAGATGGTTCAAGATCAGAGACCCCTGGAGGCGAAGTTCACAAATTACACACTGGAGTTCAATGGCCTTCTTCACCATAGAGGACATATATATGTACCTTCTTTTGAAGGGTTGCATGATTTCATTATTCTTGAGGCTCATAGAGCCCCTTATGTAGTGCACCCTAGAGTTAAGAAGTTACATGCAGATTTGAGACAGCTTTATCATTGGCCGGGTTTGAGGACACACATTGCAGAGATAGTGGCTAGATGTTTAGAGTGTTAGTGGGTTAAGGTGGAGCACCATCATCTAGGTGGACTTCTACAGTCTCATGAGATACCAGAGTGGAAGTGGGACATTATATCTATAGATTTAATAGTTGGTCTTCCTATGTCATCTCATCACCATGATGCCATTATGGTGATGGTGGATTGGTTGACTAAGGTAGCCCACTTCTCACCTATACGTACCACTTTTATAGCACCTACAGTAGCACAAGTATTTTTGAGGGATATTGTTAGACTACATGGCATTCCTCGCATAATCATATCAGACAGGGACTCACTCTTTACTTCATCTTTTTGGAGAGAGCTACAGACTGCTTTGGGCACCAGGCTCAATTTCAGCATAGCATATCACCCAAAGATAGATGGTCAGACTGAGAGGGTTAATCAAGAGTTAGAGGACATGCTACACATGTATGTGATGGATCATCAGGTTAAGTGGGAGGAGTACCTACATTTGGTAGAGTTTGCCTATAATAATGGGCATCATTCATCTTTGGGTATGTCTCCATATCAGGCCTTGTATGGCAGATCTTGCAAGACACCGTTGAGCTAGGACAAGATAGAGGATAGAGTTTCCATTGGTCCAGAGTTGGTTAGACAGATGGAGCAGTAGGTAGATTTGATCACGCAACATCTTAGAGAGGCCCAAGATCGATAGAAGAAGTATACAGATGCTGGAAGGGTTGATAGAGAGTATATGATAGGTGATAGAGTCCTTTTGAGAGTATGACTACATAAGAGCCCAATCCATTTTGGAAAGGGTTCTAAGCTAGCCCCTCACTTTTTCAGACCTTTTGAGATTTTGGAGAGGATAGGCCTAGTAGCATACCATTTAGCTTTGCCACCTAGCTTGTCACGCATCCACGATGTCTTTGATGTGTCTATTTTGAGGAAGTATATCTATGATGAGTCTCATATTATTGATTGGGATGCTTTACAGGTGGAGTCAGATGGACAGTTAGCTTTGGAACCAATATGTATACTGGCTCGTAGGACCCTGGCCCTTCGAGGTCGAGAGCTGGACCAAGTTAGGGTCTAGTGGGATTTCTATGATGAGGTCACAACTTCATGGGAGGAAATAGCACAGATGAGAGATCAGTACCCCCATCCTTTTGATGAGCTCCAGGAGGAAGTTCATGCCTAGGGGGGGAGGATGTGAGGTCCTGTCCTGATCCATCCTAGTTCAACCTTCATTTTGAAATTTGATTCATCAGGATGATATCTTGAGTATAGACATTTGATCTATTTTGGTTTATATATGCTATCATTTGGACCTTATGAGTTATTTGTTATATATTTTTATGATGATCATTGTAGTCACACTCTTTATATATGCTCATTTTGATATCAAGATTATCTATGATATATGGAATCTACAATTGTTATGATATCTTTCAGTTTTATGATCATTGATGGAATCATGTTTCTATGATAAGTTTAGGATTACTTTCTTATGTGAAATATGTAATGTTTTATGATGCCGTTATATATGTATTGTCTAGTTAGATGTTACTACTTTATTTTTGAAATGATTATTGACGCAAGATTTGATAATGTATTGACATCGAGTTTGAGCATTCAGGGACATGGCCATGGTTATAAGTCGGGGAAACAAGATAGGATCAAAGTGCAATCAATTGAAAGCCAAGGTCGACTCTAGAAGAGTACGACCTCGTCATATCATGATTTCTTTCATAAATGTGATGACTGTGTGTTTATGGTTGATAATGTTTGATAAATATGTTTGTAAGTAAATTTTTATCTTTGTGAAAATGTTTAAATGTCTTTGCACACAAGGCATGCCAAATGTGTTATGATGTGTATTATTGTGATGTGTCACTTGACACCTTAGTGATGTAGTGGCATGTTGAGTGGATTTTGGACCCCACCTTCTCCTTAGTTAGCCTTGATCATTCCCAAGCTAGGTAGGTGGTTTAGAGGACCAAGAATTGTTGAAAACAAAACTCCATTTTCGGATGCATTATTAATTGGGTATTTTGAGAGGTTTTGTGGAGTCCTAGGATGAGGTTTGGGTTGAATTTTAGTGCCCCAAGGTTAGGACTTGGGTTGGGGGGCTCAATTCTTCTATTTTCTTCTTCCTAGGCCACTTATATGTCTCTCCAATTGTGTTATTTTTTATATGCACGAAAATGGAAGTGTTCCCTAAGTTATCTCTTATTTTGATATGTGAAAATTCATCCCAAACCTTAGAGAGGGGAAAGTGTCACTTTTGTCTTAGATTTAGAAACCTAATAGTATTGGGAAGGGAGTAAAGGAAGAATTTTTTTTTAGGAAGAAAGACTTGGAAGTAAAAAAGTTAGTGGATTCTTGTCATGCTAGCGGGGAGAGGAAATTAGGGGAGTTCTTGAGAGTCTTTGCTTAGTAGATTTGTGGATAGCAAGCTTGGTGCCAAGGGAAGCTCATCTTCAACTCTCAATTCAGCCTTGTCTTTGAAGGAGGTTGGTGGTTTTCAGAATCTTGTTGTTTATTTGAACATGCTTGAAAGGAATGTGATTATGTGGATAAAATTGTAATCTATTTTACTATGTGTGAACCTTCTTATTGTTGTTTTTCATTTTGAGCTTTTGTTTTCAACCTTGCTATTTATTGTTCATGTTATTGGTGTGCAAGTTTAGTCCTCATCCTTGGGAGGAAAGTAGGAGAACTTGGGGTGAAGGGCCTAAGTTGGTATTTCCTTTTGTGTGAGTGCATGATTGTATGGGAAATGATGATAATCATCTTATATTGTTGGGGGGTCATAAGGGTGATTGGGGGCCATAAGAGCTTGTTGTTTTCTCATGGGTTTGAGATGTTTGGGTTGGAAGGGCCTTGTGAAGGCTGGTATATCATGTTTCATCTGTTGTTTATCATAAGTTTGGTGACTCCATTGGGAAGATTCCACCTTCACCCATTATATGGATTCTATGTATGAATCCTTTGTGTAAGCTTGGGAAGGGAGTTTATTGTGAAATTTTGTGTTCCTAATTTATGTTGAAAGTCTATGTTTTGTGTTGCTTGAGTGTATCCTATCCTATTCTTGTTTCCCCAAGCTCGGGGGTGGCCATGTAATGGCCTTAGTTGGGAGGTGAGCCTCCATGGCCATGTGAAGAAGGTCTTATGTTTTTGCAGGTCTTGGTTCATGGCTTATAGAAGTAGTCCTAATCTGAAGGCTAAAGACTAAGTTGAAAGTTTCCAAAGATGGTTTTAGGATGTCTCTGGTTGAGAGAGCTTGTTCTTTATAATTGTTTAATTTTTGCATAAAGACCTTGTAATGTTATTAAAGCTGGAACTTTAGAATAGTTGGTTAGTAGTTTTTTGTATTAAGTCAAATTATTGTTCTATTAAAGAAGCCCTAAAACTGTATCTATAATTCAGAAATTCAAATTCAATTCACTGTTGAATGGTTAAGTGGATTAGTTATAGATCTGGAAGTCTTAATTTGTTATTTATTCAGAAAGTTATGAAGTTCCTATAGCAGAAAATAGTTAGTAAGTTTCTATAGTAGAGAATTTGTTGTTATAATTGTGTTTCCAAAACTACTATGAGTTTCAAAAAATTATGAAGTCGCTATAGCTGAGAAATTCCTGTATATATATTAGTATTTCCAGTATGTCGTAAAATAAGAATTGCCATGTTCAGAAAAGTTAGAATTAGTATGTGGTATTATTAGCCTTTTTGAAAAGAAAAATTAGAAATTACTGTATCTATGTTAAGTATTTGTAAGCTATTAAAAGAGGCTTTTGAAATTAGAGAGAAAGATTTATTTTATATTTTTCTTACAACAAAACAGAATGTTTTAGTATGTTCATATGCTTAAAAGAAAAAAAGAAGAAATTCTAAACCTGTAAGCTCTTATGCCATAAGTTGAGAGAAATAAACAGAATCTATATTAAGCTAAAGTATAGAAAATCATTTTAGTATAAGTAGAAGTATGACAGACTGAAACTATAGCTTAGATAGAAAATTTAAAGCCTCCTGTTATGAAAGAAATGATGTGTAGCTAGTAACTAAACAACAATACATATTTTTGATAAAGTACTTTATACAGAGATAAATGTTCTCTATTCTTTTTTTTCTAAGTTAGCAAACTGAAGATTTTTATTTATAAATATTATATCTTTCTTTTATATATATATATATATATATATATATATATATAGCTTAATAAAACATGACTCATTCTATAACTGTTATATTAACTGATGCAATAATATATATCTATATATATATATATATATATATATATATATATATATATATATATATATATATATATATATATATATATATATATATATATATATAATATATTATACAAAAGAAGTATAATACATAACATATATATAAAAATATTATTCATGAATGATACATTATTATTGAAAACAAAAATATTAAATAATATAATAATATATATTATCTACTATACAATGAAAACAGTATAGTAAATAATAAATAATATTATATTACCCAATATAATATAGCAGATATATATATATATATATATATATATATATATATATATATATATATATATATATATATATATATATATAAGACATTGAAAATTAAATATATAAAAATATTATATATATTATATATTATACAAAAGAATATTGTATAATATATAATATAATAACATATATTATATTCATGTTTTACGCAGATTAAAAAAAATCATTTCGCATTCTGTTTAGGGCTGAAGCCCTCCCTACTTTTCCATGGGCGCAGCACAGCGCTGCCATGACCCAAGGTCATGGCAGTGCCAAGGCACTGTTGTGGCCTTGAGCCACGGCAAACCCTATCGTGACTGTTGTCATGACAGAGACATAAGTCTCTATCGTGGCAATAGTCACGGTAGTGACTTGCTGCTGTGCCACCTTGCGAGTTAAAGAGGTCGGGTCCTCTTTAAAACCCCTCAAAAAAATATTAAAATGCGAACTTCGCATAGTATAAAGCTAAAATTTATTCGAACGCCCAACTAGGTTTTCATTAACAAAAATATTCCTATGGAAATAAAAATATATAACATTCAATGGAACAGTAGGAAATAAATAGGGGCAACACCCTGTATTATAAATGGATAATGAAATTTTAAGAACATATACTTAGAGGCGTAGTCAAATGTATACAAGCTCAATAAAATTTGCTGTAAGATGACAACATTAAGAGCATAGTTAAATATATTTGAATTGGGAACAGACCTGCTACATTTTCAGCTTAGATATGATCCTAACCCTTCTACATTTATCTCCCATTTTCGTATGCTGAAGAATGGGCATTTATTTGAGAAACAAAGCAAGAGATTCTGTATGGAAAAATAGATCTTTGTATGAGCAATGCCCTCCTTCAGATGTGGGATTCACAGCTGAGGTAACCCAACTATTCAACTTTCCACAGACCTGCACCCACAAAAAGAAAGAGGAAAAAAAACCATAATGAGAGAGATTTTAGGGTTTGATATGTTTTATTAGGGCCCCAAACCCTAATTTGGAATTAGGGTTTGGAGGGCCCATTCTCTATTATATCATTTGTTTTTTTAGTAGTGTTGTTTACCGTTTTGAGTTTATTTATTATTTGTATAAGTTGTGTTTGAAATTTCATTTTGATTAGCAAAAAATTGGAATTGTTGAAAGGTCAATATGTTTTAATATATATTTTCATTTAGATAGTGATTTATTTATGAAAGAATTATTTTTGGAAAAGTTTATTATGTTGGTAGTAAATTAAATTTAATAAATATGACAATCTATCCTTCATTATGTTTTATCGTTATGTTTATTTCGTTATTGATAATTAGAATTAAGTTATGGATTATTTCTTGGTAAATTTAATTCAATGAAATAGAAAGTAGATGTAGGTTTATAATCATTCTTTAATTGTCTTTTTATTTTATTAAATTTATATTCATAGAAATCTTAGTCTCACTATCTACACAAATTTATATAAATAAATTTTAGAAAAGTTATTTCAATTAAATAATTAACTAGTTAATGGAATAGTAAACCTTTAGAGTTTTTAGTTAGGAGAAGTAACCTTAGTTTATTCATGAGATAACAAGATTAATATTTATTATGAGTCTGAATAAATCTATCCTTTAGCGAAATTAATCCCACCTTGAAATTTCATAGGGATATGATAAATCCCTTTGTAGCATCTTTAACCTTCTTCGTCACCTATTGACTTCCACTGTATAGGGGATGGAGGTACGCCAACGCTTTCCTCATGATCCCTTATATGTCATAGGGTGACTCGCCCTAGCGAGCTTACAATTCTAGAGCTACGCGTCAAAGGGCTTTTGTATAACTTTGTTGACCTAGATGTATGTTATAGTTTGTTAAGGAAAAAAAAAATTAGTTGTGTTTTTGTCTGATTATTTTGGGCATTACACACATGGATCCAATCTCCTCTAGAAATTCCCTTAGAGGCCCTGCTCTCAAATAATCCCTTTGTGCTTCATATATTTCTTTAAATTCTATGAAATCTATTTTCTCTAACCCAACAGAAGGGTCATTCAGTGAAAAAACTTCCCTAATCTCATCATTTGTGATGCTGATTAGGTCCTTCCCATTTATGTCTTGACATAGTTTGTCACAGGATCATAACATTTGGCAATTTGGATCAACAACTCTGCATCCATGAATACTCTAGGAACTACCAACTTCTCTATATCAAACTGCCAAATATTACTAAGGGGGGCACAAGAATTTCTCTATGAGTATGGTGATCTAAATTAAAAAAATCCATTATGATTGTTATACACTGAGTTTTGTGCCTTTGTTTCAAGCTCTCTTGGTCTTGATAACTTAGTATAACATGGGAATCATCTCAAGGTTGTGGGACCTTTGCTAACCAAGATGAAACCTCCAGGTTCTAGGCTAGTTCCTCTTGGATAATCACCTTAGTTTTCTCTTAACAGGAAAGTAAATCTTTTGAGGGAAAGGGATGGAAGGAGTGCATAAAATGGAAATAACTGAAAGAAAACTATCCTACTGGGTGATGCACCAAAACTAGGGTTTGGATCTTAGTATAGAGGAATGAGATCAATGGAGGAATCAGGTCTAATAAGTCACCACTCACTAGATAGGCTTGCATAAGTATTTCATAGGAAGGCTTGAATAGAAGACTCAACCTATGACTTGCAAACAAACATCCTCCTCTGCAACTAGGTGTAGGAATGAGACAAGACTGCTAGGGACTGTAGCATACCCACAAAACATCTAAATCAGATCAGACACAGTAACACACAAAATCACAGAAAGTGAGAGGGACCAGGAACCCCAATTTCTATTGACAACATTCATAAACTTCAATCCAATAAGATATAACTCACATAAGAAGGCATGAGGACAACAAGAGTGTCACAAAATGCTTTGCCATATCTAAATTATCAATGGGAGATTACAAAGAGTAGAAAACCAGAGGACATAAAAGTGTCTCAGATAGCTTTCTAGGAAAGAAACTTTCCTTTTTACAAAATGTGAACTCTAAGCACTAAGGCTCCAAAAAATAATTATATACATCCTCCACTGCACGTAGGAAGGTGTCCAAAATTCTAACTGAGGGGTATAGATTAAACAATAAAATAATCATCCCCAAGGTACTAAGAACCAAAGTCAAATATGATCATGAATATCTTCCTACAACATCATGGCCGATCAAATAAATGACCCATCCCTGTACCGCAATCAACCTGCAGATCAACAACCTGGATTCATCAATTTTCCTATGACAAGCCTCACCATGAATGCTAACTAGTACCCTACAAAATCTATGGCACTATTAACCAGATCATCCATCATCATGCTCGCAATCAGAAAATGTCCTTAGAAATCAATTCTGAGCTACCCCGCTGCTTCGCACACGTCCTCTGCAGAAGAAAGCCCGCCAAAAAGTTGCACCACCTTGAAAATGTCATTGGGTGCATGATCGCATGAGCCCAAAAGTCCTCATGCAATCATGTGACTAGCTTTTGAAAATTCCATCCTTGCCACACAGGACACCTAGCCCACAAGATCTGGCACCTCAGTCTGACCCATGACAACACCATAAGAAATGCCCTTAGAATCCAACGGTGGTTGCATGATCACATTGGATCAGAAGATCCCATGCAAACATGTGACCACCATAGATCTTGCATCTACAAGTCCCATGCTATACCTTCGGCCCACCACAAACTGGACACGTCGCCAGCTGGCCAATGAAACACGGACACATCACCAAACTGCAAGCTCTTATTAGTGCGGTTAACGGCTAGTCGCATGTTCACATAGCCTAAAAAGGGAGTATGTGATCATGTGACAAACCACTAGCATTCTTCAACAGGACCATCAATGGTTAGTCACATGGTCACATAAGGGGAAAAGGACTTATGCGATCATGCGACAACCCGCATAATAGCTTGCCAAAAACCAACTGGACCCCACTTGTCGGAGTTGCGCACTTATGAAATGAATGCCGCTAGAGGAAGAAGTGTGAAACATGAGGGGTCAAAAACACAGAGGGTTTCTGGAGTGAAGGTCAAAAATACACTAGGCTTTCAGGGTGAAGGTCGAAAACATCCTGAGCTTTTGAACCAAAAGGTAGAAAACACAGAGGGTTTTCGACACTTTTGAACATTTTTTGGAAAATAGGATTGTGAGAAAAATTGAATGATAGGAAATTTTGGGTAAAAATGATCTTTACCCACCTTGGCATCTCTCATCTAATTCTCTCTATCATGGAGTCCATCTGCAACAAAATCCCTAGGGTTTCTCAGAACTATCTCCTTTAATCTAGCCACCCCATTATCTGAATGAGGTAATAATTGCATTAAATCCTTGAAGACACCTATGTCTTTGTACTCTATCTTTCCAGACAAATTCATCTTTGGTGGTATTTTATACTAGGGCTTCTTAGAACAATTTATAAAAACCTAAGGAAAACCCTAAATACTTTGAACTGGCAACACAATTTTCCTTGCAACACCTTCACAAACTTCAAGCAATTTTTAAACTCAAAAAAGAGACCTACCAGGCACCTGCCAGTTTTTCATTGGAAATTACTCCTTGATGAAAATCCAGTTCACCAGAATGTTTACGAGGGTAGTAAAGAGAAACAATGATCGAATTTGGGATATAATGTTGCCAACAGTTTGGAATTTTCCGCACGTAGCTCATTATGTCCACCATTACTGAAAGTTGGTGGCCTCAACACTCACAGGATGTGAAAAATGTCACAGAGTGAAAATTTGAATTGAGGCCATTGATTTTATTTTCTTTCAGCACATCGGATGATCAGCAAACAAAACCATGCAACCCCTTTTCACTTTTTCCCAAATGAGTTCTCAGCCAATGAGAAAATTTTAATATAGCCATGTGGGGAAATCAAAAACTTATCTCTACTTTGCATGGAATGGATAGGTGTCACCCTATCACTAAAGCGCTAACCCAAAACTATCAGAAAAACCAAATCAAGATATAACGACAACCGTCGATGCCATTTAATTGGACAATCACCATGTTTCAATAAAATCTTGGCCCCATAGTTTTCCCTACAAACCTCTATCGAATCGTGAGATGCCAAGTTAGCCAGGTCTATAGGTGGAAGACCACACCTTTATCCTCAATGTAAAATAAACTAACAACCTCACATATCATCACTACCTTTAGCCAATCAAAAACAACTGCATCATTAATAGTCAGCAACAAAAGTTCAACCTGGCAGTTTGGATCTTTAAACAAGATCAATGGTCGTTGCTATACTGCTAATCCTAAACAACGTGCATCTTATCCTAGTGGTATAATGACAACTGTGAGATCTTGTTGAACTTTAATCATCTAAGAAGGTAGGCCCCATAGTTGACACTTTACTCAGCCTTTGTCAAATCAAAAAGTGCCACATTGTAAAAACTGGCAAGTGGACCCCTTCTCCTCTTTCTCGGCACCCAAAACCTTAACAACTGCCACATCATAATTGACTACAACCAATAGAAAGTGAACATGTCAATGTGACCTAGTGTTTTAGGGCCCACTTCATGCTTCATTCCTTAAAGAGGATCAGACGGTCGTCGCTATACCGCAAGCTTAAATTCTTTACATCTTTTGTCAACAGTATAACGACAACCGTAAGATCAATATGTTGTTTAATCCTTTGAAAAGTTTGACCCCACAACTACTATGTCATTAGAGACAGATGTCAACCCAAGAGAAATGCCATGAAAACTGACAACCTAGAACCTACCACTATCAGTGAGGAATTTGATCAGACGCCTGGTGCTAAAGCGCGATGCTTAAAAGGCTATCATCTTGGTCCAACGGTATAGTGACAGCCATTGATCAAAGTCATTGTTTAGTTGCCAGCACATTCCTTTACTAGATGGGCCCGCTCGGATAGGTGGTGCTTTGTCGCTAAAGCGCATGTCAGAGATTCTGACAATGGGCAGTCTTGTGGTTCAATGACAGCCACAAGTTTCAAAAGGTTGATACTTAGGAAAAATTCAGTGGAAACTTAGGCTTTGAAAGAAATAATTAAAAAGGCACCCCACCCAACAACCTAATGATATAACATGCAAAGCAATGAGTTAAAGGGGTTGCAAATTAGCATATGCATATTTTGGAGGATTAGTGAGCCAAAAAGTAACATGAAATTACAACAAGACACATGACTGGTTAGGGCTTTGATCAAACTTAGGGTTTTTACCATAAAACCCTACCATTAGGTCAATAATTTGGATCATTTTCAAAAATATTAGCACAAAGCTGAAAAAATTTATATAGTGATAACAGGTTGCAATCATCTTTCCTTCCTTCCTTCTGATAAAACATTTACCATTACTAAATTATAATTGAAACTCTTTGTCCATCAACTATCTAGCACTTAACAAGTTATGCTTAAGTCCATCAACAAGTAGTTCATTATCAATATTAGTCTTTCCACCCAAAGTAATAGATCCTACTCCTATTATAGGTTTAGGAAGATTATCTCCAAACCTTACAACACCACCATCATACTTTACTAAGTTAACAAACTTATTTTTGTCTCCAGTCATATGATGTGAACAACCACTATCTATAATCCATTCAATTTTCTTATCAACATGTGACACTAAATCCTTTTCTTCATGTACCAGTTCATCTCTAATAGAAACAAATCCAATCTCCTCATAATCTAAATCATCATAATCATCATAAATACCTTCACTAGCATAATAAAATTCCTTATCCTTCTCAGACTTGAAAAACTTAGGCTTATACTTAGGAATTCTTGTAAGACATCTAGATGCAAAATGACCAACCTTATTGCATGAAAAATATTTCAAAGGTAATTTGCCTTCAAATTTACCCTTACCTTTATTTTCTCTTCTAGTGATTAGTGCAACAAGTTTATCCATCTTTCTTTCTTAAGCCATTATCTATTCCCATTCCTCGACATATTCTCAAAGATCTTCTTCCAAACTTGCACTGATGGTGGTCAGAAGTGCAAACATTGTCTTCTTGTGTGCATATGCCTTAAATGTAGATTCAACTTTACGTATAGAGTCTTGCATTTATGCTGCTTCAAAAGTAGTTAGCTTTGCAATCAACATCTCTCTTCTAAATTTTTGATTCAAAGGTACAGTCTCTTGAAAGGATAGACTCTTAAACTTGTAAGCATGAGTCAATGATCTAAGGATCTTCGCAATGACTTCTTCTTCATCGTAAGTGCCTCCATAGTTTCTGATTCTAACCATAACTTTTGTAACCCTTTGAAAATAAGCCCTAATTCTTTCATCATCATTCATTTGTATCTTCTCCATCTTTTTTTTCCAAATCTGTAACTTTTCTTTCTTGGTATACTTGTCTCCTTCATATAGTGCTTGTAATCTTTGCTAAATCTACTGTGCCAAATCCAAGTTTTTAACTTCAGTAAATTCTCCTTCAGAGAGTGCACTGATCAATTATTCTCTTGCAACCATGTTTTGAGAGAATACCTTCTTCTCATCATTAGAAGTTGATGGTAATTCATTCTCAATCTTTATAGTCATCTTATTCTTTGTGATCAACCAATATTTAATGCCTAAACATAGCGAATGAGTTCACTTCTTGTTCTTCCAACTGTCAAAGTTTTCAAGATCAAATTTTAGACCATCCTTCCTATAGAACACCATCTCCAAGATCACCTCAAGTTGTTAGGCTTTCTCACTAAGGACTGTATGCACGGTGGGCGCCAAAAATGTGTGCACAGATGTGTGATCACACTTCTATGAGTCTTTGTATGCGAGAGTGCTCAACAGTGAGTTCTCACAAAATGACCCATAGCTCTCTATCTGAGAAGAGCATGGTTTGAATGTGGCCCTCAGATCAGCCTATTTTACCCATGCAAATACAACTCAGAATGAGAGATTCGAGTTGATCTAAATGAAACTATTCTAAATGATTTTCCATGCAAACTAAGCTAAACTAATTTATTGAAAATGAAATTAAGCTATATGTAATGGATTTAAACTAAAATGATTTGCAATTAATCTAAAATGTAAATTAATCTAAAATGTGAATGTGCAAGTTGAAATGCTAAATGATTACAAGCTATGAAATTCTGCAGCATAAGTTCGATATCAAAATTCGGGATGATTGAATGAGCATGAGAGGTCTCCTTTTATAGGAAAAGTTGGATTCGAATGTGAAAGTAGAAGCAATGTGGGATAAATGAAAAAGAGGAAACAATCATCATTTTTAGAAGGTTTGTAATAAAATGGAATTACATTTTATTTTCTTTTATTTTTATTCAATTTGTTTCCTTTTTCATCACAGGAGATCTTTTGAGAGAATATTTCATTTATTTAATTTTAAAGAATAATATCTCTTTTAATTAAATAAGGTAATATTATATAATTTAGAAATGAATATTAATTCAATAAAATAAAACCATTTAATTAAAAGAGGATTTTAATTAAATAACATTATTTCATTCAAAGAATATTAATTTCAATTAAATAATATTATTTTATTTATTAAAAAGGGATATATTTCTTTTAATTAAAAATTGATGGGATATTCAAACTTTAGGGAAAATTGAAATATTTATGATTTGATCAATAAATTTGATTTGAATGTATGACAAATATTGATTCAGGAATTGACATCGATAGATTAAATAAATGGGGCCCAAAGTCTAGGCGACCATTTTATGGTGCATACAAGGACCAGTAGCTCTGATACCAATTGTTAGGAATAATAGTCCACAATACAACTGAGAGGTGGGGGGGGGGGGCGTAAATCAGTTGTATGATAGAATATTAAACTTTAAACTTTGAATAGAAGCAATATTAGATCCAATTAACACAATGAATGCCAACACAATATTTTGGTCTCAAGGAAACCCTGCTAAAGGTAAAAACCCCGATGGGAATTAAAACCCACAAATTTTTTACTGAGAGTATAGTATCCTTGTTAGAAGATTTAGCCCTGTTAGGATCTTATTGAAACATTATAGTACATAGTCCTTGTTAGAGGACATACCCTATTAGGAGTCAAGAAAAGAAAGGCAGGCTCACTACCTAGGCTGACTACCCAAAGAAGGTTAAATCCACCTTTAGACCTCACTATTCACAACAAGTGTATATGAATAAATACAAAATATTTTTGATCTATTCGACAAAAACTAAGAAGGTTAAATCTACCTTCAGAACTCACTATTTGCAACAAGTGTATATGAATAAATACACAATATTTTTGAACTGTTCGACAAAAACTATGTTTTCTTAATCAATTCCAATGAAGTTCACCAATAATCCTCTACTCTACATCCAGCAGACACAAGCTCCCAGCTTTCACAATCTTCTTTACATTACATATATTCTCACTCTATCTTTTCCAAAGAAAATATCTTACATATATATACCCTACTACATTTTACATGATCATGTCAGCCCATTAGGCTTTCCTAATTATATAAACATTTACATAAACTCTTTCTAAGATACACATGGCACCTAAAACTTGTATACAATGATTCCATTACAAAAATTAAGGACTGACATCCTTAATTTATAATTGCCAAACAAAATGCACACTACACCTCTGAAGTTGGCTTCCAAATAAGTCTTCTCCAGATCACATGCCATAAATAATGTCATCCAACATTTTGTACCTTGTCTTTCATCTCTTAAGCTCACATACACCTAATTCATATCTTGTGTAAGATATACCACAAACACAGAGAGTGACTCTTCCAACTTCCACTATCATTGTCTAGTAACCAATCTTCACCAAAAAATTTGTAACTCTCTCAATATGAAACATTATATGATGCAATCCTAGATATAAGGTCACAACATCTTCCTATACTGTCATCTATCTTTGTACAATCTGAAACATATATATAGTGTATGTATACTGTCATAATTAGCCTGTACTCTTCATAGAAATATATGTTAACATCAATGACAAACCACAAATGACAACAATATGAATTCCCATTTAGTAATGTAGTGATTAAACATATTAAATGTATTAATCACCACCCCATGCATTATCAATATCCAACAAGAGTAGGAAAAAGAACAAATCAATCTTCTGATGACTAAAGAGATTGAACATGAAAAGGATGCAAGATACAAAGTTGAAGAATCACTAACAGAAGAAAATAAGTAGATAGGACAAATGAAGACTGAACTTGATCACTATAAGGATAAGTGTCAGGAATTGGAGGGGTACAATCATATCATAAAAGGATAACTCATTCAATCCAAATTTCATATTGAGAATTTTCACATGAGGAGTGATAAGATTGATGAACAAAGAGAAAGATAGAAATCTCAAGGAGACATGACTGGAGTTGAATTCAATGAAGAAAAATATTCTAAGACTAATGAAGAAACAAATGAAGTAAAGTCTTAAGAAAGACCTATTCTTGAGAGACCTAGAGATTGCAAAGGTAACAGTTCCTTCGAACCTTTTTTCTAGTTATAGTTATAATGATTATGATTATGGTGTTAGGAATGAATGCAAAGTGTTTTGGCAGTCATTCTATAGCAGTTGTTGTTGCATTCATGACTTGGATTGTCATTGATGTCAACACAGTGATATTCTAGATATTAGCAGGCAAGCAGGTACATTTTTGTTTTGCACACATGTTATATTATAGATTGGGTTTTGCACAGTTGATGGTATGTTATTTGGTGTGTTATTAACCTATGGTTAATAGCACAAAAATAAATTCATTCATTTGTAAGAGTTATGAGCATTTTGGTGAAAGCAGTGTTTGGATGGTGTTTCTGTGTAGCGATGTTCAGAAATCGGAGGATATCTCTTAGCTAGGATGGAATCTAATTTTGTGCATTTAAAGGGATATTGGAGACTCATTAATGATGACATGGTTCATAGCACAAACTTTGAGGATATGTTTGGAGAAAGTTACAGTAATTGGAAGCTGACAGTTTTATTTGAATTCTATGTGTAGCGTGTAGAATTTATGATTTTGTAATTGAAGACCGACTCATTTGTAATTATTTGAGTTTGGTATATAAGAAGGAATTTTTTTCTTATTGTAATGTGTACTATGAAGATTGAGATGCGAATATATGCATGAAGTGAAGAAAAGAGCTAATTCAGTGATGAAGGAAGACTTGTGAGTACAGAGATCTGGAATTGTGATCTTGTGTAGTAGAGACTATAGTTTTGGCACAGTGTGAAGGAGGTAATATATTTCATATTATTCTATTGAATAATTCTAAGATCTTTTGGATAGTGGGTTTAGAGATCTTGCCTTGAAGCTGTTTGGGCAGTGGGTCCTTCTGTCTTCCATAAACTCTTAACCGGGTTAGAATCTTTTAACAGGGATTCAAAATCTCCTAACAGGGATTTATATGTACTGAATGTATTTCATAAGACTCCTAAAAAGTTTTATCCTCTAACAAGGAACTTTCATATTAGTGCATCATTTTGTGGGCATCATTCCCACCGGGGTTTTCTCTTTTCAAGAGGTTCCCTAGTTAACATATCTTGTGTTATTGTGCAATTGTGTATGGTTATCTTTCTATGGTTGATCAATACATTGATTATATTGTTTAAAGCTATTGAATGGATAAATTATTAGATAACTGATTCACCTCCCCCCCTCTTAGTTATCTTGGGGATCTTTACTTTCTAACAATTGGTATCAGAGCAGTAGGTCCTTGAAAGAAAAGTTTAACAACTTAAGGAGATCCATGGTGAATTTCAGAAAAGAAAGCCCTAAGTTTGATGGAGTAAATTTTGACAGTTGGAAAGAAAATATGAAGACACATCTATTTTGTTTAGGACCAAGTTATTGGTTGATTACAAAGAATGAGAAGACTATCATTGAGGAAGACAATCTAGAGGTAGGAACTAAAGATGAACTAGATCTATTCATGTGTAACATACTTGCAAGAGAAGCACTTTTGTCAGCACTACCGGAGAATGAATATAGTCAGGTAAGATGTTTGAAAACATCTCATGCAATTTGGAAAGCTTTACATTCTACTTTTGAAGGTGATGAACATGCAAAGAAGGCTAGATTACATAATTGGATTTGTGCATTTGAAGATATCAGAATGATGGAAGATGAATCTATTAGAAGTTATATTGGTAGGATGTCTGAGATTGTGACAGGAATAAAGTCTTGTGGAGGTGATAAGACAGAGAATGAAGTGATATGGAAAATTCTAAGAACTTTGACACCAGTATTCAAGCAGACAACGCAGATGATTGAACAAGTGATACCTTGTACATTGAACTTTTCAAGAGAGACTCTTCTTGGAAGATTAGAAATAGAAAAGATGAACTTGAGATTATCAGGAGAGCTACCTAGAATGGAAACAGCATTTAGTGCTCTTAGCATTAGACCTACAAGAAGTACTAGTGTGAATGGAGATTATGCCAGCAGTAGCAGATCTGAGGAAGATAAGAAGATTGAAGAAGGTATTGCATTACTTGTAAAAAGAGAACCAGATGGTAAGAAAATCTTTAAATGTTGGACTTGTCAAGAATATGGTCATTTTGCATCTAAATGTCCTAAAAGAGTTAAGAAGTATAGAAGCAACTTTAAACCTAGGAGATCTGAAGAATGTTATTATGCAAATGATGAAGACTTTGAAGCAGGAATTGAAAAACATTTAAGTGACAATGATAATGATAACTTTGAGGAAATAGGATTTGTAGCAATTAAAGATGAAAGTTCTGAATCTGATAAAAGCGAAGAAAAAGCATTAGTTTCACAAGTTGAAAAGAAATCTGATTGGATTATAGACAGTGGTTGTCACATCATATGACTGTAGATAAAGGAAATTTTGTTAAGTTAGATAATTATGATGGAGGAATTGTTAGAGTTGGTAACAATGCACCTTGTTTGATTAAGGGTATATGATCTATTACTCTTGATGGAAAGACTAACACTGATGATGTTTACTTTTTTGATGGACTAAGACATAATCTACTAAGCGTTGGACAATTGGCTGATAAGGGTTATCTAGTTTGGTTTTCTAAGAAAACTTGTGTGATAAAAGATAAAGATGGAAATCTGATTGGAAAAGGATCCAGAACCAGAGGTAATGTATTTTAGTTGAATCCTACTGAGATGACATGTTTGATAACTAGGATTGATGATAGTTGGTTATGGCATAAAAGGTTTTGTCATATAAACTTTGATAATATTGTCAAGGTGAGCACTACACTTGCGGTAAGAGATTTACCTAGAATTATGAAACCTACTAACATGATTTGCAAAGAATGTATGATGGCAAAGTAGAAAAGGAGTTCATTTCCCAATAAGAAGTTCACATTGGCAGAGAAGTTAGAGAATGTTCATATAGACTTGAGTGGTCCTACTAGGACTAGAGGATTCTATGGTGAAAGGTATTTTATGATTCTTGTTGATGATTTTACAAGAATGATGTGGATTGCATTTTTGAAAGAAAAATTTGAAGCATTTGATAAATTTAAGATCATGAAAAGAAAAATTGAGAATGAATCTGGAATGAAGATTAAGTGTCTAAGATCTGATAGAGGTGGTGAATTTACATCTAGAGAGTTTAACACCTTTTGTGAAATGAATGGTATTAAGAGATAACTTTCAGCCCCTAGAACATCAGAACAAAATGGTATTGTAGAATGAAAGAATAGGTCAATAACTGAAGCAGCAAGAGCTATGTTGTTTGAAAATGACTTGGCTAAAACTTTTTGGAGAGAAGCAGTGAACACAGCAATATACACTATGAACAGAGTACAAATCAGACCAGATACAAACAAGACACCTTATGAATTATGGTTTGGACATACACCCTCAGTTAAGTATTTTAGAATTTTTGGAAGTAAATGTTATATAAAGAGAGATGATGATATAGGAAACTTTGATCCTAGAAGTGATGAAGGAATATTTCTTGGATATTCTTTAAAAAGAAAAGTATATAGATGTTATAACAAAAGAACTAAGATTATTCTTGAAAGTGCAAATGTAAAAGTTGATGAGAAGTTTAAAATTTAGGAAAGAATCCTTGATTATGAATTTGATGGAGAAGCACAACCTCAGCCTAACATTGAAAATGCAGAATTATTTTTTGAAACTAACAGTGATTTACTGAATGAAAGTCATACTGAAGAAGATAGAGAAGAGAACAGAGAAGAAAATAGAGAAGAATCTACAGTCAGAACAAGATCAGTAACTATGACACCGAATAGGTATACTTCAAGACATCACCCTCTTGAGCAAGTTATTGGAAGTTTAGATAGAGGATTTTTGACTTGGAATAAGGTACATTTTTTTTTGATTTCTCAAATTGAACCTAAGACCACTAATGAAGCTTGTGAATATGAACATTGGATCAATGCTATGAAAGAAGAACTAGAGCAGATTGAAAAAAACAAGACATGGGAATTGGTCCCTAGACCTGAAGACAAGAATGTGATTGGAAAAAAGTGGGTATTCAGAAATAAGATGAATGAACAAGGGGAAGTGATAAGAAACAAAGCAAGATTGGTATGTAAAGGATACTCACAACAAGAAGGAATTGACTATGAAGAAACTTTTGCACCTGTGGCCAGACTTGAAGCAGTGAGAATGTTTCTAGCATATGCAACTTACAAGAAATTCAGAGTGTATCAAATGGATGTGAAGTCAGCATTTTTGAATGGTGAATTGGAAGAAGAAGTCTACATTGAGCAGTCTAAAGGTTTTCCTTTGACACAAGAAGGAGATATAGTATGTAAGTTAAAGAAAGCTTTATATGGATTAAAACAAGAACCTAGAACCTGGTATGCAAGATTGGATAAGTATTTATTGAAATTAGGATTTATAAAAGGAACAACAGATAGTAACTTATACACAAAAGAAATTGAGAATGGTTTGTTGGTTATAGTTATATTTGTTGATGATATTATCTTTGGAGGAGAAGATGAAGCTAGTGACAAATTTGTAGATGAAATGAAGACTGAATTTGAGATGAGCATGATTGGAGAAATGAAATATTTTTTGGGATTACAAATAACAAAAAGCAAGGAAGGTATATTTGTAAGTCAGACTAAGTATTTAAATGAATTATTGAAAACATTTGGAATGGAAGATTCTAAACCTATTGGAACACCTATGGTAACCAGACATAAGTTATATAGCAAAGATGAGACACCAGCAGTTGAGCAAAAAAAGTACAGATCTATGATTGGAGGATTGCAGTACTTGACACATACAAGACTTGATATAGCACATTCAGTGGGGATTGTAGCAAGATTTCAAATAGAACCTAGAGAATCACATTATGCAGCAGTAAAGAGGATACTAAGATATCTGAAAGGAATAATGGATTATGGATTATGGTATGAGAATTCTGATGATTTTACTTTATGTGCCTATACTGATGCAGATTGGGGAGGTAGTGTTGATGACAAGAAAAGCACCAATGGTGCAGCCTTTTTTGTTGGAGGTAAATTGGTCTCTTGGCTAAGTAAGAAGCAGAATTGTACTTCATAAAGCACAACAGAAGCAGAATATGTTGCAGCAGCAAATAATTGTAATTAGATTATTTGGATGAAGCAGATGTTGAAAGATATTGGAATAAAGTTTGATGAGCCTGTTGTTATGCATTGTGACAACACCAGTACAGTGAGTATGTCAAAAAATCCTATTTTACATTCTAAGACTAAACATATTGAGATCAAGTATCATGTTGTAAGAGAGAAAGTTGCAGAAAAAGAAGTAAGATTGGAGTACATAAGTACAAAGGAGCAGATAGAAAATATATTTACAAAGCCTTTACCTAAGGATACATTTGTGTATCTGAGAGGTATGCTTGGGGTTATGCCTCAACCTATTTTTGAGAATTGATGCAGATGATTGCATCCATCCAGTGGTATATGAGCCCTATCTTTCTTTTGGATTGGATGTTGGAACTTCCTCTATGGGGGAGTTTATGAGCTGAGTCATGAGGACTCTTGTTATTGTATTTTTCTAAAAAGTGTCTTTTGACATTAAGTTGTTGTTGACTTAGTGATAGAATTTCTATCATTGATGTCAATGGGGGAGAGATATACATGAAAAACATTGTGGATTGTATGAGAGAGTTGAATAGGAAAACGAAGCAAGATTTGATTTGATATTTTGCAGTGATGTTGTAGTATTGGATTTTTGGAACATTGGATGTTTTTCATCTATGTTGCCATCAATACCAATGGGTGAGATTGTTAGGAATGAATGCAAAGTGTTTTGGCAGTCATTTTGTAGCAGTTGTTGCATTCATGACTTGGATTGTCATTGATGTCAACACAGTGATATTCTGGATATTAGCAGGAAAGTAGGTACAGTTTTGTTTTGCACACATGTTATATTGCAGATTGGTTTTTGTGTAGTTGATGGTATGTTCTTTGGTGTGTTATTAACCTATGGTTAACAACACAAAAATAAATTCATTCATTTGTAAGAGTTATGAGCATTTTGGTGAAAGCAGTGTTTGGATAGTGTTTCTATGTAGCGATGTTCAGAAATCAGAGGACATCTCTTAGCTGGGATGGAATCTGATTTTGCGTAGTTAAAGGGATTTTGAAGACTCATTAATGATGATGTGGTTCATAGTTCAAACTTCGAGGATATGTTTGGAGAAAGTTATAGTAATTGGAAGCCGACAGTTTTATGTGAATTCTATGTGTAGCGTGTAGAATTTATTATTTTGTAATTGAGGACTGACTCATTTGTAATTATTTGAGTTTGGTATATAAGAAGGAATTTTTTTCTTATTTTAATGTTTACTATGAAGATTAAGATGCGAATATATGCATGAAGTGAAGAAAAGAGCTAATTCAGTGATGAAGGAAGACTTGTGAGCACAGAGATCTAGAATTGTGATCTTGTGTAGCAAAGAGTGCAGTTTTGGCATAGTGTGAAGGAGGTAATATATTTCATATTATTCTATTGAATAATTCTAAGATCTTTTGGACAGTGGGTTCAGAGATCTTGCCTTGAAGCTATTTGGGCAGTGGGTCCTTCTGTCTTCCATAAACTCTTAACCAGGTTAGAATCTTTTAACAGGGATTCAAAATCTCCTAATAGGGATTTATATGTACTGAATGTATTTTATAAGACTCCTAACAGGGTCCATCCTCTAACAAGGAACTTTCATATTAGTGCATCATTTTGTGGGCATCATTCCCACTGGGGTTTACTCTTTTCAAGAGGCTCCTTAGTTAACGTATCTTGTGTTATTGTGCAATTGTGTATGGTTATATTTCTATGGTTGATCAGTACATTGATTATATTGTTTAAAGTTGTTGAATGGATAAATTATCAGATAACTGATTCACCCCGCCCCCCCCTCCCAATTATCTTGGGGATCTTTACTTTCTAACATATGGACATAAGAAAGAAGAATGTAAAAAACCTGATCAGTCTAGATACAAACAAGACTACATCAGAGAAGAGTCATGAGCCAAGATCACATGCCTCAAATACAATAACTTTGGGCATTCTGCAAGGTATTGTAAGCTACAAGTAAATCAGGATAGAAGGAGACCACCTATATGTTACAAATGCAACAACCTTGGACACATAAAAAATTTGTGTAGATACAATGGAGAGGACAATAGAAGAGGACCAAGAGAACCAAGAGGACCACCCCCTATCATTATAAAGAAGAATGTTGGTGATAGTGGTAAAAGTCTTAATGAGTATATGGATAAGTTTTCTTGAATCATTTCAAGAAATCTACAAATGAAAAAAAATGAGAAGAGATGGAAGATAAAAGAGTTGAATAAGGCATTGGTTTAGGGAGAGAAAATAGTTGCTATTGTGTCCACACATGATGATTTCATTGAGACATTGGCATAGAAGGCCACATGGCCTTAGGGGGAGCATTGGATGCAGACACTAGATTATATCCAGCCCCTGATATGGTGTGTATAGACACTATGGAGTCTATGTTTGTGATTGTAGCACTTGGAGATTCATATCTTGTGTTTGCAACATTTTGTTTAATTGGACAGTGTCTGAAGTTGAGCTACTTGTGATTAATGCACTTACTCAACTTGTGAAGGATAAAAGATATTGAAGCATATCATTTCTGCACCATTTGATAATTAGTGACCAAGGAGAACAATGTGAAGAAGCATTTTAGCCATCTAGCAGATATATTGTGTAATCAATTCAAGCAGAAGTTTGATAATTTAGCGTGTTAAAGGTATTTCAAATTTATAATCTTTTAGAAGTGATGGATGCACCTCTTATTTTTGATATTATGGATAGACTGAGGTACAAGTTTAAGAAATATCTATTTAAGTCTTGTGAGGATGATCCAGAAGGATCATTTTCACAAACACCTTATGGCATGTCACATGTTGAGGACATTAGGGCACACATACACTACAAGTATGAGATCATAGGAGATGTCAATATCTATAGTGAATTAGATGGGATGATAGAAGCAGATGGGAAGGTGGTAGAAGAGTTTAAACACTTGGAAGACCAGTCCATTCTCAAATTAACCCTACTAAATGAGTTCCATGAAATCGAATGGTTCAAGATAATCTTAAGTAGAATCCATGACCAATTTATATCACTTGGAGAATAACCAGTTAAGATATGTGCTCAAATGATTCATGAGATAATGGGTTTCGATAATACTGGAGCTCTCCCAGTAGTAGAGAAGAATATAAGAAAATAGATGGAAACCCTAACCCATTCTAAGTGGGATAAGAGAGCTATGATAGTAAATGACATATATCAACAAGATGTAAGGTTGGTAGCTATGATATTAGGTTACAAGATGTTCTATAGAAGCAGACCTAACTCAGTATCAGCTGGATTTATTATGATGGCACATAGAATGGTTAAGGAAAACAAGAAATACAACCTATGAGAAGTTCTTGTACATCAATTTTTGGAAAATGTGAAGGTTATAAAGAAATACAAGACTAAGGCATTTAGGTTTGGATCATTTCTAGTTCATATGTACATCCACATTGTACACAAATTCCTTGGCATACACCCTAGAGAATGAAAATTTTTGAGAGCTACCAAAGATAGGACAAGAATTGGGTAGACGGAGAACTATTTTCTATGACCAAAATCCTACAAAGGAAGATGAAGGAAAGATATAGGATACTTGAAGATATAGTTGAGAAATATAAGGACACTATTTGTTTCATGGTTGAAACTAATTGTGTGTTATTTGAGGAAGTTGATCCTAGGAAGAAATGGTGTTACCCTATGGGGTATGAAGTCAGTTCTGAAGTTCTAACTATGCAAGTAGAGAATGTATTAGTAGTAGAAATAGATACTTCTAAAGAAAGATGGGGAACATTTAGGGACAAGTATGAAAAGGTTAGAGAACATGAAAAAGTGACAAGGAAAAGAAAGATTACTAACATAGGTGAGGATATCACTGCGAAGGTAGGAATCACTAGGGAACAACTAAAGAACACAAGGACAAAGATGAAAAAAGCATCTGACAGCATGGAAATCAATGCACCTCCCCCTTTTGAAGTTAAAAAGATAGAAAGTTTTATTCTCGATGTGATAAATTTATCAGTCACCCCTCATAAGACTGCACAAGAAATTGTACCTACGAGCTCACCTAGAATATCTACAAGATCTACCAAACAAAGCATCCCTAAGAAGAAAAAGGTAGTAGCTAAAACATGGAAGAAAGATGAAAAAGTGACTGTAACATAGTACAGGTAAGGAGGATCCAATTAAGGACAGTCCAAACTTGCAGCCAAACACCAAAAATGCGGAATAACACAACATGATAATGATTCAAAAAAAATTTCATTAACATGCCTGGTTGTAAGGCCTTCCGGGTTAAGGCTAAATATAATGAAAATTAGTTCTTCAATCTTCTAGCTAGTCCAGCTTTGAAACAAATCAGGAACTAAGGGAAACTCTAAGGAAAATCTAAACTTGAGCTCGCAAGCCTCCAAGAAATCTCCTTGTCTCCAAGAATGCAAACCACTAGCTCTGCTATTACAACTATCAGGTAAACAATCTGATCTTCAAGATCTCATAGGATCTAGATCTATCCTTTTATCTGATTCTCTACTTACTTAATGACTCCCTAAATATCTACCCAAACACTCCTTCAGTTCATTTCCTCAACCAAAAGTTGGCTAGAAGAAGTAATTAATGTTAGGAATGGGAACACTGAGAGGGGGGGGGTGAATCAGTTTTTTATATAATTACTTCCTTATACTTGAAACTTAACTCAATACCTTAATTATTGAACTGAATATAAAATCATGTATAGTAATCAACACATAACACATAACACCATATATGATTACGAGGAAACCTTGGCCAGAGGAAAAAATCCGGTGGGAATTAATACCCAATAATAATTGTACTTATGTATTATGAACCTGTTAATGTTCCTTAGCTCTATTAGGAGCTCTCATTACAATGCTTAATTACAATGACCTTGTCAAGGGTCACACCCTATTTGGGGTGAGGACTCACTATCCAAGAGCTCATTTCTCAAATGGTGAAGGCTACAACCTTTTGAGTATTAGATACACACTATATATGTAAGGTGAACTATCGCTATGACATTGATTGTCTGATCAGTTCCTTATGTGCGCTGATACTTTAACCTCTTGTAAAGCTTGTTGGCAATTTGGATGAGTTGATTTCATAGATGTTGTCATTATGGAAACATATGATCCACATGAAGATCGCACAAGTTAGAGAGAAAGTATGAAAAAGTGCATTGCATATTTGTCTAAGTGTGAGGACAATATTTTTACTAGTGTACCCGGACATAGTTTTTGTTTGTGACGTTGACTGCAGTGAGTTTAGTGCTTGCACACTTGAACATAGACTCTATGGTGACTAATGATGACCTATCTCCGAGTGCAAGTTAGTACGGCATGTACAGAAGAAGTTATGATAGTGTTACTAAGGACAGTGTGAAGCCGACAGGACAGTATATGAAGGCAGAATTGCTAAAGAGTTAAGGGATTATTATTTTTATCAAAATAATGTCTTAACAATATAAAGGGATGACATCTTAGATGTTTACTCTTGGTTAAAGCTATTGGTATATATGTAAATGTATTTGTAATTGTAAAGAAAGTGAGAAATTGTAATAAGTAGCAAGTATTTGTAACAGTATGATGCGAAGTATATGAAGCATATGTAATAGCGATAGTGAAAGATCAACGAAGAGATATTGATGCAAGAAGAATAAGGTTAGGTACCTTGACCTATTTTGTAATCAATGTATATTTTACATTACTTGTTTGGGTAGTGGGCTCAGCTGGTAATCACATTTTGTACTACCAACTCCTAACAGGGTTGAGGCTTCGAACAAGGCCTATAGTCCCTTAATCAGAACTGATACACTATATGTTTGTAATAGACTCCTAACAGGGTCAAAATCCTTAACATGATACTTTTGATTAGTGGATCTTTTTGGGTACCATCCCCACTAGGGTTTTCCCTTGGGCAGGGTTTCCTTGAGAACAAATCATGTGTTATGATTTTTTCAATCTTATTGCTATGCATGTTGTTTAGCTTCTTATGTTATGTGTGTATAGAGATAATCTATTATATCCATAATTGGGCAAAAGATAAAGTTTGTAGAATACTGATTCACCCCCCCTCTCAGTATTCCCTATTTCTAACAATTGGTAGAAGAGCTTAGTTACTCAGAAAAGAATCATTCAAGGAAAGCTTAGCATCTTGAGTAAGATCTCTATGGATATGGATCAACTACAGAAGAATCTTGAAGAAGCTCTTGAATAGATTGATATGCTTACTAATGAAAGAGACACTCTGAAAGGAAAATATGATGATGCAAATAACCTAATTGAGAAATTAAAAAACAAATTAGAAGATCTGACATATAAAAAGAAATCTGAAGTTCTTATTGAAGATTGTGATGACAATTTGGAAAAAAAAATGAGATCCTTAAGCATGAATTGAAGATAGAAAATTTGAAGTTTAGTTTGAAAGATGGAATTGGAAAGAATGAAGAAAATCTAAAATCTGAGAATGAAAGTCTAAAAAGTGAAAATGAAAGACTAAAATCTAAACTTGGAAATGTAACATCTGAACTTGAGAAAGTCAATGTGTAGTATGCTGAACTTGAGAAATACAACAAGATTGTGAAAGGTGAACTGACTCAATCCAAGCAACAAATTGAAAGGCTATATTCAACTAGTGAGAGGATTGATACACAAGCATCTTTTCAGAAACCATTCTATGATAAGACTAGTCTTGGATTTAACACTCTTAAAGCAAATAATGAAAGAAAGGAACTAGATCTGAAAGTATCTGAAAGCTTAGATGAGAAGAAGTCTGATGAGATCAACAAATCTGAAGATACACCTAAAGAAGAAGAATCACCGAAGCAAGATGAATCATCCAAAGGTATGCAAAGAGAATTCAAAGGTAGATGTTTTTCTTGTAATACTATTGGTCATATGAAGAGAGATTCCACAGGTAAGAAATATAAACCTCTTAACGATTATTGTTATAACTGTCATGGATTTGGACATAGAGCTATTGAATGTAGGAAACCTAAATTTGTTGAGAATAATAATAATAGTAGAATGTTTAGGAATACTAACAATGTAGATAAGAAACCTACTGAAGATATGAACAGAAGAAATGGAGTAATATGTTATAGATGCAACAAGGTTCGACACATTGCTAGAAATTGCAGATCATGGAAGCAATGGAATTTTTTTTCAGATATGCAACAAGATTGGACATACAACAAGTTTTTGTAGAATGAACAATGGATTTTTTCATCCTAACCCTAGCCCTAGAAATCATAAAAGAAGAAATGAAGATGCAGGTAATAGATAGAAAGGTTGTGTAGCAATACAGATGAAGTGAAGTTTGTTAAAAGCACAGATCAAGGAGACATATTCAACATTGAAGACAATCAGAAAGGTGAAGTATCAAGTGGTAAGAATGAATCCTTACCTGACCTATCTCAAAGCACTTAATTTATGAAAATTATAGTAGATTAGGAACTTAGATTAGTGTAGAAGTAGATGTATGATGAATTAAGTCCTATGCAGTTAATGGAAGGTAGTTTATGATATATAATGCTATGGTTAAGAGCGCAAATAAAAATATAATGTTTTGTGAGATCACAAGAAGTTTTAAGTTTTGTAGGATAGCAAAAACAACTTTTTGGAAAGAAGTGGCAAAAGAATTGAATGTGATGTCATAACTAAGTGAGATTGAAGTAATAAAAGATTATGATCAATTTTATTTGATCATCAAAGAGAACAAAAGTGTTAAAGAGATCAAAGACTAGTGATTGGAAGCTTTTTGCAATGATTTGGTTAAGGATTTGAGCGTTGAATCTACGCAAGCCCTAAAATCATGAATTTGAGGTATTTTACTTGACAAATTTGTGAATCGGTAAAAGGAATTTGAAGTAATCATGGATGTATCTTTAATTCACAATATTAGAGATAAAAATAGACCTAGAATGAAGAGGGAACCAGTTGAACCTCTAGAAGAAGACCCCAAGTTAGCTTTATCAACTGTACTAGATGAAATTTTGCATTTAGAGAATGTAAGAAGTTATCTGGGATGCAAGTTAGAAACCATCAGTGATAGTGATTTTACAAGTGAGTATGAGAAGATTTACAACCAAGACATGACATTGAAACAAGGATATGATCATTTGAAAGAAAATAAGATTGTTAAGTATGAATTGTAGTATGAGTTTGATAATGAAGAATGCACTAAGATAATCCTTAGTAGAATTCATAATGGGAAGTTTTGGCTAGAAGATAAAGTGATAGACATTATAACTGATTTGATTCATGAAGTCACTGGACTATCTAAATCTGGAGCTATTCCTTTAAATGAGAAGAACATGAGAAAGATAGTCATTGATAACACTAATTCATCCTATAATGGAAAAGGAATTGTAATTAGTAAGGTCAAACAACCTAATGTTAGATACCTATGCAAGATCCTAAAAACCAAGTTTTGTGCAAATTCAAGAGAGGATGACATGGTAGCTGGAATGGTACACATAGCTTATTTGATGTGTGTTGACAAAGCCCCAGTTGATATGTGTGAAATTCTAAGAATTCAACTATTTGAGAACTTGGAGAAGATTAAGAAGACAAAGTATGCTCAATTTAGATTTTCATGTTTGATCACCTACATGTTTTTTTATCTTTTGAGGAGATTTCCTTACACCATAGGAAATGATTGGAATGATGGATTAAATACAATGGAAAGGATAAATGTAGTATACAGAAAGCATGTTATTAATAGTGTTAATGAGAGTGTAGTACTTATTATTAAGACAATTTAGAATACCGTGTCTAGCAGATCAAGGATTCCATAGTCTCTTGTGGAGAAATACAAGAATAAAATATGTTTTATGGTTGACACTGACTTTACATACATTGAAGGAGTTGAACCTAGAATTGAATGCATAGACCCTCTTGGCTATGAAATATCTGAAACAGAGATAGAAGAATATGTGAATAGGCTACTCAAATGCAAGGTTGACACTCACAGTAACAGATTTGGAACTTTTGAAGAAACCTTCAACTCCTCAAAGGCTATACTTGAGGAGAAACAGTCTAAGAAAAGAGTTGACAAAACTATTAAGAAAATATTGAAGGATACAAGATTGATAGAGAGAGAATTCTTAGTGGAAAAGTAGATAGTAGAAATAATCAGAGATATTGGATAGAAAGAGATTTTATCTGTACCTCCCTTATCATCTAGTGCAACACCAGTCAAGGTGAAAGTAGAGGAAACTAAGAAGGAACATGTAGCAAGCAAGCCTAATAGATCTACTTTCTCCACACCAAGAAAGAGAGTGAAAGAAATTTCTACTAGACCTGCTAAGAGGTAGAAAACCTTGGTGCCAGTAGTACCTAGGAAAATTGTAGAAATTAAAGATGATGACACAGCTGTGAAGAAGAAAACATGGAAACCTAGAGTTGAGAGAGTGAATGAAGAAATTATAAAAGATGAAGACTTCACTAAAATGAACAAATACTATGCCCTCTATGACTATTCTGATAAATTGAATCTTGAAAATGTAGTGGTCAAGCATTTGATTCTAGCTAATAAGAGTTTTGACTCTATTCAAGGAAAGATACCTGATGACTTATTGCAAAAACTTTCTAACAGGAAGATGAGAGCACAAGAAGAAGACAAATCAATCAGAGAGAATCTTATGAAGAAACTATGTGATGTAAGAGATGGTGAACATCTTAAACAAATTCTAAAGCCCCTTAGCACCCATTTAAGGACAAAAATGAGAACCATTCAGATTATGGAAGGACAATATGAACAAGTGAATGTAGAGACTGAACAAACAATAGTTAAAGTTATGGCAGACATTGTTGGAGAGACATCAGTTGCAGCAAAGGAAGTAGTAGAAGTAGAACAAGAGGATATTCCCTCTCCACCGGCTATTAATATTGAATAATAATCTATGAATGTTGAAGGTACAAGGATAACCTTGTATACTGATGATAATGTATTCAAGAATCTAGAGAACATTGTTGACAATTTGGCTCTTGATGAACCAGATATAACTGTAGAAGCAGAGCTTACCCAATTTACTATTGGAGAATCCAAAGTATCAGAAGTACAAGCATCTATACCCTCTAAGGAATAAATCCCTCTTACCCCTGAGACTAGAAAGAAGAAGCAAACTGGATCTTTGTTTGAATATTTGGGAAAAGAAGTGGATGATGATGATCAAATGGAATTGATCACATCTTTGAACAAAATCATTGGGAAGAATAAGAAAGTTAAAAGTTTAGAAGGATGTCTGAAGGACCTAACTGAAAAGCTACAAAGTATTGTGACCACATAGATTGTAGAAGCAGACCCTATGGACAAGGCAAAGAAAGTGATGAGCACTTTTGATGATGAGTTCACTAACCTAGCTGATATTGCAAAAGTGAAAGCACAGGCAGACTATGAGGCTAGAATGTTGTTGAACATCAGTTAGTACATTAGCAATGATATCAATAATCTTGATATCTGTATCAAAGATTTGAGGAAAAATTTGGAGATAGGAAAAGCTTTGTACATATAGTGTACAAAACTAGAGACTTTGATAGCTGAGGAAGATCAGAAGGTAAAATTGAAGGAAGCTAAGATTCTGAATGAAACAAACCTTCTATCTAACCCTAATGTGAAGGTCAGTAATGTTGAAAAGAAAGTTAGGAAATTTTTGAATGAAATCAGGATTTTACAAGATGAGAAAGATAGGAATTTGAGGAGATATACTCTTTTGAGAGAGCATATTACTATGAAGTTAAGTGTTATTGAAGAGTAGTTAGAAGATTGTCTTACAGCTAAGACATCTTTTCAAAAATTCAACTTTGAAAACCTCCAAGCTTGTCAAATAGCATCTTATGGACTGAGCACACTACTCAATGTGGTTGATTCCATTATGAAGTAATGGGAAAAGGAGATAGATAATATGAAGATAGATTTTGCAGATTGTGTTGCAAGCCTATCATCTTTGCAATAAATAAATTAAGGTATAACTTTTTTGATACAATTTTGTAGCCCTCCCTACCGTTATTTTGTCATTGTTGTCAAAGGGGGAGAGATACTTAGCAGAAAATTGATAATATATGATAAGAGTTGATGCTCTTAGGGGGAGTATTGTATTATAGATATGATTTTTGAGGAGTTATAAGGATAGTATATATATGTTATACTATGGCCACAATTTTGTCAATTTTGAGATTTTGGAGTTGCACACTAAGCCAATTTTCTCATATGTTGCCACCAATGACAAAGGGGGAGATTGTTGGAAATTTGGCTGAGTTGATTGCATAGATGTTGTCATTATGGCAACATATGATCAACATGAAGATTGCACAAGTCAGAGAGCAAGTATGACAGAGCGCATTGCATATTTGTCTAAGTGTGAGGACAATATTTTTACCAGTGTACCCAGACATAGTTTTTGTTTGCAATGTTGACTGGAGTGATTTTAGTGCTTGTGCACTTGAACATAGACTCTATGGTGACTAATGATGACCCATCTTAGAGTGCGAGTTAGTACGGCATGTACGGAAGAAGTTATGATAGTTTTACCAAAGACAGTGTGAAGCCAACAAGACAGTATATGAAGGCAGAATTGGTAAAGAGTTAAGGGATTATTTTGTTTATCAAAATAATGTCTTAACAATATAAAGGGATAGAATCTTAGATGTTTTCTCTTGGTTAAAGCTATTGGTATATATGTAAATGTATTTGTAATTGTAAAGAAAGTGAGAAATTGTAATAAGCAGCAAGCATTTGTAATAGTATGATGCGAAGTATATGAAGCATATGTAATAGTGATAGTGAAAGATCAGCGAAGAGATATTGATGCAAGCAGAATAAGGTTATGTACCATGGCCTTTTTTGTAATCAGTGTATATTGTACATTACTTGTTTGGGCAGTGGGCTCAGCTGGTAACCACATTTTGTACTACCAACTCCTAACGGGGTTGAGGCTTCTAACAAGGCCTATAGTCCCTTAATTAGGACTGATACACTATATGTTTGTAATAGACTCCTAACAGGGTCAACATCCTTAACATGATACTTTTGATTAGTGGATCTTTTTGGGTACCTTACCCACTGGGGTTTTCCCTTGGCTAGTGTTTCCTCGAGAACAAATCATGTGTTATGAGTTCTTCATTTTTATTGCTATGCATGTTGTTTAGCTTCTTATGTTATGCATGTATAAAGATAATCTGTTATATCCATAATTAGACAAAAGATAAAGTTTTTAAAATACTGATTCACCCCCCCCTCTCAGTACTCCTTATTTCTAACAAAGCTCTAGATCATATTGACTTCTCTTTGCATCCTTCTTCTCATCTTCTTTCAACTATATATCTCATCCCATGCATAAATATAAAGGCGTGTGTCTTATTTATATGCGCAAATAAAACTATTCATTAAGTCTGCCTATAACTAATTACATACAATGCTTCCAAATGAATTGGCTCAAGTGTGTTTACATAAAATGATATAAAATAGTCTAAAACACATTAAAAATAGGTGCACAACCTTTAAAAAATAGTATTATAACTACTAACCAAAATACTAACAGTCAGCTCCATACTCTATTTTGTTTTGCCACTCACTATCTGTGTCACTTCAACTCATTGTACCTTCATCATACTAGCTCATTTGATCATGCTCTCTTATACATAACTTAATAACATATCGAAAAACTTATCTTCAAGGGAGCATACCAAAACTTGGTCATACGCACGTGTGTTGACACTCTATCCATCTAGTGCTTCATTGACTATCCATTCTTCCATACTTAGCGATTTTTTGATCTTATGAGTTAGTGTCGTGACTCAAAAAATCCATATGACTTTGTTTCCATAATGAAAAAATTAAATCTTAGTCATATACATCAATATAGTCAACTTTCCAAAAATCTCCCCCTTTTTCATTAATGGCAACAAAGGAATGTGGAAAAATTACTAAACTGTATCTTACACAATAACTTCTAACATATACTCTATCTTATATCTCCCTTCTACTATATACTCTACTCCCCTTTACATCATATACACTGCTCCATATTCTCCCTTCTACTATATACTCTACTCCCCCTTTGACATTAATGAAAAAGGTGCTAAAAAAAAAAATACAACTCCAAGTACTTACATTGAGAGTACATCTGGGTATGAAATATGAAGGTTTGCAATTTCTTGCTGCCAAAATGCCTTTAGTGCATCTATTGTTTGGAGATGGGTGAATAGTTCATAAGTTAACTTCTCCATCTTCTCCAACTCTAAACTCAGACCTTGATCATATATCACCATCGTGGCATCAATCTCCTTGATATTTTGATTTAGCACATCTAAAGAGGGCGCAAGTGTATTTCTTAACTGTGCTTGCCTAGCTGTTATTTTGGCCATTTCTTTTTCTGCTTTCTCAATTTTTTCTAACTAACCTTGATAGACATTATTGCACATGTTTACATCTGAAGAGGGATCTTCCACTGATTTCCTTACTATTTCCATCAACAATTCAGCTTCCACTACTACATTTGGGGCCAAATTTTGACAAACACTTCCGATAGGTAAATTTTTTTAATGAATTTGTTATTTTTTAAAAAAATAGGCCCCGATGATGTCGGTATTCTGATGGGTTTTTAAATGACCATCAAAATTCTAATAGTTTCAGATATACATAAAAAAAAAGTGAAGGACCAAATCATTTTTATTTCAATTCCAGCATAGGAAAGGAGTGCAAGAAAATGAGTTGGGCACGTGCGAGAGAAGGTATGTGATTTCTTCATCTTTTGAGCCTCTAGCATCATATTTGACCACAAATTTGATATGCATTGCATTTTATTTGATCATGAATGCTCTCTGAAATGACCACATTCTACTGGTGTTGTGCCCTAGCCAGTGCTTTATCTCTATTATTTGATTTTACTAGTGTCATGCCCTAGCCCATACTTTAAATCCATTATTTTATTGGTGCTTGTGCTCAAGGATATCCATTTTTTTTGAAATGTTGACTGTGGTTATCAAATGGATAGCCCATGAGCTTCTAGCTAGGTGCCATTTGTATTGATAGCTTAGGGCATCAAATGTATTGTTATATCATTGATAGTTGAGACTTTGTTAAAAGGAAATAGGACAAAGAATGATTTTTATTTAGTGCTTTAACTCCATTATTTGATGTTATTGGTGCTTGTGCTCAAAGATAACCATTTTTTTAAAATGTTGACTATGGTTATCAAATGGACAGCTTGTGAGCTTCTAACTAGGCACCATTTGTATTGATAGCTTAGGGCATCAAATTTATTGTTATATCATTGATAGTTGAGACTTTGTTAAAAGGAAATATGACAAAGAATGATTTTGAGTTAGTTTCTCTATTTTGATCCCTAAGTGGCTTACAACCCTACAAAAGTATATGCAAATTTATAGATGCAATTGTAGGATACATAGCAGCTGATAATTCACAAGAAATCCATGCATCCAATTTGAATAGTAATTAATACAAAGAAATAGGTTCCTCAAATGGCCCAGTCATCTAGACCTTGACTGTCCCCTCAACCAATGACCCTTCAAAACTAGGTTATCATGCAATCAGTGAGTGATCCTTCATTCTCCTAGTCTACCTTGTATCCAAACATATTAGAAATACATAATACAATGATAAAAATCCTTTCAAAATCCCCCTTCCCTCAAGGAACACTATCAACATCTAGACCTTGACTGTCCCGTCAACCAATGACCCTTCAAAACTAGGTTATCATGCAATCAGTGAGTGATCCTTCATTCTCCCGGTCCTCCCTGGATATAAACATATTGGACATACACAATACAATTATAATAAGTATTTCAAAATCCCCTTTCCCTCAAGGAACACTATCAACATCCTGACCTTGAATTTCCCCTCAACTAGTGACCCTTCAAACTGGGTTATCATGCAATCAGTGAGTGATCCTTCATTCTCTTGTTCTACCCTACATCCAAACATATTGGAAATACACAATACAATGATAAAAAGTCTTTTACAATCCCCCTTCCCTCAATTAACACTATCAACATTTAGACCTTGACTGTCCCCTCAACCAGTGACCCTTCAAAACTGGGTTATCATGTATGACTCTCATAAACTCCATATTTCATGACCAATAAAGATGTCTTTTGTCTTAGGCCTGATGCCATAGACTCTACACTTTTTTCTTCAAAAAATCCACATAATCATTTTTACCAAAATAAATAATGTTGTTTCTTTCATCAACATTACTAGGAGGTTTTGTAAAAGTGAAAGTTTCACCATTCTTATGCACAATATACACATTTTCAAAACCATAATGAATTGTCCTTCTAGATACTTGTCATGGCCTTCCCAAAATGATATGACAACATGTCATAGGGACTATATCACACAAAAATATATCAACATACCCTCCAATGGAAAAATAAACATAAGCTTGTTCCCTTATTACAATGTTTTGTTAATTATTCACCCAAGATTCCTTATATGGTCTATCGAGTGGAAAAAATTTCAAATTCAGTTTGTTTACCATTTCATAAGATACAAAATTATCAAAAGAACTAGAATCTATGATCATTCTACAAATCTTACCATAATTTTTTAAATTGGTTCTAAAGATTGATGCATTTTGCCTCTCTTGTTGCTACACAAGTGTCTTCCTTACCATTAGGTACTCTCCTTCTTTTGGGTTTTCCATATTAGATCCCTCTCCTTCCTCTTGTAGTTTTCCTCTTCCCCTTGTGCCAAGTTCACTCTTCTATCTATCTTCCTCATGTTTGCCTCCTTCTCAATACACTTGTATGATTGATGTCCCACTTCTCCACAAGTACACCACTTCCCTGTGAATATACCACTACCTTCTCCTGAACCAAATCTACCTCATCCTCTTTATACTTGCCTTGCTTCCATAATTTGTTCCTTACCTTTTTCAATATTTTTCTAACCTTGTGCCTCATTAAATCTGCCACCTCTGCCTTGGTTTTAAATTCCTCCAGCATTCTCTTGTCTCTCTTGTATTCTTATTATGTTTTCCTCAGCCTTCTTGGCTATTTTGTAACATTATTCCATAGATCTATGGGTAGAAAGACTAATTTCATCTTGTATATTAAACCTCAGTCCCCCAATGTATCTTGCAAGTTTCTCCTCAACATACTCCTCATGTTGTACTCTGATATCTAACTTATAGAATTCCTCAATGTACTTCTTCATATCCATGTCTTTTTGTTTAAGACTTTTCATCTTCTTGTACAACTACACCCTATAGTCATTGGGAAAATTTCTTGCCTTCATCTTCTCCATCATACTATACCATGATGTAATCTTGGGCTTCTCATTCTTCCATCTTTTAGCTTGATCAATCAGTGAGTGATCCTTCATTTTCCTGGTCTTCCCTACATCCAAACATATTGGAAATACACAATACAATGATAACAAGTCTTTCATAATCCCCCTTCCCTCAAGGAACACTATGAACATTCAGACCTTGACTGTCCCCTCAACTAGTGACCCTTCAAAACTGGGTTATCATGCAATTAGTGAGTGATCCTTCATTCTCCTGTTCTTCTTTCATACAAACATATTGGAAATACACAATACAATGATAAAAAGTCTTTTACAATCCCCCTTACCTCAACAAACACTATCAACATCTAGACCTTGACTCTCCCCTCAACCAGTGACCCTTAAAAACTGGGTTATCATGCAATCAATGAGTGATCCTTCATTCTCCTGGTCTTCCCTACATCCAAACATATTGGAAATACACAATACAATGATAATGCATGGAAATCCTTTAATGAATCTCAGTCACTGGTAACACGTGGATAGTCAAACCAATAGTCTCCAAAGAATTCAATAAGTGAATATGAATATTTGAAAACTTTCCTCTCAACTTCCCCAACCACTCCTAATCGGTTAGAGGGATATTTCTAGAATCTCCACTATTCCTATCCTTACCAACAATTCTTAAACATACTTTATCTGATATGATAATAACATGCTAAAGTAAACCAATAGCATGTTCTTCGTATGGTACAAGGAAGATTTGGCTATCAAATCTTCCTTCATGCAAGCTGAGCATGAGAGAAGGTATGTAATTTCTTCATCTTTGAATGCTATCTTTGACAGGAAACATCTTTCGAGCCTCTGGCATCATATTTGACCACAAATTTCAAATACATTGCATTTTATTTGATCATGAATGCTCATTGAAATGACCACATTCTACTGGTGTCGTGCCCTAGCCCGTGATTTATCTCCATTATTTGATGTTATTGGTGCTTGTGCTCAAGGATATCGATTCACTGTTTTGAAATGTTTGGATTCACATTTGTTGATATTACAATTCATCATATTAGATAAAGTATGTTTAAGAAGTTTTAGTTTCTAAACACTCAACTAATCCCTCTAAGCGATTAGGAGTGGTTGGGGAAGTTGAGAGGAAAGTTTTCAAACATTCATATTCACTTATTAAATGCTTTGGAGACTACTGGTTTGACTTTCCATTCATTAATTTTTAGAAGAGATCAATAAATTATTTAAAGACATTCTTACATGTTTGGAGAGGTTTGAGAGGAACTTATCATGATTGTACCCTCACAAACAATGACATAGAATGGTTTTACTAAGTTTCCTTTCTCTATTTTGAGGTTTCCTTTCTCTTCCGCAAGGGTACAGTCAGAGGGTTCATTGAAAAAATGATCCTTTGAATGGTTACTATAAATATGAATGATTTGATATAGCATATTTCTCATTTTACTTGAAGTTTGGAATAGCTTGTGCAAGGGTGAAAGTACTTTTGATCATTTTAGTCATGATTTTTCCTCTACACAGTCAGGAAATGTAATTGTCTAATGATTATATGTAATGTTGAATGGATTAAATGCTTTATTCTTGGTAGAAGTGAATGGAAGGAATATTTTTGGTGTTAGGTTTTATTTATTATTGAATCCAATGGTTTTCAATATGTGTTGAGGAGTTTTCTCCTTGTTTAATGTTAATTGTTCCTGCACAATCCACTCATACAACACTGAAATGCTATGTGATTGACAATTTCATACAACTGGTCCTTTGGTGTGTATTAAATAGAATAGAATTTTCAGCATATTATTATCATTCTATTTATTTTTTGTAAACATGCCATTGGTTCAGTTTTGTAAAAAAAAATTCATGTTAAATTTTTTGATAAAATAGATTACAAAATACTCTTCAAAATAAAGGAAAAACTTAGCAAATTCAGTCAAACTCACTATAGATGAAGGAAAATTCATGATAATAGTTCCTTTAAGTCTTCCAAAACATTTATTGAACTCCTCTAAAGTCCTATTGGATCCCCAAATTTCTTAATCCAATCAACTTACATCAGGATCATGAGAAACTTCAAAGGATTAAAAACATTACTTGGAACAGTCACTGGTTTTACCAGTCAAAACGTAAGGAATAGAATTTTAAAGTGCTCACAATACATTCAACAATGAAATGAATGCTTGGAGATTGCTTACTATTCCATCTTTGAATTTAGAAACCAAAACAATAAGTAAAGAAGCCTTTCAACAATGCATAACACAATGGACTTTCAAATTTAAACTTCTATTTTTATTGAATCTATGTTCCTGGCATACACTCTAGGCTTAAGTCTATCATATAATGACTTCCAAAGGCTACATATAACTCCATCACAACTTCCCCAACCATGAAGAACATAGGTGAATAACTTGATGGTTTCATGCTTTAATCTTTAAGAACTTGATCAAGAACATAGGTTTTAATGAAATATCAATTTGATTTGCAAAGTTTGTGTTCTTTACAAATTTGAAAGGCTCTAATACTTACTAGGGCGGATGTGGATGTGCAACCTTATGCTTTTACTACCAAGTCTTTTATTGTTGGGCATACTAATTATAATTACTTGACATATATCACAAATGTTGCTAATTAAGGTTGGCGGGATGATTACACCTATCCTGAAAAAAGACTGTCAAATCATTATGCTTTCAAATCAATTACCTATAGACATATCCCTTGCGAGGGAGACAAGCCAAACACATAAATATGACAGCTGAAAAACTTAAATGGAATATGCTAGGAAGTACCAAATGTTGAATTCTCAATTGTTGTAATGGCAAAGCATCAAAACCATCCATTTCTAGAACTTGATTTTCTAGTCTAAATGATTTTTCTATAGTCGTAATGATTTTTCTAGAACTTGATTTTCTAGTCTTAATGATTTTTCTATAGTCCTAATGATTTTTCTATAGTCTTAATGATTTTTCTTTCTCCCTAATGTTTGTTGCTCTTGATAAATTAGGCCTTGAATTTGAATTTTTGTTCACTATTTTATTTCATCTTGATATTTCATTATTTTTCATATACACAGAGACTACACATGCTAATAAAAAAATGAGCTATTTGATTATAGTTAACTGTTCATGATTGTAAATAGTCAATATTTCTGATGGTACTCCTTGGTGTATTCCATTTTAAAATAATCATGTTTCTATGGCTATGATAAATGTCCCTTTGTGTTGAGAAAATTAGAGTTGAAAAAATGGTTGCAAACAAATCATCCTTCTTCCACAAACATTCTAGTCAATGTACAAGTAATGAGTCATTCCATTCAAGAAAGACCATGTCTAACAATATCAACCCAAAACAAAATAAGGAGTATGCAGAATTTAGTGATTGTATCTTCCATTAGAGCCACTTCATATGCACAGGTGATGAACATGCATATTTGGCTGAGCGCTATTGGGAGCTTACCCAGCAACACATGTACTATTGTGAAAATCACCACAAATTTTTTTGTTGTTGGGTCTAGCTCCTAGTATTGCTTGGTCAAATATGCATGTTTTTCACCTGTGCATATGCCTTCTATGATCAACTCCTATATGCACAGGTGATGAATATTCAGATTGGCGTAAGCAGTACTATGAGCTTTCCTTCCAACACATGTACTATTGTGAAAATCATCACAAGCCCATTTGTTGGAGGAAATCTCATAGTACACATGTTTGGAGGTCTGAAGGAAACAAGAGAATTTGAAGAGTCACGAGTCTTAAGATTGTGGTATATTTTGGCAAATGAAGAGTGGAAAGAAGATGATATTCTTGAGATTGTGGATGGACACAATGTTGCAGACTTTATTGATCTTGATATCTTGCAGAGGCTTGAAGAACTAGAGAGGGAAGAAGGGCTTAGGATGGCAGCTGAGGGTGATGAGGATGATGAGATGGGGGAAGTGGAGTTTAATCTTGATGAAAAGGAAGCTCTGGCTACAATTAGGAAGAAGAAGAAGATGCTTATTGTCAAACACAAGTTGAAGAAGAGTACTACAAAGAACATGCCTACTGTACCAAGGAAGTTTGACAAGAACAAGGAATATGGCTTAAACAGAATGGGAAGACATCTTTCTAGCCTAGGCTTGGATCCTTTGAAGTTTGGTCATTGTGGATAAAATATATAGATCTGTCTAGTGATGCAAAATTAACTTCTTTAAGCCTTACCCTTATTGTTTAAAATATATCATTTGGGTACACACAGAGGGCACAAGAATTGGGGTATGCATAGTTCATTTATGAGATTTTTCTTGGGAAGCCAATTGCTCATCTGTCATCTACATTATTATGAAGCTAATTTCCAAAGGATCCAGGCCCATACTAGAAAGATGTCTTCCCAAACACATAAAAACATGCACATAAACATGACAGCTGAGAAACATAAATGTAGATTTCACAATAGCTAAGAAACATAATTGTAGGCATCATGGTCACAATTTTTTGTAGACAACATAATTGAGTTGTATACCCAAGCGATGGAGAGCAACTTCTACACCTCCAATTCCAAATTGAATACATTTGTGTTGGAGGACCTTGAATTCATGAGAAACAGATGTAGTCAACTTGGAATCGGAGGTGCAGGATTTTCTCTCCATCATCTGGGTATACAACATAATTGAGTTGTATACCCAAATGACCCAAAGCAACTACTACTCCTCTAGTTCTAGAGGAGTAATGGTTGCTTTGCATTGTCTAGGTATACCACTCAATTATGTTGTCTTTAAAAACTTGTGACCATGATGCCTACATTTATGTTTCTCAGCTGTTGTGTCCCAAGACCCCTTATGACCCTTTATGACTCTTTACGACCCCTAATAATATGCATCTTAGAGATCTTAAAATGCCATAAAGGGTAATAAGAGGATCCTAGGAGGGGCCAGATGAGCTTCCACCTTCACGTGTTTGGCCCTATTAAGTAGAGAATGTTAAACTATTCTCAAAACAAAGAGAAGCTCAATAATTTAAGGTCTTAGTCCACCAAATGGTGAAAAACAATGGGAATCAATGCTGGAGAGTTTTTAGATACTGAGAAGATGTATATGCAGTGGAGGCCAGAAGGGATTTTTGTGGAGATTTGCTAGATTTGGAGATTTGCTAGAGAGGGTTTCGAGATTGAGTACTAGTGTAGAGATGATGATTCAGTACTACATCTATAAAACCTTCACAAATATCCCTTTTTTGGCCTCCACTCATACCTCTTCTCAGAATCTAGAAAATTTGGATACTGTTTCTCATCCATGCATGAAATGTGCTAGTGATCGTATAAAATTACTTTTATGAGACTAGGATCAATTTTGAGAAGGTAAACAACAAGATAATTTTATTGTATCTTTCATTTCTTTTATCTATTCATATTTTTTTCTTTCTCTTATATTGGATACTGTGCAGTGTACATAAAGGTAAGGCGGTGATTATTCTCAATGATCGATGGGTATAAGTCTTCCAGCCCTTACCCAGTAGCTAGGACTAAAGATAGTAGAGGTCAAGAGACCATCATAGTTGGTCTCCATCCTTGGTCCATATGTTAGAAATAGGGAATACTAAGAGGGGGGGGTGAATCAGTATTCTACAAACTTTATCTTTTGCCCAATTATGGATATAATAGATTATCTTTATACATTCATAACATAAGAAGCTAAACAACATGCATAACAATAAAGAACTCATAACACATTATTTGTTCTCGAGGAAACCCTGGCCAAGGGAAAAAAACATTGGGGATGGTACCCACAAAGATCCACTAATCAAAAGTATCATGTTAAGGATGTTGACCATGTTAGGATTCTATTACAAGCATATAGTGTATCAGTCCTGATTAAGGGACTATAGGCCTTGTTAGAAGCCTCAACCCTATTAGGAGTTGTAGTACAAAATGTGATTACCAGATGATACCACTTCCCAAACAAGTAATGTACAATATACACTGATTACAAAATAGGCTAAGGTACATAACCTTATACATCTTGCATCAATATCACTTCGCTGCTCTTTCACTATTGCTATTACATATGCTTCATATACTTCGCATCATACTACTACAATTACTTGCTACTTGTATCAATATTTACAATTACAATTACATTTACATTTATACCAATAGCTTTATCCAAGATTTAACATCTAGGATGTCATCCCTTTATATTGTTAAGTCATTATTTTGATAAACAAAATAATCTCTTAACTCTTTACTAGTTTTGTCTTCATATTATGTCCTGTCGGCTTCACACTGTCTTCGATAAAGCTATCATAACTTCTTCCGTACATTCTGTACCAACTTGCACCCTGAGATGGGTGATCAATAGTCATCATAGAGTCTATGTTCAAGTGTGCAAGCACTGAACTTACTCTAGTCAATGTCGCAAACAAAAACTATATCCAGGTTCACTGGTAAAACACTGTCTCACACTTAGAAAAATTTGCAATGCACTTTGTCATACTTTCTCTATGACTTGTGTGATATTCATGTGGATCATATGTTTCCATAATGACAACATCTATGTAATCAACTCAGCCAAATTTCCAACAATCTCCCCCTTTGTCATTGGTGGCAACATATGAGAAAATTAGCTAAGTGTACAACTCAAAATCTCAAAAATGTTCAAAACTGTGGCCATAGTATAAAATACATACTATCCTTATAATTCCTCAAAAATTATTTCCTCTAATATAGTACTCCCCTTAAGAGTAACAACCCTTATCATATACTATCAATTTTCTTCTATATATCTCTCCCCCTTTGACAACAATGACAAAATAAGGTAGGGAGGGTCACAAAATTGTATCACAAAAGGTTATACCTCAATTTATTTATTGCAAAGCCAGTAGGCTTCCAACACAATATGAAAAATCTATCTTCATGGCTTCTATCTTCTTCTCCCATGATTTCTTAATGGAATCTACCACATTAAGTAGTCCACTCAGTCCATAAGAAGCAATTTCACATGCTTGAAGGTTTTTAAAGTTAAATCTCTGAAAAGATGTCTTTGTTGAAAGATATTATTCCAACTGTTCTTCAATTAAGCTCAACTTCATAGAAGCATACTCTCTCAAAAGAGTGTATCTTCTCAATTTCTTGTCTTTCTCATCTTGTACAACTCTGATTTCATCATACAGTTTTCTAACTTTCTTCTCAACATTATAGACCTTCACATTGGGGTTAGATAGAAGGTTTGTTTCATTTAGAATCTCTGCTTCCTTAAAATTTATCTTTTGATCTTCCTCAGCTATCAAAGTCTCTGATTTTGTACACCGTATGTACAAAGATTTTCCTATTTCCAAGTGCTTCCTCAAATCCTTGATACAAATATCAAGAGTATTGATATCATTGCTGATGTACTAACTGATGTTCAAAAGCATTCTAGCCTCATAGTCTACTTGTGATTTCACTTTTGCAATATCAGCTAGGTTTGTGAATTCATTATCAGAGGTTCTCATTACCTTCTTTTCCTTCTCCATAGGGTCTGCTTCTGAAATTTGTGTAGTTACAGTACTTTGTAACTTCTCAGTTAGTTCCTTCAGACACCCTTCAAGACTCTTCACCTTCTTATTCTTACCAATTATTTTGTTCAAGGATGTAATCAGTTCCAACTGAAAATCATCATCTACTTCTTTTACCAAATGCTCAATCATAGATCCAATTTGAGTCTTCTTTCTAGTCTTAGGAGTAAGACTGATATCTTCTTTGGTGGGAATGGGAATTTGTTCTTCTATAATTGGTGGTTCCACAACAATGGTCTCTATCATCTCTTCTTCTTTTGTAGCTTCCTGTTCCTGAAAGGCTAAATTGTCAACAATGTTCTCCAAATTCTTGAATACATTTTCATCAGTATCCAAGGTGATTTGTGTACCTTCTACATTCATTGTTTCATCTTCAATATTAATAGCTAGAGAAGAGAGAATGTCCTCTTGTACTTTCTCACCTGCTTGCTCTGTTGCAACTGATGATTCTCCAACATATTTTGCCATAACCTTGATAATTGCCTATTTTGTCTCAGAATTTACTTCTTATACCTGCCTCCCATAATCTAAATTATTCTCCTTTTGGTTCTCAGATGGGTGCTTAGGGCTTTCATGATCTGATTGAAATAAGCTTCATCTCTTATTTCACAAAGCTTCCTCACAAGCTTTTCTCTGATAGATGTCTCTTCCTCTGATGCTCTCTTCTTCCTATTCAAAAGTTTGTTGTATAGATCATCAGGTATCTGTCCTTGAATAGTATCAAACTTCTTTCTAGTCAAGATCATATGCTTCACAACTGCATTCTCCAGATTAAGTCTATCAGTGTAATCATAAAGATCATAATATTTGTTCATTCTTGCAAAGTCACCACTCTCAATAATCTGTTCATTAAGCTTTTCAACTTTTAGTTTCCAAGCTTTCTTCTTAGTAGTGACATCATCTTTAATCTCTGCAATCTTTCTTGGAATAGGTTGCACTAGAGTTTTATGCATCTTTCTTGGTCTAGTGGCACTCTCCTTAATTCTTTTGCTAGGTGTGGAGGAAGTGGATCTAGTAGACATCTTTGTTTCTATGTCCTTCTCAAGTAGTTCCACTTTCACCTTTACTTGTCATTCTTCGTGTGGCACTACAATTGATGATAAAGGAGGGATAGACAAAACTTCCTTTTGTCCACTCTCTCTGATTGTTGCTACTATCTTCTTCGCTACCAAAAACTCTCTCTCTATCATTCTTGTATCTTTCAAGATTTTCTTAATGGTGCTCTCAACTCTCTTCTTAGATGACTTCTCTTCAATTAGAATCTTTGTGGAGTTGAAGTTCTCCTCAAAGGTTCCAAACCTATTACACTGAGTGTCCAACTTACACTTCAGTAGTCTGCCAACATACTTTTCAGTTTGTACCTTAGATATTTCATAGCCAAGAGGGTCTATGAACTCTGTTCTAGACTCTACTGCTTCAATATAGGTAAGGTCAGTATCCACCATAAAACATATATCATCTTTATATTTCTCAACAAGAGACTTAGGTATCCTTGATCTACTAGACACAATAGTCTGAAATGTCTTAATAACAAGTATTGCACTCTCATTAACACTATCAATAACATGCCTTCTATATACTACATTAATCCTTTCCATTGTAGTTTGTCCATCATTCCAATCATTTCATATGGTGTAAGGAAATCTCCTCAAAAGATGAAAGAACATATATGTGATTAGGGATGACAACCTAAACTGTGTATACTTAGTTTTCTTGATCTTCTCCAAGTTCTCAAATAATTGAATTCTAAGAATTTCACACATATCAACTGGTACCCTGTCAACACACATAAGATAAGCTGCATGTACCATTCTAGCTACCATGTCATCTTCTCTTGAATTAGCACAAAACTTAGTAGTTAGGATCTTGCATATGTATCTCACATCAACTTGTTTGATCTTACTAATCACAATTCCTCTACCATTATAGGATGAATTAGTGTTGTCAATGATTATTTTTCTCATTAAAAGGAATAGCTCCAGTCTTAGATAATCTAGTGACTTCATGAATCAAATCAGCTATAATATCTATCACTCTATCTTCTAGCCAAAACTTTCCATTATGAATTCTACTCAAAATAATCTTAGTGCATTCTTCATTATCAAATTCATACTGTAATCCATATTTGACAATTTCATTATGTTTCAAATATTCAAAACCTTGTTTCAGTGTCATATCCTGATTGTAAATCTTCTGATATTCATCTGTGAAATCACTATCATTTACTATGTCTAGTTTGCATCCAAGATAACTTCTAACATTCTCTAAAAGTAAAAATCCATCTGGTACAGATGATAATGCAAACCTGGGGTTTCTTCCAATGGTTCTACTAGTTCCCTTTTCAATTTAGGTCTATTCTTATCTTTGACATTGTGTATTAAGGAAATCCATGATTTCTTCAAATGCTTTTACTGATTCAAAGATTTGTGAAGTAAAATACCTCAATTGCTCAATTTTAGGGCTTGCCTAGATTCGGCACAAAATTCTTCTCCAAATCCTTGCAAAATGATTTCAATCACTGCTCTTTGATCTCCTTGACACTTGAATTTTCTTTGATGATCAAATAATACTGATCATAACCTTTTATTAATTCAATCTCACTTAGGTCTGACATCGCATTCAATTCTTTTTCCGCTTCTTTCCAAAAAGTTGTCTCTTCTAACCTGCAAAACTTAAAACTTCTTGTGATCTCACAAAACATAATATTTTTCTTTGCGCTCTTAACCATAGCATTAGAATATCACAAAATACCTTGCATTAACTGTGCAAGACTTAGTTCATCATATATCTACTTCTATACTAAATCTAAGTTCCTATTCTACTGCAATTTTCATGAATTAATTACTTTGAGATAGGTCAGGTAAAGATTCATTCCTACCTTTCAATACTTCACCTTCCTGATTACCTTCAATGTTGAATATGTCTCCTTGATCTGTGCTTTTGATAAACTTCACTTCATTTGAATTACTACAACATTAATTTTGACTGTTACTTTCATCTTCATTTCTTCTTCTATGACACCTGGGGTTAGGATTAGGATGAAAAACTCTATTGTTCATTCTGTAAAACCTTGTTGTATGTCCAATCTTGTTGCATATTTGACAAACAATTCCATTGTTTCCATATCGTGGTCCAGGTTGATTGATTTGTGATCTGCAATTTCTAGCAATGTGTCCAACCTTGTTGCATCTATAACATACTACTCCACTTCTTCTATTCATATCTTTAGTAGGTTTCTTATCTGCAATGTTAGTATTCCTAAACATTCTACTACCATAATTATTCTCAATAAATTTAGGTTTCCTAAAATCAATAGCTCTATGTCCAAAACCATGACAATTGTAACAATAACCATTAAGAGGTTTAAATTGTTTACCTGTGCAATCTCTCTTCATGTGACCAATAGTATTACAAGAAAAACATCTACATTTGAATTCTCTTTGCATACCTTTGGGTGATTACTCTTGCTTCAGTGATTCTTCTTCTTTAGGTGTATCTTCAGATTTATTGATCTCATCAGGCTTCTTCTCATTCATGCTTTCAAATATCTTCAGATCTGGTTCCTTGCCTTCATCATTTTCTTTGAAAGTGTTGAATCCAAGACCAGTCTTATCATAGAATGGTTTTTGATAAGATATTTTTTCATCAATCTTCTCACTAGTTGAATATAGCCTCTCAAGTTGTTGTTTGGATTGAGTCAGTTCACCTTTCACAATCTTGTTGTATTTCTCAAGTTCATCATACTGCAAATTGACTTTCTCAAGTTTAGATTTTAGTCCTTCATTTTTAGTCTTTAGACTTTCATTCTCAGATCTCAAATTTGCTTCATTCTTGCCATTTCGATCTTTCAAACTAAGCTTCAAATTTTCTATCTTCAATTCATGCTTAAGGATCTCATTTTATTTTTCCACATTGTCATCACAATCTTCAATAAAAACTTTAGATTCCTTTTCAGATCTCAGATCTTCCAATTTTTTTTTTAGCTTCTCAATCAGGTTCTTTGCATCATCATACTTTCTTTTCAAAGTATCTTTTTCAATAGTAAGCAAGTCAATCTGTTCAAGAGCTTCTTCAAGATTCTTTTGTAGTTGATCCATATCCATAGAGATCTTACTCAAGCTACTAGGCTTTCCTTGAATGATTCTTTTCCAAGTAACTAATCTCTGATACCAATTGTTAGAAATAGGGAATACTAAGAGTGGGGGCTGAATCAGTATTCTACAAACTTTATCTTTTGCCCAATTATGGATATAATAGATTATCTTTATACATGGATAACATAAGAAGCTAAACAAAATGCATAATAATAAAGAACTCAACACATGATTTGTTCTTGAGGAAACCCTGGCCAAGGGAAAACCTTGGTGGGGATGGTACCCACAAAGATCCACTAATCAAAAGCATCTTGTTAAGGATGTTGACCATGTTAGGAGTCTATTACAAGCATATAGTGTATCGGTCCTGATTAAGGGACTATAGGCCTTGTTCGAAGCCTCAACCCTGTTAGGAGTTGTAGTACAAAATGTGATTACCAGATGAGCCCACTACCCAAACAAGTAATGTACAATATACACTGATTACATAATAGGTTAAGGTACATAACCTTATACTGCTTGCATCAATATCACTTCACTGCTCTTTCACTATCGCTATTACATATGCTTCATATACTTCACATCATACTACTACAATTACTTGCTGCTTGTATCAATATTTACAATTACAATTACATTTACATTTATACCAATAGCTTTATCCAATAGTTAACATCTAGGATGTCATCCCTTTATATTGTTACATCATTATTTTGATAAACAAAATAATCCCTTAACTCTTTACTAGTTCTGTCTTCATATTATGTCATGTCGGCTTCACACTTTCTTTGGTAAAACTGTCATAACTTCTTCCATACATGTCATAATAACTTGCACTCTGAGATGGGTGATCAATAGTCATCATAGAGTCTATGTTCAAGAGAAAAAGCACTGAACTTACTCCAGTCAACATCGCAAACAAAAATTGTATCTAGGTTCACTGGTAAAACACTGTCTCACACTTAGACAAATTTGCAATGCACTCTGTCATACTTGCTATTTGACTTGTGTGATCTTCACGTGGATCATATGTTTCCATAATGACAAAATCTATGTAATCAACTCAGCCAAATTGCCAACACCATATACTAACAAAACATTTTACATTTCATTAGCTCATCAAATGCGGTGATTTGAAAGAATTTAATGGATGATATTTTCATGTATAACGTATATTATTTTAGTTTGATGGTGAACAAATTTATCTACTTCGCACACTTTTATACATTGAGAACAACCATAAAGAAGAATCCCCTATAATGGCTTGAGTAATGTAGGCCATGGGAGGACATGCTTCTTTATGGCTGTGCTTGTAGTATACAAGTGCATAGAGTTGATAAATTCATGCAAAGTCAACTTAAATAATATACCTTATCATGAAAATATTCTATTAAATTATTTCAAATCCCTTCATTTGATGAGCTAACAAAATGTAGAATGTTTTGCCAGTATATGGACCAAAGACAAATACCAATTATGATGGTCTCTTGAGCTTTGTTATTTTTACTATGCTAATCTATCAGTTTTTCAACATGTAGTAATACTTTTTTGGCAAAAGAGATATTCCTCCGATGGCTACTTGTGTTGGAACTTGATTCCTTATCATCAAAAATTCAATAGGTAACCATCGATGGGACCCCATTTTGATAGATGGGTGTGATAGGACGGCTATATCTCTGACAGGTACTCCTGTTGAAGATCTACTGAATATTCATCACCTTTCCGACTGACAAAATGTTGTAAGAAATTTTTTTTGATAGATTAGTCACATAGTAAAATTTCTATTTATGTGGCCAATTCCGATGAGTAGTGATGTCAGAATACCGATAGTGACCACTTCTGTCACAATTTGCAATGCAAAAATGCTGATGGACAGATGTGTTGTAGTTTCGACAAATGGCCATTGAAAATCCGAAAAATGACTTTCAAAATTTGGCCTCAAATTTACTAGTGTTCCTAAATCTTCTTTGAGAGATCTCTAGTTAGTTTTTTCTTATCCATATAGTCAGCTATTATCTTTCTTCCTTTAGTTGCTAAGTCTTTTAGCAAAGCTTGACCAATCTTTAAAGAACTAAGGTCAAGTGTCAAGTTACCTATCAGTTCACTTAGCCTCTTCTTAAGATATTTTTCTTTTTAACCTTGGATGCTGATTCTTCTAGGCTTGAGAAGTTTTCTTTAAAGAATGTCATGATGGTGTTGACATCATCTACTAAATTTACACTAGACACTTTCTTGTCTTTAGGTAGTAAGCTATTTAAAATGTTGACTGATTCAACAAATAATGGATTCCTCATTACTTGTTTCTCCTTTGCCTTCTCCATTGCTAGCACACTAATCTTAATCAAGTCTTCTTCTCCCCATGAATCTAGACTTATTGTGTCAAGGGTCAAACATGACAACAATGACGTTGAGGGCTTAGGGGTAAGGAGTGAACTTTGACTAACATCCATTACCTCAGTCTTTACATTCACTAGAATTTCAATAGAGGGCTCATCTGCAGGTTTATCTTTCTTCTCTTCATCCTCTTTTTCCTTTTCTTTTTCTTTCTCCTCATCTTCTTCTTGTCCAATTATATCTTCAATCTGCACATCTTCTTGCTTCTTGGGTGAATTAACAACACATAGAATTTCTACTTCTTCAGTTCTCACGAATGCTTCCTCAAACTTATCCAAGTCTTTTTTTGTGTCCGCCATTGATATTTCCACATTATCAATCATAATTGTATCATCTTTTGTTTTAGGCATGGGAACAAACTCCATTGCTTCACTAGGTGTTTTCACTATGGGCACTAAATCATGTGGACCTACTATAGGTGTATTAGGGATCTCTGACTCCTTCGCTTTCTCAAAGGGAACTTGTGTTGTAGGTTCAGTAGGAGGATACATGTGTCTATCTAATAATACTTTCTCAAATGATTTTTTAGTCTCCTTTGCTACCAATTCATAGTATTTGTTTATGATCTGTAGAGTTCTTAGCTTGGTTCTAAGGTGGGGCTTCACCAAATCCAACAATAGTGTTTTCTCTTTAATTGAACATACAAGGAGGATTTCATCCAGTATCTTCTCCCTTATCCTGAATCTTCTTCTATAGCCCATCTCTTCAAAAATTCTAAGATGTTTCATACACTATCCAGAATAAAAGTCTTAAGTTCCAAGACTTTCTTCTTGTACTTAATAATATGCTTGATTATCATGGAATGGATCTCTTATTTGTTAATCTCATTGTATATATCATAGAACTTTTCTATCTAATCAATTCTTCCTTCATCAATTATTCTTGTTCTCAACACTTCAAGATTAGGTTTGAAACCTACCTCAGGAGGTGCTTGAGTGTTCTTCCTTTGAATTATGCTTGTCCTAAAGGATGGATGACTTGCATCAATCTACTTCTTTCTCTTAGGAATCCTACTATACTCAGAAGGTGGTCTAGACTCCAAATCAATTATATCAATGGGTGCAAGAGTGTTCCCTTCTATCTTTTTCTACTTCTCCTTAGGATCACCAGACTTCTCTATTTTCACTTCTGAAGAGGGTGCGCTCTCAAGTTGTATTGCAATCTTGGCTTCCCTTGCCTTATCTAGGTCATCTTGAGTGACACCATGAATCTTCAGTATCTTAGAGGTGATTTTAGATGCTTTCCTCTTGGTCATAGAAATGTAAATACTGCATCTACTTGTCTTATCTTCTCCTCATAAGTGCCCCATCTTGGCTCATTAGGATCCTTGGGCACTGATAGTAGGACTTGTGCATAGGATATATGCACAAAGATGGGGAACCAAAAAGATGCCACTTTTCTTTTTGGTCCCAAATCACACATGGTGTGTACACACTAAAGGGCATGTGCCCTATAGCGCGCATGCCCTATGGCTTGGGTTTCCCAAGCCTTAGCCTTGGGAAATCCAAAACAAAGTGCATGCACCAAATAGGGCACACGTGCTTTGTAAATCCCCAAAATTTCCACCCCCCTGTGCCCTATGCAAAGCCACAAAAGTGGAATCCATATTCTTACATAGCGCATGGGCGCTATGAAAAACTAGAAACAGAGAGAGATAAGGGATAGAGAGGGGGTGATAAGGGGTGGGGAGAGAGAGAGAGAGAGAGAGAGAGAGGGGGGGGTAATTTATACAAATATAACATTTAAGTATAAGTTTGATTTATTTAATTTCTTATAATTTAAGTTATATTTGTATAAATTATAAAATATAATACTTCTAGGATGTTTGGGATAGTTTTCGGCTTTGAAGGAGTTAAGATGCACATTCTAGATTTGAAAAATTTTAGACTTAGCCAAATTTCAAGATTCAGCAAGCCTTCAGCAAGGTTACCTCCCACAATCCATCATGGATTTCTAAGGTCAAACTAAAGATAGAAAAAGGATTTCAAAAGGGTTTTAACTCATTTTATAACAAATCACTTGGTTTCAACCCCATCTCTATGATAGACTTAGCTTAGCTCTCACCCAAATCTCTCTCTCTCTCTCTCTCTCTCTCTCTCTCTCTCTCTCTCTCTCACTCACTATATAAATTTGTCTTACATAGGGCATGCACACTATGTAAATCTATGACTTTCATAGCACACGCGTGCTATGAAATTCATAGATTTAAATAGTGTGCATGCCCTATAGGGCATGTGCCCTTTTTAAATCATTTGAATTTACCAATCCTAAGGCTTGGATTTTCCTTGGAGATCCAAACCAAAGGTTTAGATGATTGAAATAGGCCTGAGATGTGTTTTCCAGTAGACATACAAAAAAAAGACATCTTTTTTTGTGTGCTCCTCGTCAGGTTTACTCATGGCTCAAGAACGTAAAAATCAGATGATGTGATATTGCAGATCTCTCTGTTAGCTATCTAAGCATATAATTTATTTTGAATTCTGATTATGTTAAGTTTTTCAACTCTAATTTCTTTTGTGTATGTCCCTTTTTTGTAAAAAACCAACATGCAGTATTTTGGGCTTAGATTTTGGCTCGTTCATCAAATTTTGCTACAAGTTACATTTTTACAAACTGGGGTCCATTATACACACTTTAAAAAAAAGAAAATTTAATTTTTGATTAGTTTTAAATGATTTCCAGGGGGAGCAAATAGAAATTTCATGTTTTCAGGATGTGTGCACTTTGTAAATTCATCAAAAATTATATGTTCATAAAAAAATTACCAAAAAAATCAGGATAAACTACGTGGTGTTAGCTAACTTCTCACTAGAGTGATTAAAAAAATTCAAAAAAAATGTTAACATTTTAGGGGGAGCACACCAGACGCTATGTTATGTTTTTGGACAAAAAATAGGACCACTTTTTGTGCTCCCCCTTTTTGAGGGCCTTAATCTGCACCATTTTCAAAATAAGTTTATAGTTTAGGAACTAGATTCAGAGTATTACAACTCTTGTTTTTGTCACATCTTAAAATTTTGAGTATAACTATCTTCAATTTCTTGTTGAAGTTTAGAGTTTTATGATTCCAGGAAAAAAGGGGCATCTTATACCCCCTTTTTGGTTCCCCATCTTTGTGCACTTACCCCATATGCTTCTATAATATGTTCTTCCACTTCATAACCAAGTGGATGGATCCACTTAGTCCTAGGCTCTACAACTTCCATGCATGTTATATCAGTCTCAACCATGAAACAAATGGTATCCTTGTACTTCTCTACTATGCTCTTAGGTATTCTAAACCTTCTTTGCATTCTGATTCTGAATGTCTTTATTTCTAAGTCAATGTAGTCCCTCAAGGTACTCTCTGATGATTCCTTGAATGATATTTGAGGCATTATGGGTAGACTCTTGTCAAGGTAAAGGTCTGAAACTTTACTGACTATATGAAAGTACATGTAGATGATAAGTGACCCAAACCTAAATATCTTGCTCTTGTCATGCTTGATAGCCTTTATGTTATCCATCAACTATGCACACAAGATCTCACACAAGTTGAAGTCTCCATTTTCTTTCACTGATCTAATAGCTGCCAAAATAGTGGCTATGGACACACTATTTACCATGTTTGCATGTTGAAACTTGTATCCAAGTAACATAGACATAAGCTTTATATCTTTATCCTCAATCATCTCAATGGTCATGCCACGCTTATCACTGTGTGACTTACAAGCTTGTTCCACCAGTTTCCTGACATCCTTACCAATAGGAAGAGTGGCGACTATCTTAGATAATCCCATCATCTCATAAATGAGATTTGAAGTGATGCAAACTAGAACTTCTCTTATCCAAAATAGGTCATCATGAATTCTTCTCAATAGGATTTTAATCCATTTGGATTCATAGAATGCATATGTTGTCACATACTTAATGATTGGGTGATTTTCAAGGTGCACAAACTCATCCATGAATTTCTTGTCAAGTTTCATCATTGTCTGTAAGTGCGAGCTTATTTTATCCAATCCTACGTTTTCCTTTTTGTAGTAAATGTATGTACGTATGTCTTCTATGTGCATTACTCCCATCAGAGTCTTAGAGAATTCTCCTTCTAGGTCATCTAGGACTGATTTGAAAGGATGCTTCTTAAAAATGTATCTCTTCATTTCAGCAACTATGAAAACAATTGGAGTGGCCATTACTTATTTTGTAAATTGCTCAAATATGTTTCCAAGGGTTTCTGAACCATTGCGTCCAAACTAGGGCTTTGCAACAAACTTTTAAACTTCTTCATTGATAAACCAACTACAATTACCCAACACAAACTACTTTGATCTCCTGTGCTCTCCAAAGGCTCAAACTTGAATGCAAATGTGTGAATAATGGATCTTCGGTGACTTTAAAAAAAAATTCTACCATTAATGCTTATCGCATAAACATAGAATACAACATAGAATTTCAATCTCCATTTCTATTATCAATCATGAAGTGCACTCTCACATATAGAATCAACTAGTCTCCAAACAGTCATAACCAAAGGCGCATACTATGAGGGTGAGTATACCAGCCATGTAGGGGTCTAGAGCTAATCTAGCTCCCCCTATGACCATGAGGGTCATTCATCCAGAAGTAGAGGGTGCATAAATTATGGATGCATCCAATACATATTCATCAACATTATCCTTCTTTACTTTTTTCCAAATCAAGCTTGCATCCTTTGTGGCTTTCACAAACTTGACTTCTCTAGATTCATCCAAAATTGAATTTTGTGACTCATTAGGACTTTATTTTCTTTGCGCTTGTGATCTGAAAAACTTTGAGATGTGTCTAGCCTTATTATAAGTGTGATAAATAACTAGAGGCCTTATATTCCTCGGCACATTGATGTGAGTTACCATACTGCACTGTCTAGTTGTATGACCATTATAATTGCATAATTGACATGTAATGTTATGATGACTTCTAATATTTTGCTGAGGATGATTTCTCTAATTATGCTGAGTCTAATTTCTTTGATTTGATCCACAATTCATAGCTTAACTTCTTATACTTGAAACTTAATTCAATACCTTAATTTTTGAACTGAACATTAAAGCATGTAAAGTAATCAACACATAAAACAAGATATGATTATGGGGAAACCTTGGCCAAAGGAAAAATCCCAATGGGAATTAATACCCACTAATAATTGTACTTGTGTTTTATGAACGTGTGAATGTTCCTTAGCCCTGTTAGGAGTTGTCATTACAATGCTTAAGTACAATGACCTTGTCAAGGGTCTGATCCTATTAGGAGTCTTTTATAATTAACCTTTTTAGGGGTGAAGACTCACTATCTAAGAGCTCACTGCTCAAATGGTGAAGGCTAAAACCTTCTGAGTATCGGATACATACTATATCTGTAAGGTGAACTGCTGCTATGACACTACTTGTCTGATTAGTTACTTATGTGCACTGATCCTTTAACCTCTTGTAAAGATCTATATCATACTAACTAATCTTCACATCCTTCTAGTCATCTTCTGTCAACTATATATCTCATCTCATGCATAAATACAAAGGTGCGTGTCTTATTTATATGCACAAACAAAACTATTCATTAAGTCATCCTATAACTAATTACATACAACACTTCCAAATGAATTGGCTCAAGCGTGTTTACATACAATGATTTAAAAAAGTATAAAACACATTTACAATAGGTGCATAACCTTTACAAAATAGTATTATAACCACTAACCAAAATATTAACAGTCGGCTCCATACTCTGTTTTGTTCTGCTGCTCACTATTTATGTCACTTCGACTCAATGTATCTTCATCATACTAACTCATCTGATCATGCACTCTTATACATAGCTTAATAACATAGCCAAAAACTTATCTTCAAGGGTGCATACCAAAACTTGGTCATACACATGTGTGTTGATTCTCTATTCATTTGGTGCTTCACTAACTACTCAGTCTTCCATACTTAGCCATTTTTTGATCTTATGAGTAAGTGTGCTGACTCCAAAACTCCATATGAATTTGTTTCCATAATGACAACACTAAATCTTAGTCATATAGATTAGTATAGTCAACCTTCCAATAATTAACTCCTAAGACAAGTTAGATTCTATTACAAACAAATACTAAATGCAATAACAATTATCTCTCAAATAGCCTTACAAACATTTAGTTCTCCATGTTGGCCTTAAGATCTACATAGGAGAATACAAAAAAGGCTACCAATAATAAATGCACCAAGTCGGCCAATCAAATCTTCAAGAACTCCAGTTGGTAAACTAGAACTAGTGAGCACCAAAGAAACAACCAAGCACCAGTGAAACAACTAAGCACGCTAAGAAACACTGAGAAACACAGGCATCACCGAGCAAGCACATTGAACAAGTTTCACCAAGTGCCAAAGGTTTCACCGAGTTTCTTCAGTGACTGAGCTCCCTTCAATAATTGACACTGTCGATTAAAGTTGCAACCAAGTAAAATAGAACCAATTCAACACACCACCATACAGATTTACCGAGCACCCTAGAATGCCCTTGCATCAGATTGAGAAAGAAGAAGAAAAATTAGTATAGAAGAGGCCACAAGATTTGTGGAAGCTAGACATTAAAATTTTACAAAAGAGAGTAATACGAGATGAGAATCTGAAAACAATAAACTGATACTATGAAAGGTATGACCCTTAAAATCAAGCAATAATTGAGGACACTATAATTAAACATTTATTAATTTTAAAGAACTTTTTAGAGATAGAAGGAAGCATTCCTAAGGAATTTTATATCAAGTTGGAGATTAGAAAATAGTTGGCATAGTCTGAGGAAGATAACATAAGAAACAAGCCAATTGAAGACATGTTACCTATTTTCTATGTTAGGAATGAATGCAAAGTATTTTGGCAGTCATTCTGTAGCAGTTGTTGTTGCATTCATGACTTGGATTGTCATTGATGTCAACACAGTGATATTCTAGATATCAGCAGGAAAGTAGGTACAGTTTTGTTTTGCACACATGTTTTATTGTAGATTGGCTTTTGCAAAGTTGATGGTATGTTCTTTGGTGTGTTATTAACCTATGGTTAACAGCGCAAAAAGAAATTCATTCATTCATAAGAATTATGAGCATTTTGGTGAAAGCAAAGTTTAGACAGTGTTTCTATGAAGCGATTTTCAGAAATCAGAGGATATCTCTTAGCTGGGATGGAATCTAATTTTGCAAAATTAAATGGATGTTGGAGACTCATTAATGATGATGTGGTTCAGAGTGCAAACTTTGAAGATATGTTTGGAGAAAGTTATAGTATCTGGAAGTCGACAATTTTATGTGAAATTTTGTGTGTAGCATGTAGAAATTATTATTTTGTAATTGAGGACCGACTCATTTGTAATTATTTGAGTTTGGTATATAAGAAGGAATGTTTTCCTTGTTGCAATATGTATTGTGAAGGTTGAGATGCGAATATATGCATGAAGTGAAGAAAAGAGCTAATTCAGTGATGAAGGAAGACTTGTGAGTACAAAGATCTAGAATTGTGATATGTGTAGCAGAGAGTGTGGTTTTGGCACAGTGTGAAGGAGGTAATATATTTAATATTATTCTATTGAATAATTCTAAGATCTTTTGGACAGTGGGTTCAAAGATCTTGCCTTGAAGCTGTTTGGGCAGTGGGTCCTTCTGTCTTCCATAAACTCTTAACCGGGTTAGAATCTTTTAACAGGGATTCAAAATCTCCTAACAGGGATTTATATGTACTGAATGTATTTCATAAGACTCCTAATAAGGTCCATCCTCTAACAAGGAACTTTCATATTAGTGCATCATTTTGTGGGCATCATTCCCACCAGGGCTTACTCTTTTCAAGAGGTTCCCTAGTTAACATATCTTGTGTTATTGTGCAATTGTGTATGGTTATCTTTCTATGGTTGATTAGTACATTAATTATATTGTTTAAACTAGTTGAATGGTTAAATTATTAGATAACTGATTCACCTCCCCCTCTCAGTTATCTTGGGGATCTTTACTTTCTAACAATTGGTATCAGAGCAACAGGTCCTTGAAAGAAAAGTTTAACAACTTAAGGAGATCCATGGCGAATTTCAGAAAAGAAAGCCCTAAGTTTGATGGAGTAAATTTTGACAGCTGGAAAGAAAAGATGAAGACACATCTATTGTGTTTAGGACCAAGTTATTGGTTGATTACAAAGAATGAGAAGACTATCATTGAGGAAGACAATCTAGAGTTAGGAACTAAAGATGAACTAGATCTATTCATGTGTAACATACTTTCAAGAGAAGCACTTTTGTCAGCACTACCAGAGAATGAATATAGTCAGGTAAGATGTTTGAAAACATCTCATGCAATTTGGAAAGCTTTACATTCTACTTTTGAAGGTGATGAACATGCAAAGAAGGCTAGATTACATAATTGGATTTGTGCATTTGAAGATATCAGAATGATGGAAGATGAATCTATTAGAAGCTATATTGGTAGGATGTCTGAGATTGTAATAGGAATAAAGTATTGTGGAGGTGATAAGACAGAGAATGAAGTGATATGGAAAATTATGAGAACTTTGACACCAGTATTCAAGCAGACAACATAGATGATTGAACAAGTGATGCCTTGTACATCGAGCTTTTCAAGAGAGACTCTTCTTGGAAGATTAGAAACAACAAAGATGAATTTGAGATTATCAGGAGAGCTACCTAGAATGGAGATAACATTCAGTGCTCTTAACATTAGACCTACAAGAAGTACTAGTGTGAATGGAGATTATGCCAGTAGTAGCAGATCTAAATCTGAGGAAGATAAGAAGATTGAAGAAGGTATTGCATTACTTGTAAAAAGAGAACCAGATGGTAAGACAATCTTTAAATGTTGGACTTGTCAAGAATATGGTCATTTTGCATCTAAATGTCCTAAAAGAGTTAAGAAGTATAGAAGCAACTTTAAACCTAGGAGATCTAAAGAATGTTATTATGCGAATGATGGAGATCTTGAAGCATGAATTGAAAGACATTTAAGTGACAGTGATAATGATAACTTTGAGGAAATAGGATTTGTAGCAATTAAAGAAGAAAGTTCTGAATCTGATGAAAGGGAAGAAAAAACATTAGTTTCTCAAGTTGAAAAGAAATCTGATTGGATTATAGACAGTGGTTGTTCACATCATATGACTGGAGATAAAAGAAAGTTTGTTAAGTTAGATAATTATGATGGAGGAATTGTTAGGGTTGGTAATAATGCACCTTGTTTGATTAAGGGTATAGGATCTATTACTCTTGATGGAAAGACTAACACTGATGATGTTTACTTTGTTGATGGATTGAGACATAATCTACTAAGCATTGGACAATTGGTTGATAAGGGTTATCAAGTTTGGTTTGCTGAGAAAACTTGTGTGATAAAAGATAAAGATGGAAATCTGATTGGAAAAGGATCCATAACCAAAGGTAATGTATTTCAGTAGAATCCTACTAAGATGACATGTTTGATAACTAAGATTGATGATAGTTGGTTATGGCATAAAAGGTTTTGTCATATAAACTTTGATAATATTGTCAAGGTGAGCACTACACTTGCGGTAAGAGATTTACCTAGAATTATGAAACCTACTAACATGATTTGCAAAGAATGTATGATGGCAAAGTAGAAAAGGAGTTCATTTCCTAGCAAGAAGTTCACATCGATAGAGAAGCTGGAGATTGTTCATACAGACTTGGGTGGTCCTACTAGGACTAGAGGATTCTATGGAGAAAGGTATTTTATGATTCTTGTTGATGATTTTACAAGGATGATGTGGATTGCATTTTTGAAAGAAAAATCTGAAGCATTTGATAAATTTAAGATCATGAAAAGCAAAATTGAGAATGAATCTGGAATGAAGATTAAGTGTCTAAGATCTGATAGAGGTGGTGAATTTACATCTAGAGAGTTTAATACTTTTTGTGAAATGAATGGTATTAAGAGAAAACTTTGAGCCCCTAGAACACCAGAACAAAATGGTATTGCAGAAAGAAGGAACAGGTCAATAACTGAAGCAGCAAGAGCTATGTTGTTTGAAAATGATTTGGCTAAGACTTTTTGGAGAGAAGTAGTGAACACAGTAGTATACACTATGAACAGAGTACAAATCAGATCAGATACAAACAAGACACCTTATGAATTATGGTTTGGACATGCACCCTCAGTTAAGTATTTTAGAATTTTTGGAAGTAAATGTTATATTAAGAGAGATGATGATATAGGAAAGTTTGATCCTAGAAGTGATGAAGGAATATTTCTTGGATATTCTTTAAAAAGAAAAGCATATAGATGTTATAAGAAAAGAACTAAGACTATTGTTGAAAGTGCAAATGTAAAAGTTGATGAGAAGTTTAAAATTTAGGAAAGAATGCTTGATTATGAATCTGATGGAGAAGCACAACCTCAGCCTAACATTGAAAATGTAGAATTATTTTTTGAAACTAACAGTGATTTGTGAATGAAAGTCATACTGAAGAAAATAGAGAAGAAAACAAAGAAGAAAGCAAAGAAGAATCTATAGTTGGAACAAGATCAGTAACTATGACACCTAACAGGTATATTTCAAGACATCACCCTATTGAGAAAGTTATTGGAAGTTTAGATAGAGGAGTTTTGACTCAAAATAAGGTACATTTATGTTTGATTTCTCAAATTGAACCTAAGACTACTAATGAAGCTTGTGAAGATGAACATTGGATTAACGCTATGAAAGAAGAACTAGAGCAGATTGAAAAAAACAAGACATGGGAATTGGTCCCTAGACCTGAAGACAAGAATGTGATTGGAACAAAGTGGGTATTCAAAAATAAAATGATTGAACAAGGAGAAGTGATAAGAAACAAAGCAAGATTGGTATGTAAAGGATATTCACAACAAGAAGGAATTGACTATGAAGAAACTTTTGCAACTGTGGCCAGACTTGAAGCAGTGAGAATGTTTCTAGCATATGCAGCTTACAAGAAATTCAAAGTGTATCAGATGGATGTGAAGTTTGCATTTTTGAATGGTGAATTGGAAGAAGAAGTATACATTGAGCAGCCTGAAGGTTTTCCTTTGACACAAGAAGGAGATATGGTATGTAAGTTAAAGAAAGCTTTATATGGATTAAAACAAGCATCTAGAACCTAGTATGCAAGATTTGATAAGTACTTATTGAAATTGGGATTTATAAAAGGAACAGTAGATAGTAACTTATACAAAAAAGAAATTGAGAATGGTTTGTTGGTTATAGTTATATTTGTTGATGATATTATCTTTGGAGGAGAAGATGAAGCTAGTGACAAATTTGCAGATGAAATGAAGACTGAATTTGAGATGAGCATGATTGGAGAAATGAAATATTTTTTGGGATTATAGATAACAGAAAACAAGGAAGGTATATTTGTAAGTCAGACTAAGTATTTGAATGACTTATTGAAAATATTTGGAATGGAAGATTCTAAACCTGTTGGAACACCTATGGTAACTGGACATAAGTTATCTAGCAAAGATGAGACACCAATAGTTGAGCAGAAAATATACAGATCTATGATTGGAGGATTGCAGTACTTGACACATACAAGACCTGATATAGCACATTCAGTTGGGATTGTAGCAAGATTTCAAGTAGAACCTAGAGAATCACATTATGCAGTAGTAAAGAGGATACTGAGATATCTGAAAGGAACAATGGATTATGGATTATGGTATGAGAATTCTGATGATTTTACTTTATGTGCCTATACTGATGCAGATTGGGGAGGCAGCGTTGATGACAAGAAAAACACCAGTGGTGGAGCCTTTTTCTTGTAGGAAAATTGGTCTCTTGGTTAAGTAAGAAGCAAAATTATACTTCACAAAGTACAACAGAAGTAGAATATGTTGCAGCAGCAAACAATTGTAATCAGATTATTTGGATGAAGCAGATGTTGAAGGATATTGGAATAAAGTTTGATGAGCCCGTTGTTATACATTGTGATAACACCAGTACAGTGAGTATGTCAAAATATCTTGTTTTACATTCTAAGACTAAACATATTGAGATCAAGTATCATGTTGTAAGAGAGAAAGTTGCAGAAAAAGAAGTAAGATTGGAGTACATAAGCACAAAGGAACAGATAGCAAATATATTTACAAAACCTTTACCTAAGGATACATTTGTGTATTTGAGAGGTATGCTTGGGGTTATGCCCCAACCTTTTTTTGAGAATTGATGCAGATGATTGCATCTGTTGAGTGGTATATGAGCCCTATCTTTCTTCTGGATTGGATGTCAGAACTTCCTCTAGGGGGGAGTTTAAGAGCTGAGTCATGAGGACTCTTGTTATTGTATTTTTCTGAAAAGTGTCTTTTGACATTAAGTTGTTGTTGACTTAGTGATGGAATTTCTATCATTGATGTCAATGGGAGAGAGATATACATGAAAAATATTGTAAATTGTATGAGAGAGCTGAATAGGAAAACGAAGCAAGATTTAATTTCATATTTTGCAGTGATGTTGCAGTATTGGATTTTTGGAAGATTGGATGTTTTTCATCTATGTTGCCATCAATGCAAATGGGGGAGATTGTTAGGAATGAATGAAAATTATTTTGGCAGTCATTCTGTAGTAGTTGTTGTTGCATTCATGACTTGGATTGTCATTGATGTCAACACAGTGATATTCTGGATATGAGCAAGAAAGCAGGTATAGTTTTGTTTTGTGCACATGTTTTATTGTAGATTGGCTTTTACGTAGTTGATGGTATGTTCTTTCATGTGTTATTAACCTATGGTTAACAGCACAAAATTAAATTCATTCATTCATAAGAGTTATGAGCATTTTGGTGAAAGCAATGTTTAGATAGTGTTTCTATGAAGCGATTTTTAGAAATCAGAGGATATCTCTTAGCTAGGATGGAATCTAATTTTTCACAATTAAAGGGATGTTGGAGACTCATTAATGATGATGTGGTTCATAGTGAAAACTTCAAAGATATGTTTGGAGAAAGTTACAGTATCTGGAAGCCAACAGTTTTATGTGAAATTTTGTGTGTAGCGTGTAGAAATTATTATTTTGTAATTGAGGACCGACTCATTTGTAATTATTTGAGTTTGGTATATAAGAAGGAATGTTTTCCTTGTTGAAATATGTATTTTGAAGGTTGAGATGTGAATATATGCATGAAGTGAAGAAAAGCGCTAATTCAGTGATGAAGGAAGACTTGTGAGTACAGAGATCTGTAATTGTGATCTTGTGTAGCAGAGAGTGTGGTTTTGGCATAGTGTGAAGGAGGTAATATATTTAATATTATTCTATTGAATAATTCTAAGATCTTTTGGACAGTGGGTTCAGAGATCTTGCCTTGAAGCTGTTTGGGTAGTGGGTCCTTCTGTCTTCCATAAACTCTTAACCGGGTTAGAATCTTTTAACAGGGATTCAAAATCTCCTAATAGGGATTTATATGTACTAAATGTATTTCATAAGACTCCTAACAGGGTCCATCCTCTAACAAGGAACTTTCATATTAGTGCATCATTTTGTGGGCATCATTCCCACCGGGGTTTACTCTTTTCAAGAGGTTCCCTAGTCAACATATCTTGTGTTATTGTGCAATTGTGTATGGTTATCTTTCTATGGTTGATTAGTACCTTAATTATATTTTTTAAAGTAGTTGAATGGTTAAATTATCAGATAACTGATTCACCCTCCCCCTCTCAGTTATCTTGGGGATCTTTACTTTCTAATAGTTTATATACAAGAAAGGGAGAGAATCATCAAATAATTGAAACCTTTATTGAGGACTAAGGCCAAACTAGTGAAAATTATGGAAAGAAGATATGATGAATTCATAGAGGATACTCAAAAGGTATTGGATCAAATCCTTATTAGTGATATGCCTGTGAAGACCTCACCTCCCAAGGTTAGCAATCCTACACCTTTGGGAATTGGAGAAAGTTCTAAAATAGTTGAAATGTGTGAGCAAGCAAGCGAAGCTAGCATGCAACTAGAATTCTTTATCTCTAGTGTTCATGTGACCCTTGACACCTCACATGATGTAAATGACCCATTTATGGACAACTTAGATAGTGCAATGATAGTTGAAGAAGAAAGACAGATAGAGAAAGACCATACAAATGAAAAATAGGAAGAGAAGGTATAGGAAATGGAGATACAACAATAATAAAGGAAGGTAGAAGAGACTGGAGCATAAAAAGTAGTTGAGGTAAGAATTGAGAAAAAGAAAGAGCCAGACACCTCCTCTACTCTATTGTTGGAAAGTATGGTCAAAATATTGAATGCAGACATGGAGAGCATGAATGAGGATAAACTCATGAGGTTATCCTTCATCGATTTTTTAAAAGGCAAAAGAAAGATCAATACAAAAAAGAGACAAAAGGGTAAAGCTGATTACTAGGGTAGTCAAGGTAGTGAACAGATTACTCCCTACACCTATTTTTTTCAAGGAAAGGATGAGGAAGAAATCCTAGGCATAGCATTGGACAACTTTGACAGTCACTATGAGTCATTGTTGAAGACCGTAGAGGATAAGGCAAAGAAGAGTTTCTTGGAGAATAATTTGAAAGATGTTTGTCAAACCATCTCATGGGACTTGGGCATTCTAAAGTCAACTAAAAAAAAATCCAAAATCTTTGTGGCAAGAGGAAGGAAGATATACAGTTATTATAAAAATCCTATTAGATATGTGAAGAACATTGAAGACATCATAGCCAAGGATAGGGCTACCCTTCAAAACATAATGGACAGTTGTGAAACCTCTTCAAAAACTATATTGGAGATAGATAAGGAGGTATCCAAGATATTGGATAAGATTAGTGCTTGAAGTGTAGAGAAAGGGAGAGTAGTGTGTTAGAAATATGGAATACTGAGAGGGGGGGGGTGAATTAGTATTCTGCAAACTTTATCTTTTGCCCAATTATGGATATAACAAATTATCTTTACACATGCATAACATAAGAAGCTAAACAACATGCATAGCAATCAAACTAAAGAACTCATAACACATGATTTGTTCTCAAGGAAACCCTAGCCAAGGGAAAACCCCAGTGAGGATGGTACCCACAAAGATCCACTAATCAAAAGTATCATGTTAAGGGTGTTGACCCTGTTAGGATTCTATTACAAGAATATAGTGTATTAGTCCTGATTAAGGGACTATAGGCCTTGTTAGAAGCCTCAACCCTATTAGGAGTTGGTAGTACAAAATGTGTTTACTAGCTGAGCCCACTGCCCAAACAAGTAATATATAATAGACACTGATTAAAAAATAGGTCAAGGTACATAACCTTATATTACTTGCATCAATATCTCTTCATTGATCTTTAACTATCGCTATTACATATGCTTCATATACTTCACATCATACTTCTACAAATACTTGTTGCTTATTACAATTACAATTGTTTTTCTCTCTACACTTTACAATTACAATTACATATATATATACCAATAGCTTTAACCAAGAGTAAAAATTTAAGATTTCATCCCTTTATATTTTTAAGACATTATTTTGATAAACAAAATAATCCCTTAACTCTTTACCAATTCTGCCTTCATATAATGTCCTGTCGGCTTCACACTGTCTTCGGTAAAACTATCATAACTTCTTCCATACATGTTTTATTCACTAGAACTCTGAGATGGGTCATAATCAGTCACCATAGAGTCTATGTTCAAGTGTGCAAGCATTTAACTCACTCCATTCAATGTCACAAACAAAAACTATGTCTGGATACACTGGTAAAACATAGTCTAACACTTAGACAAATATGCAATGCGCTCTGTCATACTTTGTCTCTAACTTGTGTGATCTTCATGTGGATCATATTTTTCCATAATGACAACATCTACGCAATCAACTCAGCCAAATTTCCAACAATCTCCCCCTTTGTCATTGGTGGCAACATATGAGAAAATTGGCTAAGTGTGCAACTCCAAAATCTCAAAATTGACAAAATGTGGCCATAGTATAACATATATATACTATCCTTATAACTCCTCAAAAATATTATCTATAATGCAATAATCCCCCTAAGAGTATCAACTCTTATCATATACTATCAATTTTCTGCTAAATATCTCTTCCCCTTTGACAACAATGACAAAATAACAGTAGGGAGAGCTGCAAAATTGTATCAAGAAAAAGTTATACCTCAATTTATTTATTGCAAAGCGGGTAGGCTTGCAACACAATCTACAAAATCTATCTTCATGTTTTCTATCTCCTTTTCCCATGACTTCTTAATGGAATCTGCCACATTGAGTAGTACGGTCAGTCCATCAGATGCTATCTGACAAGCTTGGAGGTTTTCAAAGTTGAATTTATGAAAAGATGTCTTAGCTATAAGACAATCTTCTAACTGCTCTTCAATAACACTCAACTTCATAGAAACATGCTCTCTCAAAAGAGTATATCTCCTTAACTTCCTATCTTTCTCGTCTTGTAAAATTATGGTTTCATCAAAAAGTTTCCTAACTTTCTTCTCAACATCACAGACCTTCACATTAGGGTTAGATAGAAGGTGTATTTCATTCAAAATCTCAGCTTCCTTCAATTTTATCTTCTAATCTTCCTCAGTTGTCAAAGTTTCTAATTTTGTACATTATATGTACAAAGATTTTCCTGTCTCCAAATGTTTCCTAAAATCTTTGATATAGATATCAAGAGTACTAATATCATTGTTGATGTACTGACTGATATTCAATAACATTCTAGCCTCATAGTCTACTTGTGCTTTCACTTTAGCAATATCAGCTAGGTTAGTGAACTCATCATCAAAAGTGCTCATCACTTTGTTTTCCTTGTTCATAGGGTCTACTTCTACAATTTTTGTGGTCACAATACTTTGTAGCTTTTCAGTTAGGTCCTTCAGACATCCTTCTAGACTTTAAAATTTCTTATTCTTCCCAATGATTTTGTTCAAAGATGTAAGACTGATTTTAGGAGTAAGACTGATTTCATCTTTAGAGGGTACAAATGCTTGTACTTCTGATACTTTGGGTTCTTCAACAGTAAATTGAGTATGCTCTGCTTCTACAGTTCTATTCGGTTCATCAAGAGCCGTATTGTCAACCATGTTCTCTAGATTCCTGAATACATTATCATCAGTATCCAAGGTGATCCTTGTACCTTCAAGATTCATAGTAGCTTCTTCAATGTTAATAGCCAGTGGAGAAGGAATATCCTCTTGTTCTACTTCTTCTTCTTGCTCTACTGCAATTGATGTATCTCCAAGAATTTATGCGATCACTTTGATTATTGCTTGTTCAGTCTCTGCATTCACTTGTTCATATTGTCCTGCCATAATCTGAATGGTTCTCATTTTTGTCCTTAAATGGGTGCTAAGGGGGTTTAGAATTTGTTTAAGATGATCATCATCTCTTACATCACATATTTTCTTCACAAGATTCTCTCTGATAGATTTGTCTTCTTCTTGTGCTCTCATCTTCCTGTTAGCAAGTTTCTATAATAAGTCATCAGGTATCTTTCCCTGAATAGAGCCAAAACTCTTATTAGCCAGAATCAAATGCTTGACCACTACATTTTCAAGATTCAATTTATCAGAATAGTCATAAAGGTCATAGTACTTATTCATTTTATTCAAATCTCCATCTTTTATAATTTCTTCATTCACTCTCTCAACTCTAGGTTTCCATGCTTTCTTCTTCGCAGAAGTCTCATCATCTTTAATTTCTACAATTTTCCTAGGTACTGGTGGCACCAAATTTTTCTACCTCTTACCAGGTCGAGTAGAAATTTATTTCACTCTCTTGCTTGGTGTGGAGGAAGTAGATATAGTAGGTTTTCTTGCTACTTGTTCCTTCTTAGGTTCCTCTACTTTCACCTTAACTGGTGCTGCACTAGATGATAAGGGAGGTACAGATAAAATATCTTTATGTTCAATATCTCTAATTGTTACTGTTTTCTACTTTGCTTCTAAGAATTCTCTCTTTATCAATCCTGTATCCTTCAATATTTTCTTAATAGTGCTTTCAACTCTTTTCTTAGACTGTTTCTCCTCAAGTATAGTATTTCCGGAGTTGAAGTTTTCTTCAAAAGTTCCAAATCTATTACTGTGGGTGTCAACCTTGCATTTAAGTAGCCTATTCACATATTCTTTTATCTCAGTTTTAGATATTTCATCGCCAAGAGGGTCTATGAACTCAATTCTAGGTTCAACTACTTCAATGTATGTAAAGTTAGGGTCAACCATAAAACATATTTCATTCTTGTATTTCTCCACAAGAGACTGTCAATAACATGCTTTGTGTATACTACATTAATCCTTTCCATTTTATTTTTTCCATCATTCCAATCATTTCCTATGGTGTAAGGAAATCTCCTCAAAAGATGAAAAAACATGTAAGTGATCAAAGATGAAAATCTAAATTGTGCATACTTTGTCTTCTTAATCTTCTCCAAGTTCTCAAATGGTTTAATTCTTAGAATTTCACACATATGAACTAGGACTTTGTCAACACACATCAAATAAGCTATGTGTACCATTCCAGCTGCCATGTCATCCTCTCTTGAATTTCCACAAAACTTGGTTGTTAGGATCTTGCATAGGTATCTAACATCAAGTTGTTGGATCTTACTAATTACAATTCCTCTACCATTATAGGATGAATTAGTGTTATCAATGACTATCTTTCTCATGTTCTTCTCATTTAAAGGAATAGCTCCAAATTTAGATAGTCCAGTGACTTCATGAATCAAATCAGTTGTAATGTCTATTACTCTATCTTCTAGCCAAAACTTCCCATTATGAATTCTGCTAAGGATTATCTTAGTGCATTCTTCATTATCAAACTCATACTACAATGCATACTTAACAATCTCATTGTCTTTCAAATGATCATATCCTTGTTTCAATGACATGTCCTGGTTGTAAATCTTCTCATACTCACTTGTAAAATCACTATCACTGATTGTTTCTAACTTGCATCCAAGATAAATTCTTACATTCTTTAAATGAAAAAATTCATTTGGTATGAATGATAAATCTAACTTAGGGTCTTCTTCCAGAGGTTCAACTGGTTCCCTCTTCATTCTAGGTCTATTTTTATCTCTTGATTTTGTGATTTTAGGGCTTGCGTAGATTTGGCACTCAAATCCTTCACCAAATCATTGCAAAAAGCTTCCAATCACCACTTTCTGATCTCCTTAACACTTGTGTTTGCTTTGATGATCAAATAAAATTGGTCATGACCTTTTATTACTTCAATCTCACTTATTTTTGACATCGCATTCAATTCTTTTGCCGCTTCTTTCCAAAAAGTTGTTTATGCTATCCTCCAAATCTTACAACTTCTTGCGATCTCGCAAAACATAATATTTTTCTTTGTGCTCTTAACCATGGCATTATAATATCATAAAATACCTTCCATTAACTATGCAAAACTTAATTCATCATAAATCAAATTCTACACTAATCTAAGTTACTAATCTACTGTAATTTTCATAAATTAAGTACTTTGAGATAGGTCAGGCAAGGATTCATTCTTACCACTTGATACTTCACCTTTCTGATTTCCTTCAATGTTGAATATGTCTCATTGATCTATGCTTTTAACAAACTTCACTTCATCTATATTGCTACAACAACCTTTCTGTATGTTACCTGCATCTTCATTTCTTCTTTCATGATTTCTAGGATTAGGGTTAGGATGAAAAACTCCCTTGTTCATTCTGGAAAACCTTTCTATATGTCCAATCTTGTTGCATATCTGACAAACAATTCCATTGCTTCCATGTCTTGGTCCAGGTGGATTAATCTATGATCTGCAATTTCTACCAATGTGTCCAACGTTGTTGCATCTAAAACATATTACTCCATTTGTTCTGTTCATATCTTTAGTAGGTTTCTTATTTGCATTTTTAGTATTCTTAAACATTCTACTATTATTATTATTCTCAATAAATTTAGGTTTCCTACATTCAATAGCTCTATGTCCAAATCCATGATAGTTATAACAATATTTGTTGTCACTAGGGATTACACCCGAGTATGGCTAAGTGTAGAACCTAGCAATCTCGTGAAACATGGGACTATTCTCAGGTTCTGGGTAACCTGTTTAAGATTAGACCTCCAGATTAATGGCCGGCTTCCCTTGGAATGACCTGAAACTTGAACAAAAATTTGAAGGAAAAGGGAGAGAGAGTGCATGAAAATGAAACTAAAACTAGGTGATTCACCAAACTTTGATAGATCCACAAACTGAAAACAAACTCACAATAACACCTGAAATAACCTGTGATTCACAACCTAACCCTACTACCTAGACAATCCTTGAAATAAAGAGGTATTTGTGTTAAAAGATAGGAAAAGCTCCCACAACTTGAAACCAAATGTACATAGATTAAAGCAACAATTGCAAAACACTTTCCTGAACCTTCAACTCGAACAAACGTGCAAAGAAAAGGATAACAAAATCACAATAACTTTGACATGAACTCCAATAGAAAACCTCAGAAAATAATAGGGATGAGAAGGAATACTATTTTATTTAAATGAAAGGAGTCAGTTACACCAATCTTCTTCACCAGAGCTACAAGCATTCACCTCCAAGAAAGAGGGAAAGAAGAACTAGCCTCAATCACCAAAGGTGAGAGGTATAAAAAGAAAACCTATCTGCATTTGCATTCATGACCACCACCTCCTAAAGATAGAAAATAACTACAAATAGGTCCATGAATGCCATCACAAATTCATGTGCTAGATTCTTGAGATTCTAGGAGGGCGAGGAAAGTGGGACCCCTAAATAATAGCTAGTCAAAAGAATGACCCTACCCACTAAGTCATGCTCTATAAATGATATCTGACAAGGGTTTATAAAAACACCACTTGTCAATATCTTACAATAGTAAGAGAAATTATTTTTACATGAAAATATTCTCCCAATGCCAAAATCAAACATGGCCTTTTAAAAAAAAATTATCTCCTAAGTCAAAAAAATGACTCTCAATTTACACCATGCCTTGAAAAAATTATTGGCATCAAAAGATAATTAATATATTAACCCCTAAAAAGAGATAAATATATTAATAGCCCTATATCCATGCTATTTGAAATACTTAGCGAAAGTAGAAAAAATAAATTCTCAACCCTAGGAAAGGGGAGAATATATTCAAAATGTAAAACCCTTCTTTCACAAAAAAGAAAGAAACTCTTCGCTCTCGGACTTCTTACTTTGACAAATGGCAAGTTGCTATCTTACTGGCACTCCACTATTGCTTGGATTTAGAAATAGCAGATCATCCTCCTCTTGGAATTTTGAATAAGGTATGATACTTGGTATTCTTCCATATTTTGAGGGCATTATTGAAGCATCTCTCTGTATTTTGACTTTGATGTCTCTGTGCTTATGATGAATGATTCTTAGCATTGATGTGTGTTCCTCTGAATTTGATTTTATGAAATTGTTCTTTGAAGAAAGATTATGGGTTTCTTTGTATTTGATTTGTCATCTCTGCATTTTTTTTTTATTACATCTTGTAGGCACTATAACCCTAGGCATGACATCTATATCTATAACATTTTGATAGCATTGTTTGAATGATAGCTCACGAGCAAGGCTAGGGTATCTTTTGTGGACTCATTTCTTGTTGTTAATGGTTGATAGCATCAATATATGCATTGATCAAACCATGCCTCTTTGTATTTGATGTGGCATACAACATCGTATGCATTTGTTGGTATTTATTATCTCTGCATTTGCTTTTGAATCCCTATTATTTGGAGAGTCTCAGGTTTGTGCTATCGACCCCATTGCGTACTGATGACATTCTTGATATCTTGTTGATTCATGTTGTGTTTTATTGCATTGCTTCTCTAATGGTTGGCACCGAGCTCACAACTAAGGCATGACATACGTGTTTAATCACAACATGTTTCCTATATTTGATTGGTATCATCGTGCTTGGAGAAACCAGTCTGTATTACATTGCCTTTTATGCTCATGGCATTGTGCTCTGCATTTGATGTTGCATTGATGGAATGATTACTTGTGATTGATATTGGATTTGTAGAGCATGCTCACTACCATATACATTCTATGTTTTCTATTACCTTATCAAAATGTGTAAGGCTCATGAGCTTGGCATGATGTTAATGCCCGTTGAGTCTAGAGCCCGTGAACTAGATCGTGATGGTGTGAGTGATACCCAAGAGCTAATTGACATGTTTGCAGGTACCTCTGTTTGATGCCATTTGATCTTTTGCAAAGACTAGGGCATCATAGTGTTGCTTCTACATCACACTAGTTATGAACAGCTTGTATTACTATTGGATGGCTTTCATTGTGCCATTGTCTATTGTTACTAACTAGGTGAACCATGAGCTATGGGATTGTTGTCACTGCTCTATTTTGGTACTCAAAATGGTGAAGCCCGTTTGTAGTTAGGGCATCAATGGCATTGTTTGTGAATCTCTGCATATATTTTGGTGCCTTGAAGACCCAAGCCTACCATGCTCTCAGTCTTGGCTCGTATCATGCCATGATACTCATTGTCTCCATGTATTCCATTGTTTCTTCTTTGGAGCCGGTGCACTATTATGCTGATGCTCACTGTAGATGCACTTGATTTTTTACATCGTTCCATCATAATATTGCATGCTATTTCAGTGATGTGTGACCCATTTGATAGCATATTGTGATGTTTGTATCTCATTCACCCACTTCTTCACATGATGATACCATACTGTCACTGATTTACCAACTGTAGTCTTTTCACTATTGGCTCATAATGTAGATCTTGATTATGTTAATGCATTGATTTTAGCTTTGAAGAACTTTTATGTCGTACCTTCTCTGAACATATGGATTTATGTACCTTTAACATGTTGATGATGAATGCTTCCTGGATCTGCCAATGCTCTATTTTGACGACGCTCCATTTGATTTGGATTTATGATCTCAGAGTGTCCCACTGACACTGTAACTTTACTGAATGCCTCCCACATGAGTCAGTGCCTCTCCTTGAGATAGTTAGGGCTCCCTAAAACTCTGTGTGAATAAAGCTTCTGAGAACCCTCACCAGTTTAGTGTAGGGTACTAGGAGACTCAATACTGATCATGGGTGTTGTAATTTGTATCTGGACAAGGGAAAAACACATTAGTGAAAACATGGTGTCATTCATCTTGGTAGCTCCTTGATGCACATGCCTTGAGCATAGCCCCTATTAGAGGTGGATGACTAAGTTCATGTATGCATGCTTGTAGATAGATACTGTGATATTAGGCTTTATTTAGATCGATTGGATCTAACCCACTTCTCTTCTCTTATTTGTAGGTTCGGGATCACAGGAGCACACTGAGAACATAGTGGAGATAGAATCATTACCAGAAAATGTCTGGTACCCCTGCATCTATGCTCATTATATATATTTGCACTCATTTATGCAATTCTAGCAATGGCTATGCTCACAACATGTGTGAGCTCAGATAAATGTTTCCTCTTCAGTTCTTTCCTTCTGTATAGCATACTTAACATTGATATATGCACATGTAATCATAGATGCAGTTCATTTATCTCCTTTCCCTTTCATGTAATTTTCAATGAAATGAACACAAATATTAAGCAAGATCACTTAATAACACAAAATAGGGTACATTAGCTCATCTAGTAATTAGTCCTCCAAAAGAGTGAAAATATGACAACATTCTAGCGACCTCTATGGAGTGCTTGCCTGCTAAGCATACTAACCAGCTGCCTTATAGATCTATTGGGCATAGAGTCCTAAAGCCTCCAACTAAACTTAGTTCCCTTCAACAATCAACCCTTCTCCTCAACCAATCTAGACCAACTGCCTGAGAAGACTGCTTAGGCTTATTACTAACAAAACCCAACTGAGAACTGAATTGAAAACAACACTAAAAGAAACCTATGCCAAGGCACTTAGGAAACACAAAAATTAAAAACTCCTATCCTACCCTACTCTAACTAGTCTCAGCAAACTGGTTAAACAAATCCATTAATTGGATTGTTGAAATAGCTTCCCATTCTCCTCAAAATATTATACTTTTTATATTTGATGCCAACAAAGAGAACATGGAACACAAAAATGTACTAAACTGTCTGGCATATCAACTCTTGAAATTTTTAGTTCAGACAACTCACCTCAACTAGATCATAGGTTTTGACCTCCCAGGGAGTCTGATGAGTCTGAATAAGCTCTTGGTCACCAAGGAGTGGACCGCTAACATTACCCTCCATTGAGTCCTTGAGTATGCATGTTCTATTTGATCCCATTTGTGCCAGGTATCTGATAGGACACCCCTTGGAGAGCATGAAACTAGGCCTCTCTTGTTGCTCAGTATGCATTTTATGAATATCTTCAGCATGTTGATCAAAATCCTACCCCTCCATGATAGTCTGCCACACCATTTCTTCCTCTACAGTTAGAGGATTATCCTCCTCATCAATTGAAACTTCCAATAGCTCATCCAAGCTATCCAACTGCATTAGGTCCTTAACAATCACTTGGCCCTCCTCATAGTCTACGAAACATGATTCTTGAGATTCATCCACCACCTTATTGCTAATAGGTCTAGATTCTACAATAGAGACACCATTGCCCTCCTGAAATAGAGACTCTTCTTCAAGAACATACAAGCCATTATCCTTCTTAGGAACATCAACAAGAGTGGAACAAAAAATATCAATTATCAAATCAAAATCATCTTGTTGTTCTAAGTTAGCAGCAGTTGTATCATCTTTCTTATCATAAACAAAGAGCTCAACTAGTCAATATTGCACTACTTCATCGTGTTCAATATAAGAAGGCATCTCCTCAAATAAATCAGTTAGTGTCTCTCCCTCATTTGCTTCCTGATCCTTATCTGGTTGCTCTAATTTTTCAACATGTAACAAGTCTACTTGTTCCTCATGATCATCATGAAAGAGTACATCTAAGGAACACATACCATCTTCTTTTTGGTGGCCTGAAATGCTATGAGGTGTACAGGGCTCTTAAGGAAGTGTCTTATAGGGCTTTATCTACTGTAGGACGGGCTCACTATCACTTAGGAAGTCAAAACTCTTAGGTTTCTCCTTTATAGGGATGAAATGGGGTGGCTAGAGATCTGAGATAGGATCATGAATAGGCTCTAAAAGTGCATGGATATTAGGCTCCTATTGACTAGGATTATGAACTAAAGGAGAAATCCTAAAGCTTGGAATTTCAATAGGAGTGCTAGTAGACTTACCAAGCAAGAAACTTGGGATTTGAACCTTGTGAGTCTCCTGTCTGATCTGCAAATCTTCTAGGTCCTCTTTAGTAGCATGGGGTATCTCCTTCTGGATCTCCTCTTTAAAAAGAGCTGGCATCTCATAACCTGGATACATAGTCCATGAGGTTCTCCAAGACTACATTAAGTTTCCATTTCCCTCCTCTAGTGGATCTGGTGAGCCATCTTGCATTGGGGCAGTAGTGATTTCTTGATCTCCCTACCTTGGTGCGTGTGCCAACAGATTCTTAATTAGTTGATCCTTTTCTACAATCTGCTTGGGAAGTGTCTCCTTCTCATTTGTTGGCTGGTAGATGTTCCTTATGAATTCTTCATGATTCTCAAGACTCTTCTTATAAACCTTCTCTTGAGTCAAGATTAGGTTTTTCTTCTCCTCAAGGATCTATTCATGAATTGATATTTGGTTATGTAGCTACCTTGAGAGCTCCTCCTTTTGAGCCACCATCTCTACATAGTCCTTCATGAAAGATCTCATCTCCTCTTGAAAAACTCTCAACCAATCATTGGAGCTTGAATCTAAAGTTGAATTGGGTTGATTCTGGGGATTATAATGGTGTCATTCATGGGGTGGTTCATAGGAATGTTGCTAGGATACTTGATGCTAAGTGAGAGGATATGGTGGTGCATGTTGGAAATTTGCTGCTAGTGGGCCATTTTGATTATATGATGCTGCTTGGCCAGCTTGATATGGAATAGATGCCTGCACATGGGTGGCCTTCTCATGATATGGCAGGTGATAGGGAGAATATGCATTAGGTATTGACATGCTTGCTCATCAAATGAGCTAGTAAAAAGAAACTTCTGAAACTTATTAGCACTTGAACTGCTTAAACCAATAGATTTCCCTTAGAGTCACCATGTTGCTAGAAGCAAACCACCTCTTAAAGGTTGATTGCACTGAGGATCAAACCAAAATCCTAGTGAATGATGGGAAACAAATTTTTCCCACCGAGCATGCCAAAAATTGTTGTCACTAGGGATTGCACCCCAGTATGGCTAAGCGTAGAACCTAGCAATCTCGTGAAACATGGGACTATTCTTAGGTTGTGGGTAACCTGTTCGAGAATAGACCTCTAGATTAAGGGCCAGATTCCCTTGGACTCACCTGAAACTTGAACTAAACTTTGAAGGAAAAGGGAGAGAGAGTGCATGAAAATGAAACTAAAACTAGGTGATTCACCAAACTTTGGTAGATCCACAAACTGTAATACCTCTCCTACAGTGATACTATGATTTGATACTTTTTATTATGATGGTTAGAACTATGCACTCATGTTTATGTTTTCATGGAGGATTATACGTTCATCAGATGATATTTATATGCTCAGTTATAGTTACTTTGATTATATGTTTATGAGATCCTAGAAGAATGTATTAGTTTTACATGTTTTATCTCATGAATGGTATACTAACCCTTATCTCAATTGGTTTATGGATACATATGTGTTTTTCATGACTCAGGATGAAGTCGTAGTTACTCACTAGGTGAGGTCCACACGATGTATCGATCCTAGTCATCTGCTTGCATATATCTGATGTGTATATCTATATGTATATGTATCTCTTCTTGGTGATGCAGGATTTGCAGGTACCGGGTATCGTCTCCACTTGGCTCCACAGGTCTGAGCGATCCCTTAAAAATCCTCGATCATTGTTGTTGTCATGGAGATATCATCAAGCTTCACAAAAGAAAACCTTTACCCTTGATCATTCACCTTAGGTGGGAAGTGCCAGATCAGTTCCTAGTAGGGAGGATTATGTGGCTATCAGTTATTAGGGTTTGGATCTTGATCTTGCTATTAGGGTATGCTCAACCTTGTCAGTAGGTTATCTATGTGAGTCCTTGTTGGTCAATTTCTGTTAGATTATCATGTTAGTATTAGGGTCAAGCTATTACGTGTACCTTGCATCTTTTGGTTATATAGTTATAAAATGTTAGTAAAACAAATAATAAGTTATTTATACTATATGTGTCATAAACATATGGGTGCACACATATGCTTATGAACACATATATGTATATATATTTATAAGTATAAATAAATATATAAACAGGATTAGCAAAATAGCACTAGCTTAATTATTGTTCGATAAAAGTAAATATATATATATATCTCTATAATTTCTCATAAATAGAAATTACAACTCTAACCAAAATGTAAATAAAAATAAAAATAAATAATTAAAAATAATTGCCTCCGGTAACAAAACTAACTAGCTAGGAGGGAGTTGAACTCGAGACCTCCTAGAAGTTGGGCTAGTTAGTTACCAATTGTGCTATGTGAATTCCTTGTGAGATGTTTAACTAATTTGGTTATTAAAGATTTCTTTGGACAATATTTTAATTAAAAAAAAAAAAAAAAAACTTTATTATGTTACGGGAGAGATTAGTTTCTCCTCCAACCGACTATGGAAGTTGGAGAAGTTTCTTCCCGTATAGAAACTTCTCCAACCAAATAGTTGGAGAGGAGATTATATTTATGATGATTGGTTCGGAAGAGGGGGGCTGGAAACTATTTTGGGAATGGAGAAACTTTGGCTAATCAGGAGAAATTTGGGAGCAGAGGAACAGGGAGCAGCGGAAGAATTCTGCAGGAACGGGCTTCGTCAACCAGGGAACTATTTACCAGGTTGGAGCTTTTCCCTGATAATCCCTAGGATATGAAATAATTATTTTATTGTAATGTCTGTTTGTGCATTATCATTTATGTTAGATCGGCAAACTCAATAGTTTTAATATCCTGGTTATATTAATGTTTGCTGGAATAAAATGTAAATTCACAGAATATTAAACCATAGAAAATGTATAAGAAGTTAGATAAACAAAATAAAAATACACACGTTGTATTTTATAATATTAATAGAGTTATATTTTTCTGTATATGTCCTTTGAAAAAAAAATATATATATAAATATAAATAAATTCATTAACCTACTATTGTTTTGATATTCTAAAATATTCATTAAATAATTATCTATTGTCTTAATAATATTATTATGTAATAGATAATATAAATTCTATTAAATATGTTTTAAAAATAAAAAAAATAAAAAAATGGGAGGCCGCTACCGCGGCGGGTCCCGCGGTACCGGACGACAGCGTCCGCTGCCGGCGGCACCTTCGGGTGCCGTGCGGCAGCGACCGCTGTCGGCGGTACCCGGGGGTACCGCACGGGAGCGGGCCCCTTGTAAGTTTCAAAAAAAATAATTTTTTTTATTATTTATTATTAGCATTTGAAAAAAGTGATTTCGGTATTATATATATAATATATGGTTAATATATTATATATATATAATATAATATGTGTTTAACATTAATTTGAGTTAGATATTATATTATATATATATAATATGGGTATTATTATATATATATAATATAATTTGAATTTTTATTAAAATTAAATTTGTATTATATTTTACATATAATATGATTTATAATTGGAACACATGTTTTCTTTCTTTGTTTATATATATATATAATATGTATGATATTATTATAATATATGGAGGCATTCATTTAAGACTTCTTAGAGGCATATTAATTTAAGGAATAAAACTATATTAAAATTTAATGAGGGTTATATATATATAATATATTATATGTATATATATTATATATACAATATATTAGATATAATATAATCCATTACATGGGGAAAACATAGGAACTAGAGGCATATTTGTTCAAATGTTTTAATTTTATAAATTTTATTTAAGTTGCAAATAAATAATTGATTTCTTGGTTTCATATCTGTATAGATGATAGGAGGGGACTAGAAAACTGAACCCTTTGTCCCCTAACTTGTCAGCAATCAAACCTGTCAAACTTTGTGATCTCCTAAGCATCCTAGGTAGGTCTGTTATAATGAAATTGTTGGACATGTTAGTGGTTTTCTAGGAAAACCTAACGGCAATAGGTTAGGGTTAGGAAACCTAGGAACCCCTAAGTGAGTGGCTCTCAGTGCGGGGCCGGGGCCCTAAAGTGGCTAGACCAGGATAACCGACTGATGAGTTAGTTAACCAAGTGATAACCTAATAAAATTTAAGGGATGGGTTCAAAACATTAAAAAGATTAAATTGTGCCTCGCCCATGCCATTAGCGCTAGGACAGGCTATGGATGGGAGTGGGAGAAGGTACCTATGCGTAGGTACAAATCGAATGGCGCTTGTCTGTACGAAAGGCATTCGATTTCTGCATGTGCCTACTTGGGGGCCGGGGCCCAGTGTGGCTAGTACCAGGACAACCCAAGGGGTGAGGGCTATGTGATGACACTCACTTAGGTTGTTGCTTAGGATTTCCTACCCAAACCTTAGAATCCCTTGTGAAATGTACTTTACTTGTGTGAAATGTTATCCAACCCTTTTGGTAAAACCTAGTAAGTTCCTTCTTGTGGGCTTGGTGTTTATCTCCTAGCACGGGGGGTGAAACCTTACCAATTTCACACAGTTGGGTGGAAAATCTTTCTATTAAGGTATCTTGTGCAGATGTAAACAACTGAAGATTCATATTTGTCTGAGCACCTGTTGAAGAATGAAGACTTGTACTTATTCATGTTGTTGTAAACTTATGTATTCTCCTATGAGGAGTTTAAATGTAATGTAATTTTCAAATGATGTAATAATGGGTAGACATAGGAAAAGGGTTACATGGGATGTTTATTTAATGGAAAGATGTAATCTTGTTATGTATCAAGTTATGTAAAATGTTGATGAATCATTTGTTGTACTATTGCAATATGTTTGTTAGAGGAAATGGAATTATAGTAATTGATCTTTAAAAAGTTTTAGATGGAAATTAATTATGAATGTGTTTAAGTATTTTCCAATAAAGAACTTGAAATGGAATTTTTATGGTTAGTAAATGTTGTTAATAGTTTATCAGTTGTTAATTTACATTTAAGGGAACCTTGGAAAGAAGTTAGAATATGTTTTGTTTATTTGCAAACTTTAAAAGTTCAAAATTTTTCATAAAACTCTACTTAGGTTTTCTTTTACAAAGTAAACCTTTGTGCAATTCCCTGGTTCCCTTGCGGGGCATGACATATTTGGTATCAGAGCACTAAGTTGCTACACTAGGACCTAAAGAAATTGGGTCCATGTACCTTAAACTTACACTACACCTTAGGAAAACACAAAATGAAAATCAAAAACCATAAACTCATCATTCTTCTTAACTCATGGTAGGATGCCACCCGTAACCGGTGGTCGTAGAGGAGGTGCCCAAAATGCTCCTCCTAGATCCCAACACGAAGATTCTCAAGAAGAAGAACAATACGAGGAACAAGGGGAACAATCTAACAATCAATCAGGAGGTTTTCAGGGAGCCCAAGTAACAGAGTTACTACAAAAAATCCTTCAGAGGTTAGAGGCAGGGCAGGATAGAGGCCAACATGGGGAGAATGGCACTCACCATGAGGAAAGAGAAAGAAGTCCTAGGAGGAGAGACCAGACATTGGAAGAGGATGCCCTACGGTCTTCTCATATGCGGGATCTCCTTAGAACCAAGACAAACCCATTTAAGGGAACACAAGGTGGAACTTCCGCACAAACTTGGTTGCTAGAATTAGAAAGGCTTTTCTCCATGCACCCATACCACAGTAATACCAAAGCCCGGTTTGCAGTTATTCACCTTAGAGACTTTGCATCCACATGGTGGGAAACAGAAAGAGAGAAACTTCACTTAGACATCACCACCCTTTCTTGGGAACTATTCCTAGAACTTTTCTGAGCTAAATTTCTGTCTGACCATTGGAGGCGGGACAGAGCCAAAGAATTTCATAATCTAAGACAGCTTAATATGTCAGTGGATGACTATGAGAGGAAGTTCTTGGAACTCAAGCCATATTCAGGGTTTAAGGATGATGAACCTATGTTAACTCAACACTTTCTCAGAGGGCTCAACAGTCATTTGGCCTGCAGTGTAAGAATGTTTGAACCTCAGACTATAAATGAAGCAGTCATTAAGGCTCGTCTTGAAGAACAAAACATGGCCTTGGGGTTAGGAAGTCGAACCAGTGGCCAAGGTGGCAATACTTTCCAGGTTGGGTCAGGGAATCAATTTCAAGGCACACCTAAGAACTATCTGCCTAAAGGAAACCAAAACCAACACAAAAGGAAGTTTGTCAGCAACAACAACAGCAACAATCAGAATGGAAACAAAAATAAAAGTGGGAGTTCTCAATTTAATAATCCTCACAACTGGCAACGTGCAAAACAATTCCCAAACCGTCAACCAGCTCAGAGTATGCCCCAGAACTCTAGTCGGGGTAGCTACCAGCAATCTAGTGCACCTTCTGCAGGAAGAAATTTTGTCAAAAACACCGGATGTTACTCTTGTGGGTAGCATGGGCACATTGCAGTTAATTGCCCTCAGAAATCTTCTTCAGCAGTTAGTTTTAGACAGGCCACTTCAGAACCTACAGTAGGTAACTCAGGCAGATCCCATCGAGCATTTTCTGCTGTAAACCATGGACAAGCCAATAGTCAAGGGACAGTCATTGAAACTCCAGGTTTGTTAAAGGGTATCTCTACCACCGTTTTGTTTGATTCTGGAGCAACAGATTCTTTTATTTCATCCTCTTTAGTAGAGCAATGTGGGCTGAAGGCAGTAAGGCAAGAAGATAGGTGGCAGGTTGAACTAGCCTCCGGGGCAAGGGTAGTCTCTGACGCTTGTGTTCAAAGTTGTAGTTTGGAACTTGGACCTTTCTCTACCTTAGTGGATCTTAGAGTGATTCCTTTGGGATCATATGGAGTAGTGTTGGGCATGGATTGGTTGGATGCTCACAAAGCCACTTTGGATTGTCGAAACAAAAGTGTTCAATGCACTGATGACTTGGGGAAAACTAAGAAGATTATTGGGGTTCAATCATCCATCTCTCTCCGCATGATTTCCGCGATGCAGCTTAAGAGGTGCATGCGCAAAGGATGCCAACTTTTTGCAGTCACAAAGGAGGATTTAGATCAAGAAGAGAGTAGGGAGATATCATTAGATCACCCCCTTTTACAAGAATACCTGGATGTTTTTCCAAAAGGAATTCCAGGGATGCCACCCAAGAGAGACATAGATTTCCGAATTGATTTGGTGCCGGGAGTAGAACCAATTTCCAAAGCCCCGTACCGTATGACCACGCAAGAACTTGAGGAACTCAAGGTTCAGCTAGAAGAACTTTTAGAAAAAGGGTTTATAAGACCTAGTGTATCACCTTGGGGAGCGCCAGTGATATTTGTAAAGAAGAAAGATGGATCCCTCCGATTATGTATTGACTATCGTCAACTGAACAAGGTTACTATCAAAAATCGGTATCCTCTACCTTGCATTGATGATCTATTTGATCAGATGAAAGGGGCAAAAATATTCTCTAAGATAGATCTCAAGTCAGGCTATCATCAACTGAGAATTCAAGAAGCTGATATTCATAGAATAGCTTTTTGCACCAGGTATGGCCATTATGAGTTCACGGTGGTGCCCTTTGGGTTAACAAATGCTCCTTCCGTATTTATGAGCTTGATGAATGGAGTGTTTAGAACCTACTTGGACAAATTTGTGATAGTGTTCTTAGATGATATCTTGGTTTACTCCAAAACTCTTGAAGAGCATGAGGTTCATCTTCGGCAAGTATTGCAATGCCTTAGGGAGAACCAACTATATGCTAATGCTGAAAAGTGTGAATTCTTTCAAACTAAGGTTAAGTATCTTGGGCATGTCATATCAGGAAATGGCATTGCTGTTGACCCAGATAAAATTCAAGCCATAGTAGGGTGGCCAACTCCTACTAATGTCCCTGAGATTCACAGTTTTATGGGATTAGCCGGGTATTACAGAAGGTTTGTCAAAGATTTTTCTCGGGTTGCTCATCCCATCACTTCACTTCAAAGGAAGGGTAAGAAGTTTGTTTGGTCAGAAAAATGTGAGGCCGCTTTCCAAACCTTGAAAGATAGATTAACCAGTGCTCCAATTTTGGTAGTTCCCGAACCATCCGGAAATTTTGTAGTATGCACAGATGCTTCTCTAGAAGGGATCGGGGCAGTTCTGATGCAAGAAGGAAAGGTTGTGGCTTATGAGTCAAGGAAAATCAAGGATCATGAAATCAACTACCCCACCCATGACCTTGAACTTGCAGCAGTTGTTCATGCCTTGGTGAAATGGAGACACTTTCTGTTGGGTCACAAGTTTGAACTCCAAACAGATCATAGAAGTCTTCAGTACATCTTCTCCCAACCCAATCTCAATGCTAGGCAGCGAAGGTGGATGGAATTTTTATGCGAATATGAGTTCGAAGTTAAGTATGTTCAAGGTAAAATGAATGTGGTGGCAGATGCTCTGAGTAGGCGCCGACATACTCTTTCAGTCGTAACCCTTAGCACAGATCTGGAGAGCAGAATCAGGGAGGCCCTTACTTCTGACCCTTGGTTCTAGGAAGTTAAGTCAGAGATAGAATCAGGAAGGCCTTTGGAAGGTCGCTTCTCGGGATACTCATTAGATTCAGTAGGGTTGCTAAAACAAAAGAATAGAATCTATGTTCCCATGGCCAGAGATCTTCATGTGCTTATCCTTTCGGAAAGCCACAAGGTGCCCTATTCAGCACATCCAGGGGTGAAGAAAATGTATGCCGACCTACGACCATTGTACTACTAGTCAGGGATGAAGAGGGATATAGCGGACTACGTGGCTAGATGTTTAGAGTGTCAGAGAGTGAAGGCCGAGCATCAGCACCCTGCAGGTCTATTGCAACCTCACCTAGTGCCAGAATGGAAATGGGATATAATTTCCATGGATTTTATAGTGGGACTTCCAGTTACTCCCAGGAGACACGACGCTATCATGGTAATGGTGGATAGGCTCACCAAGGTAGCTCATTTCTCTCCTATACAGTCTTCCTATTCAGCATCTTCTGTGGCCAGAATATTTATGAAGGATATTGTGAGACTCCATGGCATAACAAGGAAAATCATATCTGATCGTGATCCAGTATTCACCTCAGCTCTTTGGACATCACTTCAGCATGCTTTAGGGACTCAGCTTAACTTTAGTTCAGCCTATCACCCTGAGACAGATGGACAGACAGAGCGAGTCAATCAGGTCCTCGAGGATATGCTCAGGATGTATGTTATGGACAGGCAGACCCATTGGGAGGAGAACCTCTACTTGGTAGAATTTGCATATAATAATGGAGGAGTACCTCTACTTGGTAGGAGTACCTCTACTTGGTAGAATTTGCATATAAAAATGATGTAATAATGGGTAGACATAGGAAAAGGGTTATATGGGATGTTTATTTAATGGAAAGATGTAATCTTGTTATGTATCAAGTTATGTAAAATGTTGATGAATCATTTGTTGTACTATTGCAATATGTTTGTTAGAGGAAATGGAATTATAGTATTTGATCTTTAAAAAGTTTTAGATGGAAATTAATTATGAATGTGTTTAAGTATTTTCCAATAAAGAACTTGAAATGGAATTTGTATGGTTAGTAAATGTTGTTAATAGTTTATCAGTTGTTAATTTACATTTAAGGGAACCTTGGAAAGAAGTTAGAATATGTTTTGTTTATTTGCAAACTTTAAAAGTTCAAAATTTTTCGTAAAACTCTACTTAGGTTTTCTTTTACAAAGTAAACCTTTGTGCAATTCCCTGGTTCCCTTGCGGGGCATGACACAAACTGAAAACAAACTCACAATAACACCTGAAATAACCTCTGATTCACAACCTGACCCTACTGCCTTGACAGTCCTTGAAATAAAGAGGTATTTGTGATAAAAGAAGGGAAAATCTCCCACAACTTGAAACCAAATGTACACAAATTAAAGCAACAACTGCAAAACACTTTCCTGAACCTTCAACTCGAACAAACGTGCAAAGAAAAGGATAACAAAATCACAATAAATTTGACATGAACTCTAATAGAAAAACTCAAAAAATAATAGGGATGAGAAGGAATACTATTTTATTTCAATGAAAGGAGTCGAGTACATCAATCTACTTCACCAGAGCTACAAGCATTCACCTCCAAGAAAGAGGGAAAGAAGAACTAGCCTCAATCACCAAAGGTGAGAGGTATAAAAATAAAACCTATCTGCATCTGCATTCATGACCACCACCTCCTAAAGATGTAAAATAACTACAAATAGGCCCATGAATGCCATAAAAAATTCATGTGCCAGATTCTAGAGATTCTAGGAGGGCGAGGAAAGTGGGACCCCTAAATAATAGCTAGTCAAAAGAATGACCCTACCCACTAAGTCATGCTCTATAAATGATATCTGACAAGGGTTTATAAAAACACCACTTGTCAATATCTTACAATAATAAGAGAAATGATTTTTACATGCAAATATTCCCCCCATGCCAAAATAAAAAATGGCCTTTTAAAATAAATTTCTCCTAAGTCAAAAAAATGACTCTCAATTTACACCATGCCTTGAAAAAATTATTGGCATCAAAAGATAATTAATATATTAACCCCTAAAAAGAGATAAATATATTAATAGCCCTATATCCATGCTATTTGAAATACTTAGTAAAAGAAGAAATAATAAATTCTCAACCCTAGGAAAGAGGAGAATATATTCAAAATGTAAAACCCTTCTTTCACAAAAAAGAAAGAAACTCTTGGCTCTCAGACTTCTTCCTTTGACAAATGGCAAGTTGCTATCTTATTGGCACTCCACTGTTGCTTGGATTTAGAAATAGCAGATCATCCTCCTCTCAGCATTTTGAATAAGGTATGATACTTGGTATTATTCCATATTTTGAGGGCACTATTGAAGCATCTCTTTGTATTTTGACTTCGATGTCTCTGTGCTTATGATCAATGATTCTTAGCATTGATGTGTGTTCCTCTGAATTTGATTTTATGAAATTGTTGTTTGAAGAAATATTATGGGTTTCTGTGTATTTGATTTGTCATCTCTACATTTTTGTTTTATTACATCTTGTAGGCACTGTAACCCTAGGCATGACATCTATATCTGTAACATTTTGATAGCATTGTTTGAATGATAGCCCGTGAGCAAGGCAAGGGTATCTTTTGTGGACTCATTTCTTGTTGTTAATGGTTGATAGCATCAATATATGCATTGATCAGACTATGCCTCTTTGTATTTGTTGTGGCATACAACATCATATGCATTTTTTGGTATTTATTATCTCTGCATTTTCTTTTGAATCCCTATTATTTGGAGAGTCTCATGTTTGTGCTATCGACCCCATTGCATACCAATGGCATTCCTAATATATTGTTGATTTGTGCTGTGTTTTATTGCATTTCTTCTCTGATGGTTGGCACCGAGCTCAGAACTAGGGCATGACTTACGTATTTAATCATAGCTTGTTTCCTATATTTGATTGGTATCATCATGCTTGGAGAAACCTATATGTATTGCATTGCCTCTTATGCTCACGGCATTGTGCTCTGCATTTGATGTTGCATTGATGGCATGGTTACTTGTGATAGATATTGGATTTGTAGAGCATGCTCACTACTGTATACATTCTATGTTTGCTATTACCTTATCAAAATGTGTAAGGCTCATGAGCCTGGCATGATGTTAATGCCCACTGAGTCTAGATCTCATGAACTAGATCTTGATGGTGTGAGTGATACCCGAGAGCTAATCAACATGTTTGCGGGTACCTCTGTTTGATGTCGTTTGATCTTTTATAAAAACTAGGGCATCATAGTGTTGCTACTACATCACACTAGTTATGAACAACCTGTATTACTATTGGATGGCTTTCATTGTGCCATTATCTATTTTTACTAACTAGGTGAATCGCAAGCTATGGGATTATTGTCACTTCTCTGTTTTGGTTCTCAAAATGGTGAAGCCTATTTTTAGTTAGGGCATCAATGGCATTGTTTGTGAATCTCTGCGTATATTTTGGTGCCTTGAAGACCCAAGCCTACCATGCTCTAGGTCTTGGCTTGTATCATGCCATGATACTCACTATCTCCATGTATTCCATTGTTTCTTCCTTGGAGCCTATGCACTATTATGTTGATGCTCACTGTAGATGCACTTGATTTTTTACATGTTGCCATCATAATAGTGCATTCTATTTCAGTGATATGTGACCCATTTGATACCAAATTGTGATGTTTGTATCTCATTCACCCACTTCTTCACATGATGATACCATACTGTCACTGATTTACCAACTGTAGTCTTTTTACTATTGTCTCATAATGCAAATCTTGATTATGTTAATGCATTGAGTTTAGCTTTGAAGCACTTTTATTTTTTACCTTCTCTAAACATATGGATCTATGTACCTTTACCATGCGGATGATGAATGATTCCTAGATCTTCCAGTGCCCTATTTTGACCATGCTCCATTTGATTTGGCTTTATGATCTCAGAGTGTCCCACTAACACTGCAACTTTACTAAATGCCTCCCACATGAGTCAGTGCCTCTCCTTGAGATGGTTAGGGCTCCCAAAAAATCTATGTGAATAGAGCTTCTGAGAACCCTCACCAGTTCAGTGTAGGGTACTAGGAGACTCAATACTGATCAATGGTGTTGTAATCTATATCTGCACAAGGAACAAACACATTAGTGAAAACATGGTGTCATTTATCTTGGTAGCTCCTTGATGCAAATTCCCTAACCACAACCCCTATTAGAGGTGGATGACTGAGTGCATGTATGTATGCTTATAGATAGGTACTGTGATATCAAGCTTTGTTTAGATCCGTTGGATCTAACCCACTTCTCTTCTCTTATCTGCAGGTTCAGGATCACAGGAGCACACCAGGAACATAGTGGAGATTGACTCATTACTAGGAAATGTCTAGTACCCTTGCATCTATGGTCATTATATATATTTGCACTCATTTATGCAATTCTAGCAATGGCTATGCTCACGGCATGTGTGAGCTTAGATAAATTTTTCCTCTTCATTTCTTTCCTTCTATATGGAAAACTTAACATTGATATATGCACATGTAATCATAGATGTAGTTCATTTATCTCCTTTCCCTTTCATGTACTTTTCAATGAAATGAACAGAAATATTAAGCAAGATCACTTAATAACACAAACTAGGGTACATTAGCTCATCTAGTAATTAGGCCTCCAAAAGAGTGAAAATATGACAAGAGTAACCATTAAGAGGTTTAAATTTCTTACCTATGCAATCTTTCTTCATATGACCAATAGTATTACAAGAAAAAAATCTACCTTTGAATTGTCTTTGTATACCTTTGGATGATTCATCTTGCTTCAGTGATTCTTCTTCTTTAGGTGTATCTTCAGATTTATTGATCTCATCAGACTTCTTCTCATCTAAGATTTCAGATACTTTCAAATCTAGTTCCTTGCTTTCATCATTTTCTTTAAGAGTGTTGAATCCAAGACTAGTCTTATCGTAGAATGGTTTCTGAAAAGATGCTTGTCTATCAATCTTCTCACTAGTTGAATATAGCCTTTCAAGTTGTTGCTCTGATTGAGTTAGTTCACCTTTCACAATCTTGTTGTATTTCTCAACTTCAACATACTGCAAATTGACTTTCTCAAGTTTAGATGTTACATTTCCAAGTTTAAATTTCAGTCGTTCATTTTTAGTTTTTAGACTTTCATTCTCAAATTTTAGATTTTCTTCATTCTTTCCATTTCCATCTTTCAAACTAAGCTTCAAATTTTCTATCTTCAATTCATGCTTAAGGATCTCATTTTCTTTTTCCAAATTTTCATGACAATCTTCAATAAGAACTTCAGATTTCTTTGCAGATCTCAGATCTTCTAATTTGTTTTTCAATTTCTCAATGAGGTTCTTTGCATCATCATATTTTCCTTTCAAAGTGTCTCTTTCATCAGTAAGCATATCAATCTATTCAAGATCTTCTTCAAGATTCTTATGTAGTTGATGCATATCCATAGAGATCTTACTCAAGCTACTAGGCTTTCCTTGAATGATTCTTTTCAAAGTAACTAAGCTTTGATACCAATTGTTAGAAATAGGGAATACTGAGAGGGGGGGGGGGTGAATCAATATTCTGAAAACTTTATCTTTTTCCCAATTATGGATATAAAAGATTATCTTTACACATGCATAACATAAGAAGCTAAACAAGATGCATAGCAATAAAACTAAAGAACTCATAACACATGATTTGTTCTTGAGGAAACCCTGGCCAGGGGAAAACCCTGATGGGGATGGTACCCACAAAGATCCACTAATCAAAAGCATCTTGTTAAGGATGTTGACCCTGTTAGGATTCTATTACAAGCATATAGTGTATCAGTCATGATTAAGGGACTATAGGCCTTGTTAGAAGCCTCAACCCTGTTAGGAGTTGGTAGTACAAAATGTGTTTACCAGCTAAGCCCACTGCCCAAACAAGTAATATATAATATAAAATGATTTCAAAATAGGTCAAGGTACATAAACTTATACTACTTGCATGAATATCTCTTCACTGATCTTTCACTATTGCTGTTACATATGCTTCATATACTTCGCATCATACTTCTACAAATACTCGTTGCTTATTACAATTACAATTGTTTTTCTCTCTACACTTTACAATTACAATTACATATATATATACCAATAGCTTTAACCAAGAGTAAACATTTAAGATGTGATTCCTTTATATTTTTAGGACATTATTTTGATAAACAAAATAATCCCTTAACTCTTTACCAATTCCGCCTTCATATACTGTCCTGTCGGCTTCACACTGTCTTCGGTAAAACTATCATAACTTCTTCTGTACATTCCATACTGAATTGCACTCTGAGATGGGTCATCATTTGTCACCATAGAGTCCATGTTCAAGTGCACAGGCATTGAACTCACTCCAGTCAATGTTGCAAAGAAAAACTGTGTCTGGATACACTGGTAAAACACTGTCTAACACTTAAACAAATATGCAATGCGCTCTATCATACTTTCTCTCTAGCTTGTGTGATCTTCATGTGGATCATATGTTTCCATAATGACAACATCTATGCAATCAACTCATCCAAATTGCTAGCAATCTACCCCTTTGTCATTGCTGGCAACATATTAGAAAATTGGCTAAGTGTGCATCTCCAAAATCTCAAAATTGACAAAATGTGGCCATAATATAACATATATATACTATCCTTATAAATCCTCAAAAATCTTATCTATAATGCAATAATCCCCCTAAGAGTATCAAATCTTATCATATACTATCAATTTTTTTGCTAAATATCTCTCCCCCTTTGACAACAATGTCAAAATAACAGTAGGGAGGGCTGCAAAATTGTATCAAAAAAAAGTTATACCTCAATTTATTTATTGCAAAGCCGGTAGGCTTGCAACACAATCTACAAAATCTTTCTTCATGTTTTCTATCTCCTTTTCCCATGACTTGTTAATGGAATCTGCCACATTGAGTATTATGGTTAGTCCATAAGATGCTATTTGACAAGCTTGGAGGTTTTCAAAGTTGAATTTCTGAAAAGATGTCTTAGTTGTAAGACAATCTTCTAACTGCTCTTCAATAACACTCAACTTCATAGAAACATGCTCTCTCAAAAGATTATATCTCCTTAACTTCCTGTCTTTCTCATCTTGTAAAATTCTGGTTTCATCAAAAAGTTTCCTAACTTTCTTCTCAACATCACAGACCTTCACATTAGGGTTAGATAGAAGGTTTATTTCATTCAGAATCTTAGCTTCCTTCAATTTTATCTTCTGATCTTCCTCAGCTATCAAATTTTTTAATTTTTTACATTGTATGTACAAATATTTTCCTGTCTCCAAATGTTTCCTCAAATATTTGATATGGATATCAATAGTATTGATATCATTGCTGATGTACAGATTGATATTCAATAACATTCTAGCCTCATAGTCTGCCTGTGCTTTCACTTTTGCAATATCAGCTAGGTTAGTGAACTCATCATCAAAAGTGCTCATCACTTTCTTTACCTTGTCCATAGGGTCTGCTTCTAAAATCTGTGTGGTCACAATAATTTGTAGCTTTTTAGTTAGGTCCTTCAGACATCCTTCTAGAATTTTAACTTTCTTATTCTTCCCAATGATTTTGTTCAAAGATGTGATCAATTCCATTTGATCATCATCATCCACTTCTTTTGCCAAATCCTCAAACAAAGATCTAGTTTGTTTCTTCTTTCTAGTCTCAAGAGTAGGACTGATTTCATCTTTAGAGGGTACAGATGCTTGTACTTTTGATACTTTGGGTTCTTCAATAGTAAATTGAGTCTGCTCTGCTTCTGCAGTTCTATCTGGTTCATCAAGAGTCAAATTGTCAGCAATGTTCTCTAGATTCTTGAATACATTATCATCAGTATCCAAGGTGATCCTTGTAACTTCAACATTCATAGATTCTTCTTCAATGTTAATAGCCAGTGGAGAAGGAATTTCCTCTTGTTCTACTTCTTCTGCTACAAGTGATGTCTCTCCAACAATTTCTACCATAACTTTGATTATTGCTTGTTCAGTCTCTGGATTCACTTGTTCATATTGTCCTGCCATAATTTAAATGGTTCTCATTTTTGTCCTTAAATGGGTACTAAGGGGCTTTAGAATTTTTTTAAGATGATCATCATCACTTACATCATATATTTTCTTCACAAGATTCTCTCTGATAGATTTGTCTTCTTCTTGCGCTCTCATCTTCCTGTTAGCAAGTTTCTGCAATAAGTCATCAGGTATCTTTCCTTGAATAGAGTCAAAACACTTATTAGCTAGAATCAAATGCTTGACCATTGCATTTTCAAGATTCAATTTATCAGAATAGTCATAAAGGTGATAGTACTTATTAATTTTAGTCAAATCTCCATCTTTTATAATTTCTTCATTCACTCTCTCAACTCTAGGTTTCCATGCTTTCTTCTTCATAGAAGTGTCATCATCTTTAATTTCTACAATTTTCCTAGGTACTGGTGGCACCAAAGTTTTCTGCCTCTTACCAGCTCCTGTAGCAATTTCTTTCAATCTCTTTCTTGGTGTGGAGGAAGTAGATCTAGTAGGTTTTCTTGCTACTTGTTCCTTCTTAGGTTCCTCTTCTTTCACCTTGACTGGTGTTGCACTAGATGATAAGGGAGGTATAGATAAAATCCCTTTCTATCCAATATCTCTAATTGCTACTGCTGTCTGCTTTGCCACTAACAATTCTCTCTCTGTCAATCTTGTATCCTTCAATATTTTCTTAATAGTGCTTTCAACTCTTTTCTTAGACTGTTTCTCCTCAAGTATAACCTTTGTGGAGTTGAAGTTTCTTCAAAAGTTCCAAATTTGTTACTGTGGGTGTCAACCTTTCATTTAAGTAGCCTGTTCACATATTCTTATGTCTTAGTTTCAGATATTTCATAGCCAAGAGGGTCTATGAACTCAATTCTAGGTTCAACTACTTCAATGTAAGTAAAGTCAGTGTCAACCATAAAACATATTTCATTCTTGTATTTCTACACAAGAGACTGTGGAATCCTTGATCTACTAGACACAATATTTTGAAATGTTTGTTAGAAAGTAAAGATCCCCAAGATAACTGAGAGGGGGGGGGGTGAATCAGTTATCAGATAATTTATCCATTCAACAGCTTTAAACAATATAATCAATGTACTAATCAACCATAGAAAGATAACCATACACAATTGCACAATAACACAAGATATGTTAACTAGGGAACCTCTTGAAAAGAGTAAACCCCAGTGGGAATGATGCCCACAAAATGATGTACTAATATGAAATTTCCTTGTTAGAGGATGGACCCTGTTAGGAGTCTTATGAAATACATTCAGTATATATAAATCCCTGTTAGGAGATTTTGAATCCCTGTTAAAAGATTCTAACCCGGTTAAGAGTTTATGGAAGACAGAAGGACCCACTGCCCAAATAGCTTCAAGGCAAGATCTTTGAACCTAGTGTCCAGAATATCTTAGAATTATTCAATAGAATAATATGAAATATATTACCTCCTTCACACTATGCCAAAACTGCACTCTCTACTACACAAGATCACAATTCCAGATCTCTATACTCACAAGTCTTCCTTCATCACTAAATTAGCTCTTCATGCATATATTCGCATCTCAATCTTCATAGTACACATTATAATAAGGAAAAAATTCCTTCTTATATACCAAACTCAAATAATTACAAATGAGTCGGTCCTCAATTACAAAATAATAAATTCTACACGCTACACACAAAATTCACATAAAACTGTCGGCTTCCAGTTACTGTAACTTTCTCCAAACATGTCCTCAAATTTTTCACTATGAACCACATCATCATTAATGAGTCTCCAACATCCCTTTTACTGCACAAAATTAGATTCCATCCCAGCTAAGAGATATCCTCCAATTTCTGAACATCGCTACACAGAAACACTGTCTAAACACTGCTTTCACCAAAATGCTCATAACTCTTACAAATGAATGAATTTATTTTTGCACTGTTAACCATAGGTTAATAACACACCAAAGAACATACCATCAACTGCACAAAATCCAATCTACAATACAACATTTGCACAAAACAAAACTATACCTTCTTTCCTACTAATACCCAACATATCATTGTGTTGACATCAATGACAATCCAAGTCATGAATGCAACAACAACTGCTATAGAATGACTACCAAAACACTTTGCATTCATTGCTAACAATTTCTTAATAACAAGTACTGCATTCTCATTAACACTATCAATAACATGCTTTTTGTATACTACTTTAATATTTTTGATTGTATTTTGTCCATCATTCCAATCATTTCCTATGGTGTAAGGAAATCTTCTCAAAAGATGAAAAAACATGTAAGTGATCAAAGATGAAAATCTAAATTGTGCATACTTTGTCTTCTTAATCTTCTCCAAGTTCTCAAATAGTTGAATTCTCAGAATTTCACACATCAACTGCGACTTTGTCAACACACATCAAATAAGCTATGTGTACCATTCCAGCTGCCATGTCATCCTCTCTTGAATTTGGACAAAACTTGGTTGTTAGGATCTTGCATAGGTATCTAACATCAGGTTGTTGGATCTTACTAATTACAATTCCTCTACCATTATAGGATGAGTTAGTGTTATCAATGACTATCTTTTTCATGTTATTCTCATTTATAGAAAAAGCTCCAGATTTAGATAGTCTAGTGACTTCATGAATCAAATCAGTTGTAATGTCTATTACTCTATCTTCTAGCCAAAAATTCCCATTATGAATTCTGCTAAGAATTATCTTAGTGCATTATGCATTATCAAAATCATACTAAAATGCATACTTAACAATCTCATTGTCTTTGAAATGATCATATCCTTGTTTCAATGACATGTCCTGGTTGTAAATCTTCTCATACTCACTTGTAAAATCACTATGACTAATGGTTTCTAACTTGCATCCAAGATAACTTCTTACATTCTTTAAATGCAAAACTCTATCTGGTATGGATGATAAAGCTAACTTAGGGTCTTCTCCCAGAGGTTCAACTAGTTCCCTCTTCATTCTACGTCTATTTTTATCTCTCCATTTCATGATTTTAGGGCTTGTGTAGATTCGGCGCTCAAATCCTTTACCAAATCATTGCAAAAAGCTTCCAATCACTACTTTTTAATCTCCTTAACACTTGTGTTCACTTTGATGATGAAATAACACTAATCATAAACTTTTCTTACTTCAATCTCACTTAGTTTTGACATCGCATTCAATTATTTTGCCGCTTCTTTCTAAAAAGTTGTTTCTGCTATCTTGCAAAACTTAAAACTTGTTGCGATCTCGCAAAACATAATATTTTTCTTTGCGCTCTTAACCATAGCATCATAATATCATAAACTACCCTCCATTAACTGCACAAAACATAATTCATCATAAATTGACTTCTACACTAATCTAAGTTCCTAATCTACTGTAATTTTCATAAATTAAGTACTTCACTTCATTTGTATTGCTCCAACAACCTTTCTATCTATTACCTGCATCTTCATTTCTTCTTTCATCATTTCTAGGGTTAGGGTTAGGATGAAAAACTCCCTTGTTCATTTTGCAAAACCTTGCTATATGTCCAATCTTGTTGCATATCTGACAAACAATTCCATCGCTTCCATATCTTGGTCTAGGTGGATTAATCTATAATCTACAATTTCTAGCAATGTGTCCAACCTTGTTGCATCTAAAACATATTACTCCATTTCTTATGTTCATATCTTCAGTAGGTTTCTTATCTGCATTGTTAGTATTCTTAAACATTCTACTATTATTATTATTCTCAATAAATTTAGGTTTACTACATTCAATAGATCTATGTCCAAATCCATGACAGTTATAACAATAACCATTAAGAGGTTTAAATTTCTTACCTATGCAATCTTTGTTCATATGACCAATAGTATTACAAGAAAAAAATCTACCTTTGAATTCTCTTTGCATACCTTTCGATGATTCATCTTGCTTCGGTGATTCTTCTTCTTTAGGTGTATCTTCAGATTTGTTGATGTCATCAGACTTCTTCTCATCTAAGCTTTCAGATACTTTTAGATCTGGTTCCTTGCTTTCATCATTGCTTTAAGAGTGTTGAATCCAAGACCAATCTTATCAATGAATGGTTTCTGAAAAGATTCTTGTCTATCAATCTTCTCACTAGTTGAATATAGCCTTTCAATTTGTTTCTTGGATTGAGTCAGTTCACCTTTCACAATCTTGTTGTATTTCTGAAGTTCAAATGTTACATTTCCAAGTTTAAATTTCAGTCCTTCATTTTTAGTTTTAAGACTTTCATTCTCATATTTTAGATTTTCTTCATTCTTTCCATTTCCATCTTTCAAACTAAGCTTCAAATTTGCTATCTTCAATTCATGCTTAAGGATCTCATTTTCTTTTTCCAAATTGTCATCACAATCTTCAATAAGAACTTTAGATTTCTTTTCAAATCTCAGATCTTCTAATTTGTTTTTCAATTTCTCAATGAGGTTCTTTCCATCATCATATTTTCCTTTCAGAGTGTCTCATTCGTGAGTAAGCATATCAATATGTTTAAGAGCTTCTTCAAGATTCTTTTGTAGTTGATCCATATCCATAGAGATCTTACTCAAGCTACTAGGATTTCCTTGAATGATTATTTTCTGAGTAACTAAGCTCTGATACCAATTGTTAGAAATAGGGAATACTGAGAGCGGGGGGTGAATCATTATTATGCAAACTTTATATTTTTCCCAATTATGGATATAATAGATTATCTTTACACATGCATAACATAAGAAGCTAAACAAGATGCATAGAAATAAAACTAAAGAACTCATAACACATGATTTGTTCTCGAGGAAACCCTAGCCAAGGGAAAACCCCGGTGGGGATGGTACCCACAAAGATCCACTAATCAAAAGTATCCTGTTAAGGATGTTGACCCTGTTAGGATTCTATTACAAGCATATAGTGTATCATTCTTGATTAAGGGACTATAGGCCTTGTTAGAAGCCTCAACCCTATTAGGAGTTGGTAGTACAAAATGTGTTTACTAGCTGAGCCCACTACCCAAACAAGTAATATAAAATATACATTGATTTCAAAATAGGTCAAGGTACATAACCTTATACTGCTTGCATCAATATCTCTTTAGTGATCTTTCACTATTGCTGTTACATATGCTTCATATAATTGACATCATACTTCTACAAATACTTGCTGCTTATTACAATTACAATTTTTTTTCTCTCTACACTTTACAATTACAAATAGCTTTAACCAAGAGTAAAAATTTAAGATGTCATCCCTTTATATTGTTAAGACATTTTTTTGATAAACAAAATAATCCCTTAACTCTTTACATATTTTGCCTTCATATACTATCATGTCGGCTTCACACTATCTTTGGTAAAATTATCATAACTTCTTCTGTACATGCCATACTAACTTTCACTTTGAGACGGGTCATCATTAGTCACCATAGAGTCTATGTTCAAATGCACAAGCATTGAACTCATTCCAGTCAATGTTGCAAACAAAAATAGTGTTTGGATACACTGGTAAAACACTGTCTCAAACTTAGACAAATATGCAATGCGCTTTGTCATACTTGCTCTCTGACTTGTGTGATCTTCATGTGAATCATATGTTTCCATAATGACAACATCTATGCAATCAACTCGGCCAAATTTCTAACAATCTCCCCCTTTGTCATTGGTGGCAACATATGAGAAAATTGGCTAAGTGTGCAACTCCAAAATCTCAAAATTGACAAAATGTGGCCATAGTATAACATATATATACTATCCTTATAACTCCTCAAAAATCTTATCTATAATGCAATAATCCCCCTAAGAGTATCAACTCTTATCATATACTATCAATTTTCTGCTAAATATCTCTCCCCGTTTGACAACAATGACAAAATAACAGTAGGGAGGGCTGCAAAATTGTATCAAAAAAAAGTTATACCTTAATTTATTTATTGCAAAGCCGGTAGGCTGGCAACACAATCTACAAAATCTGTCTTCATGTTTTCTATCTCCTTTTCCCATGACTTCTTAATGGAAGCTACCACATTTAGTAGTACGCTCAGTCCATAAGATGCTATATGACAAGCTTGGAGGTTTTCAAAGTTGAATTTCTAAAAAGATGTCTTAGCTGTAAGACAATCTTCTAACTACTCTTCAATAACACTCAACTTCATAGAAACATGCTCTCTCAAAAGAGTATATCTCCTTAACTTCCTGTCTTTCTCATCTTGTAAAATTTTGGTTTCATAAAAAAGTTTCCTAACTTTCTTCTCAACATCACATACCTTCACATTAGGGTTAGATAGAAGGTTTGTTTCATTCAGAATCTCAGCTTCCTTCAATTTTATCTTCTAATATTCCTCAGTTGTCAAAGTTTCTAATTTTGTACATTGTATGTACAAAGATTTTCCTATCTCCAAATGTTTCCTCAAATCTTTGATACAGATATCAAGAGTATTGATATCATTGCTGATGTACTAACTGATATTCAATAACATTCTAGCTTCATAGTCTGCCTGTGCTTTCACTTTTGCAATATCAGCTAGGTTAGTGAACTCATCATCAAAAGTGCTCAGCACTTTATTTGCCTTGTCCATAGGGTCTCCTTCTATAATCTGTGTGGTCACAATACTTTGTATCTTTTTAGTTAGGTCCTTCAGACATCCTTCTAGACTTTTAACTTTCTTATTCTTCCCAATGATTTTGTTCAAAGATGTGATCAATTCAATTTGATCATCATCATCCACTTCTTTTCCCAAATCCTCAAACAAAGATCTAGTTTGTTTCTTCTTTCCAGTCTCAGGTGTAAGACTAATTTCATCTTTATAGGGTAGAGATGCTTGTACTTTTGATACTTTGGGTTCTTCAATAGTAAATTGAGTCTGCTCTGCTTCTGTAGTTCTATCTGGTTCATCAAGAGCCGAATTGTCAACAATGTTCTCTAGATTCCTGAATACATTATCATTAGTATCCAAGGTGAACCTTGTACCTTCAACATTCATAGATTCTTCTTCAATGTTAATAGCCAGTGGAGAAGGAATATCCTCTTGTTCTACTTCTACTTGCTCTGCTACAACTGATGTCTCTCCGACAATTTTTGCCATAACTTTGATTATTGCTTGTTCAGTCTCTAGATTCACTTGTTCATATTGTCCTGCCATAATCTGAATGGTTCTCATTTTTGTCCTTAAATGGGTGCTAAGGGGCTTTAGAATTTGTTTAAGATGATCATCATCTCTTACATCCCATAGTTTCTTCACAAGATTCTCTCTGATAGATTTGTCTTCTTCTTGTGCTCTCATCTTCCTATTAGCAAGTTTCTACAATAAGTCATCAGGTATCTTTCCCTGAATAGAGTCAAAACTCTTATTAGCCAAAGTCAAGTGCTTGACCACTACATTTTCAAGATTCAATTTATCAGAATAGTCATAAAGGTCATAGTACTTATTCATTTTGGTGAAATCTCCATCTTTTATAATTTCTTCATTCACTCTCTCAACTCTAGGTTTCCATGCTTTCTTCTTCACAAAAGTGTCATCATCTTTAATTTTTGCATTTTTCCTACGTACTGGTGGCACCAAAGTTTTTTGCCTCTTACCAAGTCTAGAAGAAATTTCTTTCACTCTCTTTCTTGGTGTGGAGGAAGTAGATCTAGTAGGTTTGCTTGCTACTTGTTCCTTCTCAGGTTCCTCTACTTTCACCTTGACTGGTGCTACACTAGATGATAATGGAGGTAGAGATAAAATCTCTTTTTGTCCAATATCTTTGATTGCTACTGCTATCTGATTTGCCACTAAGAATTCTCCCTCTATCAATCTTGTATCCTTCAATATTTTCTTAATAGTGCTTTCAACTCTTTTCTTAGACTGTTTCTCCTCAAGTATAACCTTTGCGGAGTTAAAGTTTTCTTCAAAAGTTCCAAATCTATTACTATGGGTGTCAACCTTTCATTTGAGTAGCCTATTCACATATTATTTTGTCTCAGTTTCAGATATTTCATAGCCAAGAGGGTCTATGAACTCAATTCTAGGTTCAACTGCTTCAATGTATGTAAAGTCAGTGTTAACCATAAAACATATTTCATTCTTGTATTTCTCCACAAGAGACTGTGGAATCCTTGATCTGCTAGACACAATATTATGAAATGTCTTAATAACAAGTACTGCATTCTGATTAACACTGTCAATAACATTCTTTTTGTATACTACATTAATCCTTTCCATTGTATTTTGTCCATCATTCCAATCATTTCCTATGGTGTAAGGAAATCTCCTCAAAAGATGAAAAAATATGTAAGTGATCAAAGATGAAAATCTAAATTGTGAATACTTTGTCTTCTTAATCTTCTCCAAGTTCTCAAATAGTTGAATTCTCAGAATTTCACACATATAAACTGGGACTTTGTCAACACACATCAAATAAGCTATGTGTACCATTCCAGCTGCCATTCCATCCTCTCTTGAATTTGCACAAAACTTGGTTGTTATGATCTTGCATAGGTATCTAACATCAGGTTGTTGGATCTTACTAATTACAATTGCTCTACCATTATAGGATGAATTAGTGTTATCAATGACTATCTTTCTCATGTTCTTCTGATGCAGGAGCATCGTGACCAATTAACATTATGAGGAGGTTCATAATATTGTACTATTGAGTCCTTTTGTATTTCGTGGGACCTTGTCAAGAAAGGGTTAAAGTCCCTAAAATTGCATTTATATGTGATTAAAAACATCATGGGAATGTTTCAAAAGAGCATTTTAATTGATTAAGCTTGCGGGAAAATAGGTTAGTTTTATAACTACCTTAGCATCTCTTGAAATAAAGAGAAAGAATGTAACTGAAAAGATATATAGGGAGAGTAGAAAGATTATGAGAGCTTAGAGAGAGAGCACAAAGGATTAGAAAAGAGAATCAGCTCTCTGGCTAAAAGTCAGAGAGCCATGCACACTATATGTATTTGAATTTCAAGTCTTTGTATTTCAATAGAATGTGTTAAGTTTTTGCAATGGCTTTTTCTTTCTATTTCCCTGTAATTTGGTTATGTAGTTTCTATGAACTATTTAATACTTTTGGTTCTTGATTTTGGTTCATAACAGTTTCGAGTTGGGACATTGGAGGTTGCTATTGGTTTCATGTTTGGAAGCCATTTCGAGTATTGGTTTGGGAATAGTTTGATGCAATACCTATTTCCTTATGACTATGAATGTGCAGATTAAGTGGGAACAGTTTTAAGAATGGTCACACCATGTTTTTGTTGGCATTGAAAAATGCATTGGTTATCAAAAGTGGTGGAGTTGCGTAGAGCCCAAGTGAACTTGCAGCGACAATCAAGAATAGAAGGAGCTACGAGTATGATTATCGATATGGATTTAAAAATCCATAATGGTTTTCAAGAACTATTGTCAATGTGAGGAAAAGTAAAGCCCAAGTTAAGTTTATCCCAAAACCCGCAAATGGATGTGGGTATTATAAAGTGAACTCTAGTTTCTTAGTAGAGTATTATCGGGTTGTCCAAGATTTTGATAAGTCTTTTGAATATTTGGTGCTCGTGTCCATTATATGTATCTGTTAATGTTATCGGATTGGTTGTACCCATGAAGGAAAGAGTGTTTTGACAATTCATGTAATTGGAGTCAAGAGCCATGTTACGACAGTCATGATTGAATTAGGTTTGAAGGATTACCAAAGACTAATATGAACATCAGTTTGAAGGTCCCTACGATGGGATGATGAAAGTTAGTTTGGGTTAGCAAAGAATCTAATTGAAACTCAACTGCAAATGCTCTAATGAATTAAGCATTGGAAATGAGTAAGGTGGCAGTTTGGAGTTCGAGATTCGGCCCATGGAAGACCCACAAAGCATGAATATTAGTGAACACACAATGACCATGGTGAGTCATGGTGATCATATGTATAATGAAGGAAGAAGGGAAAGATGCTTTTAGGATGACTATGTTTGAGTCATAAGAATAGAGAGATATTATGTCTCCAAGCTTTGTCTACAAAGAAGAACAACGAGATAAGTAGATTGAAGAACATTTATGAAGAATGAGTAGAGAATGAGATTTCCAGATAACTCTTTTGAATATTTGGTGCTCATGTCCATTATATGTATCCATTAATGTTATCAGGTTGGTTGTGCCCATGAAGGAAAGAGTGTTTTGACAATTCATGTAATTGGAGTCGAGAGCCATGTTATGACAGTCATGATTGAATCAGGTTTAAAGGATTGCCAAAGACTAATATGAACATCGGTTTGAAGGTCCCTACGATGGGATGATGAAAGTTAGTTTGGGTTAGCAAAGAATCTAATCAAAACCCGACTACAAATTCTCTAATGAATTAAGCATTGGAAATGAGTAAGGTGGCAGTTTGGAGTTCAAGATTTGGCCCATGGAAGACCCACAAGGCATGAATATTAGTGAACACATAGTGACCATGGTGAGTCATGGTGATCATATGTATAATGAAGGAAGAAGGGAAAGATGCTTTCAGGATGACTATGTTTGAGTCATAAGAATAGAGAGATATTATGTCTCCAAGCTTTGTCTGTAAAGAAGAACAACGAGACAAGCAGATTGAAGAAAATTTATGAAGAATGAGTAGAGAATGAGATTTCCTCCACATCATCTTCACATTTAAAGGAATAGCTCTAGATTTAGATAGTCCAGTGACTTCATGAATCAAATCAGTTGCAATGTCTATTACTCTATCTTCTAGCCAAAACTTCCCATTATGAATTCTGCTAAGGATTATCTTAGTGCATTATTCATTATCAAACTCATACTGTAATGCATACTTAACAATCTCATTGTCTTTCAAATGATCATATCCTTGTTTCAATGACATGTCCTGGTTGTAAATCTTCTCATACTCACTTGTAAAATCATTATGACTGATGGTTTCAAACTTGCATCCAAGATAACTTCTTACATTCTTTAAATGCAAAAATCCATCTGGTATGGATGATAAAGCTAACTTAGGGTCTTCTTCTAGAGGTTCAATTGGTTCCCTCTTAATTCTAGGTCTATTTTTATCTCTCGATTTCATGATTTTAGGGCTTGCGTAGATTCAGCGCTCAAATCCTTCACCAAATCATTGCAAAAAGCTTCCAATCACTACTTTCTGATCTCCTTAACACTTTTTTTTTCTTTGATGATCAAATTACACTGATCATAACCTTTTATTACTTCAATCTCACTTAGTTCTGACATCACATTCAATTCTTTTGCCGCTTCTTTCCAAAAAGTTGTTTCTGCTATCCTACAAAACTTAAAACTTCTTGCAATCTCGTAAAACATAATATTTTTCTTTGTCCTCTTAACCATAGCATCATAATATCATAAACTACCTTCCATTAACTGCACAAAACTTAATTCATCATAAATCTACTTCTACACTAATCTAAGTTCCTAATCTACTATAATTTTCATAAATTAAGTACTTTGAGATAGGTCAGGTAAGGATTCATTCTTAGCACTTGATATTTCACCTTTCTAATTTCCTTCAATGTTGAATATGTCTCCTTGATCTATGCTTTTAACAAACTTCACTTCATCTATATTGCTATAGCAACCTTTCTATCTGTTACCTGCATCTTCATTTCTTCTTTCATGATTTCTACGGTTAGGGTTAGGATGAAAAACTCCATTATTCATTCTGCAAAACCTTGCTGTATGTCCAATCTTGTTGCATATCTGACAAACAATTCCATTGCTTCCATATCTCGGTCCAAGTGGAAATTAATCTATGATCTACAATTTCTAGCAATGTGTCCAACCTTGTTGCATCTAAAACATATTACTCCATTTCTTATGTTCATATCTTCAGTAGGTTTCTTATCTGCATTGTTAGTATTCTTAAACATTCTTATTCTCAATAAATTTAGGTTTCCTACATTCAATAGCTCTATGTCCAAATCCATGACAGTTATAACAGTAACCAATAAGAGGTTTAAATTGCTTACCTGTGCAACCTTTCTTCATATGACCAATAGTATTACAAGCAAAAAATCTACCTTTGAATTCTCTTTGCATACCTTTGGATGATTCATCTTGCTTCGGTGATTCTTATTCTTTAGGTGTATCTTCAGATTTGTTGATCTCATCAGACTTCTCATCTAAGCTTTTAGATACTTTCAGATCTGGTTCCTTGCTTTCATCATTTGCTTTAAGAGTGTTGAATCCAAGACTAGTCTTATCATAGAATGGTTTTTGAAAAGATGCTTGTCTATCAATCTTCTCACTAGTTGAATATAGCCTTTCAAGTTGTTTCTTGGATTGAGTTAGTTAGCCTTTCATAATCTTGTTGCGTTTCTCAAGTTCAGCATACTGCAAATTGAGTTTCTCAAGTTTAGATGTTACATTTGCAAGTTTCAATTTCAGTCCTTCATTTTTAGTTTTTAGACTTTCATTCTCAAATTTTAGATTTTCTTCATTCTTTCCATTTCCATCTTTCAAACTAAGATTCAAATTTTCTATCTTCAATTCATGCTTAAGGATCTCATTTTCTTTTTCCAAATTGTCATCACAATCTTCAATAAGAACTTCAGATTTCTTTTCAGATCTCAGATCTTCTAATTTGTTTTTCAATTTCTCAATGAAGTTCTTTGCATCATCATATTTTCCTTTCAGAGTGTCTCTTTCATCAATAAGCATATCAATTTGTTCAAGAGCTTCTTCAAGATTCTTCTATATTTTATCCATATTCATAGAGATCTTACTCAAGCTGCTAGGCTTTCCTTGAATGATTCTTTTCTGAGTAACTAAGCTCTAATACCAATTGTTAGAAATAGGGAATACTGAGAGGGGGGGTGAATCAGTATTCTGCAAACTTTATCTTTCTCCCAATTATGGATATAAAAGATTATATTTACACATGCATAACATAAGAAGCTAAACAATATGCATAGCAATAAAACTAAAGAACTAATAACACATGATTTGTTCTCGAGGAAACCCAGGTGAACGGAAAACCCCAGTGGGGATGGTACCCACAAAGATCCACTAATCAAAAGTATCTTGTTAAGGATGTTGACCCTGTTAGGAGTCTATTACAAGCATATAGTGTATCAGTCTTGATTAAGGGACTACATGCCTTGTTAGAAGCCTCAACCCTGTTAGGAGTTGGTAGTACAAAATGTGTTTACCAGCTGAGCCCACTACCCAAACAAGTAATATACAATATACACTGATTAAAAAATAGGTCAAGGTACATAACCTTATATTTCCTTCATCAATATCTCTTTGTTGATCTTTCACTATCATTGTTACATATGCTTCATATACTTCGCATCATACTTCTACAAATACTAACTGCTTATTACAATTACAATTGTTTTTCTCTCTACACTTTACAATTAAAATTACATATATATATATATATATATATATATATATATATATATATATATATATATATATATATATATATATATATATATATATATACCAATAGCTTTAACCAAGAGTAAACATTTAAGATGTCTCCCCTTTATATTGTTAAGACATTATTTTGATAAACAAAATAATCCCTTAACTCTTTATCAATTCTGCCTTCATATACTATTCTGTCGACTTCACACTGTCTTCGGTAAAACTATCATAACTTCTTCCATACATGCCATATTGACTTACGCTCTATGATGGGTCATCATTAGTCACCATAGAGTCTATGTTCAAGTGCACAATAATTGAACTCACTCTAGTCAACGTCACAAACAAAAACTATGTCTGGATACACTGGTAAAACACTGTCTCACACTTAGACAAATATGCAATGTGCTTTGTCATACTTGCTCTCTGACTTGTGCGATCTTCATGTGGATCATATGTTTCCATAATGACAACATCTATGCAATCAACTCAGCCAAATTGCCAACATAGTGGACAGATTTGGTTTGTTGAAGAGTCTAATCACTCGTAAGCTATAAAATTCTTGAATCTCATCTCACAGATATGGAGAAAATAAAAGGTCCAATGATAAGTTCCTTACCCACCAAGATAGAAGTAGTAGAGATGACTTCATATGCACTAAATGGACTGATCCATGTCATTGAACTTTTGATTAAGTCTTCAGAAGATGAAGTAAAGACCTTGGAAGACTCCTTCCAAGACATTCTGAGATTGGTGAGTAAGAATTGAATTCTTATATGCTTAAAATTTTGTAATTTTGTAAGTAACTTTTCCATTGATGTCAAAGGGAGAGGAAGAGAAGAGAAAAATAAAAAGAGGAAGAAAAGATGAAATAGAAAGAAGAAAAAGAATTTTAAAAAAAAGAGAAAAAGAGAAAAAGAGAAAGAGAGAAAGAGAAGTAAAGGTATGTATATATGTAGAAGGGAGATGGTACTTAGACACTTAGTCATTTCTCACTAATTGTTGCCATCAATGCCAAAGGGAGAAATTGTTGGCAAGTGATGTTTGGGAGAAATAGTAATCACTTAAGGGTTGTCATTTATGGAAACAGTTATGCTGGAGTGATCACATGTAGAGAGTTTTGGTACTGGAGTCACAATCATGAAAATGACTAAGTATAGAATCAAGATAATAGTATATTGTGGTATAGTATTAATTAACAAAGATAATATATGATGTAGTATGTCTTGTGAAGTTAGTAGAAGAAATTTTGGGATACCTAAGACCTTCAGTTAAGGTCGCACATGTTTTCATGAAGAGATCAAGAAGATATAGTGATATGAAGGTATGCAAAGACATAGAATTAGTGAAACTGGGCATATGAGCAGTCACGATGATTGAGGCAAGGTTAGTTGATATGGAAATGTGCTAAGTCATATAATTTTTTTATATTGCCAAAAATTTGGTAATATATGATCACCGAATCTATGTTGATTATTTGCATAAGTAATTATTATGTTTTGAGTTGTATTTGGAGAGCCAACTGATGGTTGAGTTTATATAAGTATAGAGTGCTTTATGAAAGTGATAAGTGTGATGGTGATGATGATGTGATGGATGTGAATCTAAGAGAAAAGAGTAGATGCAAGATCAATATTTGGCAGAGCTATAACTAGAACTATCTAAGCATAGCAAGTGCTTTAATTCTTCATCTTTTAAAGAACACTTTGTGATAGTATTTTGATTGTAAGAGTTGTAAGCTCACCAAATTTAATAGGGTTTTTTTATACTCCTAAAAGGGTTTTATATTCCTTTAACAAGGTAATTTACTATGTAATAATCAACTCCTAGCAGGGCTAGATCTCCTCACAGGGATACTATATTTTAGTGCATAGTTGTGGGTACCATCCCCACTAGGGTTTTCCCTTGGCTAGGGTTTTCTTGAAAAAAAATCATGGTGTTAAGAGTTATGTTCTTTTCATTTCTTCATTAATATGGTTTACTTAAAATTGGTTGAATTTTAAATTAAAATTTTGTAATACTGATCCACACCCCTCTCAGTATTACCTAATCCTAATAGATTCAAATTCACTAAAATATTGAATATATGGATTCATCGACCAACACCACTAGTTCTAGGGTCTTTCCAACTCCTATATACCACTATCCACTCACTAGTTCAAACCATTGTATCCAACCCTACATCCAATCATCGACTGATATTTTCTTGCTCCTAGCCAGGAACTTGGTAGTCTTGCCTAGGGAAAGATGGTAAAAATAGAAAACTCCATCTTTGGGACCTGTACAAAAATAAAAGAAATATAAAAAGACTCTACTTTCCATCCTTAGAGGGCCATAAGGATTCAATGGAGGAAGCTCACCATAGAGCCATATTTACAAACCAAATCCTTACACTAATAGAGAACAATCCAAGAAGGATTGAATTTAAATTAAACACTAAAAAATATATAAAAACTCAAAAGAAGTGATTACAAAACAAGGAAATGAAGAGTAGAAACTAAATCACACATCAGATTGATTGGTTCAATCCATGTACATTGATCTCAAGAAAAAACTTATAAAATTATGACATTAATACAATGAATTGCTAATGTTGTCCTTCTTGAAAATCCAACCAAAATTGGTCCAACCTCCATACAATGATTTGAAACCCCTTAAGTAGGTCCTTTGGGCTCATGAAAACCAAATAAGCCAACCTCTAACTTCCTTTAGGGAAATTTACAACTTTTTCCCAAATGGTGTCGAGAAAATTTTGAAAGTTGCAAAAGTTGCTCAAGCAACTTTTACATTTTTTTGCATTCTTGTCATTTTTTACAACTTTGCCCAATAAATGGGTTCAACTGTTAGAATAAAAATGCCTTAATCAATTGGGGGGGTGAATAAATTGATTCCAATAATAAATACTTTAAAGTTTAAGTCCAATTCTTATTGCTGAAACCAAAATACTAAACTGAAAAGTAAATGCAGCAATAATACACATACACATGAACACTAATATTTGTTCTCAAGGAAAACCTTGTTAAGGGAAAAAACCCCAGTGGGGATGGTACCCACAAATATATGCACTATGATTATAATAACCCTATTAATATTTCTGACCTTGTTAGCAGCTGAGCATTACAATAGGTAGGTCCTGGTTAAAGGATAGACCCTCTTAGGCACCTTTTACAATGTGATCCATGTTAAGGACTCAACCCTACAAAGAGTCCATCCTTGTTAGAGGAAATAACCCTATTAGGGGTGTACAATAGATCAACCTAATCAAGAGAGTTGAGAGTTAAATCCACCCTCAGGTTCTCCAAACCTCACAACTTCAATAGTAAAACAATTATGATCTGAAACTACTTCTAGTAGTCAATCATTGCCAAGAAAGCTCCAACTTATGCCCAAACGCACAATTTTTTTTCTCCAAATAGAAACCAATGTAGCCTTAAGCTCACATTCTCCTTTGCAATTTGTATATGTAGTTTCTCAATATTTTCCCACATATTTTCCAAGGATTTCAATCCTTATATACAAGTTACAATAATTAAATCTTGGTCGCCCTATATAGGATAAATCTTATTTACAAAATAAAAATAGACCCATGCGAAGATGCACATGGAACCTCTTACAATGTTACAACATGAAAATCACATCAATTTACTAGCCAGATCTATTGATCAAGCTAGCTTACCAAATTACTTGAAACATGTGCCAAGTCATCCACCAAATAGGTCTTCTCCAATACACACGCCATAGCTAACATCTCCTATATGATTAGAAATCAATATGATCACAATAATCTCTCCATCTAGTGTCCAACATGAACCTATGTTCCCACATCATGACTTAAACAATCATGAGTGCTATCCACAAAGTTTTGCAATTAGTTCTATGAAAACCTCAGTTTTTGTCTCCTGGAAACTAGTCATTAGTAAATCAAAAATAACTCTATTAGATCAATTCATAAGCATGTTTCATCATAGCCATTGACCTAATACATCATGTAGATTCTCCATCTAATTTTTCACGTGCTAATGTGTTGGAGTGTGCCCATACAATTCTCTGCAACCTGTTTGCAAGCTTTCGAATAACAAGTCAGTAACATATGTTGACATCAATGAGAAACTTTGTCATGAATGCAACACACAATCATTGTAACATGTCTCCAAAACTACTAGGATAATCCCCCATAGGAATACCATCAACATTAATGCTAACAATCTCCCCCTTTGGCATTGATGGAAACATAGATGAAAAATATATATGTTTCATAAATACTAAACATACCTCTACTGCATATGTTTTTCCATCATGCATAACAATCAACATTTTTTCAAATCCTCTTCATGAATATTTTGATGATCCTTCAATACTCTTCTCTCAAAGAATGTTTTTCATGTGTTATTCTCTCCCCCATTTACATCAATTTCAAAGGTATCATTATGTCTCAAGAGTCCTTAGTGACTCATCTCAAATATAGATACTCCCCCATAGGAGAAGCATCAAGCATTCAGTCTAGATGATGAAATAGTGCTATGATATTTCTGGGCTAATGCAATTAATGCATCAATTATTCAAGAGTAGGTTGGGGCATAACCCCTAGCATACCTCTCAAATACTCAAATGTATCCTTTGGTAGAGGTTTTGTAAAAATGTCTACTATTTGATCCTTTGTATTCAAATATTCTAACTTCACTTCTTTTTTTGCTACCTTATCTCTCAAGAAATGATACTTTATTTCTATATGTTTTGTCTTTGAATGTATAACAAGATTTTTTGACATATTTATTGTACTAGTATTGTCACAATGGATAGTAACTGAATCCTCAAGACATAATCCAATGTCCTTCAATATTTTCTTCATCCATATGATCTATGTACAATTGATTGTTGTTGCAACATATTCTGATTCTATTGTAGACTGAGCAATGTAGTCTTGTTTCTTTCTAAGCTAGGAAATCAACCTTTTACCGAGGAAGAATGATCCATCACTTGTACTCTTTATATCATCTAAATTCCCTACCCAATCAGCATTAGTGAAGGCATGAAATGTAAATTCCATTGATCTATCATTCCATAGACCAAACTCAACTATACCCTTTAGATATCTAAATATCCTTTTTACTTCCATAAGGTGAGACTCTTTAGGGTCTCCTTGAAATATTGCAACAATTCCAACTGCATTAGTAATATTAGGTCTAGTATGTGTTAGATAGTAAAGACCTCCAATCATTGATTTGTACTTTGTCTATGGTATATTTTTTGCTTCATCCTCTAAAGATAACTTAGTTCTAGATACCATAGGAGTTCCAACAGTTTTACTATCATCCATCCCAAACATTTTCAACAATTCTTTAAGGTATTTGGTCTGGGATATGAATATCTCTTTATTACTTTGACTGATCTGCAACCGAAGTAATAATTTCATCTCCCCAATCATAGACATTTCAAATTCACTTTTCATCTCATTTGCAAACTTATTACTCATTTCATCATTTCCTCCAAAGATAATATCATCAACAAAAACTTCAACAATCAAGATACCTTCTTCATTGATGCTTAAGTATAGATTTATGTTAGCATTACCTTTTTTGAATCCCAAATAAATTATATACTTATCCAATCTTTCATACCAAGCTCTTGGTTCTTGTTTTAATCCATATAGAGCCTTTTTCAATCTACAAACTAGGTCTTCATTTCCTGATAAAGGAAATCCATCAAGTTGCTCAATGTATACTTCCTCTTCCAAGTCTCCATTAACAAAATTTTATTTCACATCCATCTGATATACTTTTTAATACTTATAAGAAACATAAGCTAAGAATAATCTTACTACCTCAATCCTAGCAATAGGTGCAAATATTTCTTCAAAATCAATTCCTTCTTGTTGAGAATACCCTTTACATACTAGTCTGGCTTTATTTCTAACAACAATTCCTGCTTCATTCATATTGTTTTTGAATACCCACCTAGTACCAATCACACTTTTTTCTTTGGGCCTTGGAACCAATTCCCAAGTTTTATTCTTCTAAATTTTCTCCAGTTCTTCCTTCATGGCTTGGATCCATGATTCATCTTTGCACGCATCACCTATGAACTTTGATTCTGCTTGTGAGATTAAGAAAATGGCATTTGTAGTTTGTGACCTATCTTCTCTATTTTGTAATCTTGTTCTAGCTCACCTACTGATGTCAGCAATTATCTGATCCTTAGGGTGATTTATCATAACATATTTGGATGTGTTCTACTCCTTTAACTCCATAATTATGCTATTGTCAATCATGAAAACATCCTGAGATGTTTCATTTTCATGATCATTCTCTATTTTCTGCATGTTGTCTTGATTTGCATTCACATTTTCAAATGTAATCTCATAGGGGTTGAAGTCACAATACCTTTCTCTAACTTGAAAGTTTTCATCCACTCTCACATTAGCACTTTTAATCAGCTTCCTAGTTCTCATATTGTAACATCTAAAATATTTACTTCTAGTAGAGTAGCCAAGGAATATACCTTCATCACTTCTAGCATCAATTTTCCTATGCATTCATCTCTTTTAATGTAGCATTTGCTTCCAAATATTCTGAAATAACAACTAGTAGGTGTCTTACCATACCATAGCTCAAATGGTGTCTTGCATGTACCTTCTCTAATTTGTAGTCTATTCATTGTGTATACTATTATATTGACTACTCTCTAATGCATATGTGGAAATTTTCCTTCTATCAACATGGTACTAGCTACATCAAGAACTATTATGTTTCTTCTTTCAACAACTCCATTTTTTGTGGTGTCCTAGGTGTAGAAGTCTACCTCATAATACCATGCTTCTCACAAAAGGTACTGAATTCATGTGAAGTTAATTCTCCACCTCTATCTGATCTCAAACACTTTATATTCAAGCCTATCTCATTCTCAACTTTTTCCTTGTAAAACTTAAAAGTTTCAAATGCTTCTGACTTTTATCTAAGAAATCCAATCCACATCATTCTAGAGTAATCATCAATGAATATGATAAAGTACCTATCTCCAAAGTATGACCTAGTCTGAGTAGGTCCACAAATATTTGTATGAATTAGCTCCAACTTTCCATTTGTTGAATATCCATTTCTTGCAAAACTGCTTCTTGTTTTCTTTCCCAAAACACTCTCTACATGTAGTATTAGCAGGTTTCACAATATTAGGTAAATCTCTAATAGCATTATTGTTAGATTCCTTAAAAATGTTATCAAATTTGATATGACAAAACCTTTTATGTCATAACCAACTATCATTAATATTTGAAACAAAACAACTGACCTCAGTAGTGTTTAACTAAAATATATTACCTCTGGTCTTGGTACCTGTTATACACTAAGTTTTCACCCTTGTTCCAAACTCTCTTGGTCTTGATAACCTAGTATAACATGGGAATCATCTCCAGGTTGTGGGACCTATGTTAACTGAGATGAGACCTCCAAATTCTAGGCTAGTTCCTCTTGGATAATCACCTTAATTTTCTTCTAGATAGAAAAGTAAACTTTGAGGGAAAAGGGATAGAAGGAATACTTGAAAGGGAAATGATTAAAAGCAAAATACCTACTAGGTGATACATCGAACTGAAATGAACACAATAAACTAACCAAATTAGCATGAAGGCTCTCAGATCTAATAGAACACAATCTTCCTAAATAGGCTTGCATAAGTGTTTTACAAAGAGGCCTGAACAAAAGACACGGACTGTGACCTGTAAGCGAACATTCTCTTCAACAAAAGGGCACATGAATGAGACAGAATGACAGGGGGTTGAAGTATACCCACAAACTCACTCAAATCAAATCAGACATAGTAGTACACAAATAAGCTGAAAGAAAGAGGGGCTTTGGAACTCCAAGATTTCTCTAACAAAGCCAATATATTATACTCAATAAGAGAAATACAGACAAGGGAAAGACCAGAGGGTAGAAAAAATGCCATGGATAGCCTCTATTGAATCTAAGATTTCAATGAAAGATTACAAACTGTAAGAGCTAGAGGGCAAAAAAAATGCCACAGATAACTCCCGAGAAAGAGAAAACTCTTTTTACAATTGTAAAACTCTGAGCTCTAAAAGCTCCAAAAAAAAATATATACATCTCCCCAGCACACAGGCCGGAGTCCAAAATCTTTTAGGGTTATATAAATTTTCATATAATAATAGAAAAACCTAATTTTGTCATCTCTTATCATAAATGCAGTTGAAAAATATCTTCACCAATCAGATACATGTCCTTGTACATAATTCCACCAACACAACTACCTGCAGATGAGCCGCCTTGATCCATCTAGCTTGCTGCAAGTTGAAAACCTTACACCACTACCATGACCTTAGTATCTATAGGTTGGGCTTACCATGAATGCTCAATTCTGATCCTTGTAGATATTTTGATTTTAAAAGTATAAATGATCACAGGTGGCACCTACCCTTCAATGCTCCTTTAGCACAAGAAAACTGACATAGTACCTAAGGAAACAAGAAATCAACTTGCGACGGCCACCCAGATCTTGCTCATCATCTTCACAACCTACAACTATCCTAAAAAAACCAATTTTGAGCTACCCCCCACTTCGCATATGGCCCATTGGATCAAACACTGGTGAAAACCTCACAGAAGGATTCAAATTCAGGCTCCAATGGCTACCAGGTCCAAGTTTAAAAGATGACCATCGATCACATTCTTACCAGCAGATCAGATGACCTAGATCATCCCTTATAACAGTCACAAGCCCCCTGAAAAATTGTTGGCCACATCACCACTTCGGCGACAATGAAAATCAAGCACCTCAGCACAATGACCAGTGGGTCCATAGATAACTATCGATTTTAAATCAGACGATGGTCACTTGATCGAAAAGGGGAAGAATATTCCTTATGATCATGTGACAACTGTGTGCACAGATGTGTGATCACACTTCTATGAGTCTTTGTATGCGAGAGTGCTCAACAGTGAGTTCTCACAAAATGACCCATAGCTCTTTATCTGAGAAGAGCATGGTTTGAATGTGGCCCTCAGATCAGCCTATTTTACCCATGCAAATACAACTCAGAATGAGAGATTCGAGTTGATCTAAATGAAAATATTCTAAATGATTTGCAATGCAAACTAAGCTAAACTAATTTATTGAAAATGAAATTAAGCTATATGTAATGGATTTAAACTAAAATGATTTGCAATTAATCTAAAATGTAAATTAATCTAAAATGTGAATGTGCAAGTTGAAATGCTAAATGATTACAAGCTATGAAATTTTGCAGCATAAGTTCGATATCAAAATTCGGGATCCTTGAATGAGCATGAGAGGTCTCCTTTTATAGGAAAAGTTGGATTCGAATGTGAAAGTAGAAGCAATGTGGGATAAATGAAAAAGAGGAAACAATCATCATTTTTAGAAGGTTTGTAATAAAATGGAATTACATTTTATTTTCTTTTATTTTTATTCAATTTGTTTCCTTTTTCACCACAGGAGATCTTTTGAGAGAATATTTCATTTATTTAATTTTAAAGAATAATATCTCTTTTAATTAAATAAGGTAATATTATATAATTTAGAAATGAATATTAATTCAATAAAATAAAACCATTTAATTAAAAGAGGATTTTAATTAAATAACATTATTTCATTCAAAGAATATTAATTTCAATTAAATAATATTATTTTATTTAATTAAAAATGGATATATTTCTTTTAATTAAAAATTGATGGGATATTCAAACTTTAGGGAAAATTGAAATATTTATGATTTGATCAATAAATTTGATTTGAATGTATGACAAATATTGATTCAGGAATTGATATTGATAGATTAAATAAATGGGGCCCAAAGTCTAGGCGACCATTTTATGGTGCATACATTTGCCCCTCTTTGACTAATGTGTGATCGATTTGGGAACACATGTAGTCAAAGAAGAATTGAAATGTGAGATCGATCTGGGATCACAAAACAACTTAGATGTGTGTTCGACGGATGGGAACACATCAGGACAAACATAAACTAAAGGTCTTTGAACATGAGGTCGATTTGGGATCATATCCAAAGTGAGAGATAAGAATCTCAATCAATGTTGCCCCAAGAGGAGCAATTGATAATTTGATAAAACTGAATCAAGGTTTGAAATTTGATAGGTACTGCCCCCTCGTGATCGAAATCGAAATGAGATAGAGGAGAAACAGTAAATTGATAAATTTGATCAAATCAAATGAAAGATAAGGTTCACAGCAAGAAAGATTATGCCCCAAGATTGAATTAGAAGAAAAGAAGTGGGGTGAATAGTAAATGGAAGATAGAAGTTTAGAAGAAATGGAAAGAAATGGAGAGAAGAAATAGAATCAATCAACTATTTAAGATAGAGAATTTTGATTGAGATCATGAAAGAAAGTAAGGAAATGAAGATCAGATCGTGACCACAGTTGACGGAAAAATCCACAAGAAAGATGAGGAAAACTCTCTCAAACTCATAATGCAGCCTAAAAGTGCAAATGCTAACATGAAGCCTAAATAATGCAAGCTACATGAAAATGCAAAGATGTACTTGCATGGGTAACATAGGTATTTTGTGTTCATCATTCATTAGAGAATGTAAGAAAGCTTATTTTCATCACTGGGCCATTATTACCGGACATCGGACGATCACACAATCAACACTAGTCACAAACGCAACTATGAAGATATGAATGTGATTTATATCAGGAATGTGGAAAGATTCTAACATGAGCATCAAAGACATAAAGGTCAAGATGACTGCAATGTTAGCTTACCCAATTTAATGTAGCAAAACCATCCTCGCATGAAGGCATAAATGCCGGGATGACCATGAGAACGGTTGTGCAAAAACAGTCAAGGATGATGTCTTAAATCTCCGAAGTGTGTCAAGGAGACAACAAGAGACACTCAAGATAGTCAAGAACACACCCACAAGCAGAAAGCAAATAAAAATGTGCCCCATGCCCCAAGTCCTCTAGCTATGCATCATGGAGAGACTTATTAGACAAAGGCACTCAACGAAAATCAATAACAGTCAGCACCCAAAGAAAATTTCATGACATATCTCAAGCATTAAGTGTTGCATTTAAAAATTTAAGTGTGTAAACTGATACTGAGTTCCGAGGATAAGGATCGAATGCTTGCTAGCTGGTAAGATCACATGACGAAACTGGATAAGACCAAACTGATAAGTGTTGAAAAACACTCGATGTCAGGAGGTGTGTTGAAAAACACAATTGGGGTGGTGTTGAAAAACACCCTTTGCGAGGTGTCCTAAAGACAAGCATATCCAAGAGACCAAAGATAACACAATGATGCCCCCCCTAGACACAGACAAAGACTAATTCCAAACCAAGGCAACAAGGACAAGGCATGATGGAGAATGGCTAAGTGTCGAGAGCGCATGCTAAGAAATAGGGGTGCAGAGGCCTCAAGTAGCGCCTATTTCTAGGTTTTCACCACTTGGAAGTTGTTTTATTTTTTTAATTTTTTTCAGGACTTTTTATATTTTTTTTTGTACTTTTGCTACCAAGGCGCCTGTTTCCAGGTTTTCACCGAGGCACATTTTCTATTATTTTTTTTTTTGTATTTTTTTTTGAATTTTTTATTTTTTTGTATTTTTTTCAGGATCATATATCAATTTTTTGGATTTTTTTCAGGACCATAATTATATACAAAGGATGCCCCCAGACAGAACGGGCATCAAGGATAGAACTTCTTCAGGTGCTGAACATTGATAGGCGTAGGGAGCTGCTCCCCCTCTTCAGTAGATAGTAGATATGCACCTGAACCAGAAGCTGCTGTGATAATATAGGGTCCAAGCCAGTTAGGTTCGAATTTGCCTTTTTGTTCTCTGTGTTGTTGGTTCTTAGGATTCTCTCACAAGACAAGATCTCCTACTTGGAATTCTCTAGGGTGAACCTTTTTGTTGAATGCTTTGGACATCCGCTTTTGGTAGACCCTCATATGGTCAAATGAAGCTTTACGCTTTTCATCCAGAAGTTCTAATTCCTGTAATCTCATGGCGCGATAATCTTCATCTGTAATCAGACCTTTGAGAGAGACTCTCAGTGATGGAATCTCAACCTCTAAAGGTAACACTTCTTCAGCGCCATATGTGAGGGCAAAAGGAGTAGCCCCCGTTGGAGTACGAATACTCGTTCTATAGGCCCACAAGGCTGGATTTATCTGTAGGTGCTAGTCTCTACCATTCTTGTGAACTGTTCTGTGTAGAATCTTGAGAATGGTTTTATTTGAAGCCTCTGCCTGACCATTTCCTTGCGGGAAGTAAATGGAGGACCAATGTTGTTTTATCCTGAATCTTTGGCAGAGTTGTGTAAGGTCCTTGTTATTGAACTGACCTCCATTATCAGTGATGATTTTAGATGGAACTCCATATCGACAGATGATATGGTTTAAGATGAATAGAGATACTGTCTTGCCTGAGGCAACAGAAAGTGGGACAGCCTCTACCCATTTTGTGAAATAGTCAGTAGCAGTGATAATGAATTTGTGCCCACCTGATGAGTTGGGATGAATCTGCCCAACAAGGTCAAATGCCCATCGCTGAAATGGCCAGTGAGAGATAGAAGGAATTAACTCCCTACCTGGAGCATGTATCAGGTGTCCATGTTTCTGACATTTTTCACAAGATTTGGCAAATTTTATCACGTCCATCTGCATTGTAGGCCAATAGTATCCCACCCTAAGCAACCTTCTAGCCATGGAAAGACCATTAGAATGTCCCCCACATATGCCCTCGTGGATGTCAACTAGTGCTTGATCGGATTCCTCCTTTTCTAAACACCTAAAAAGTGTCCCATCTAGACCCCTCCTATACAAATCACCAGAGATGAGGGAATGGCGAGAGGCATTACGGATGAGGTTTCTTCTTTCAGACTGGTTGAAAGTGTCAGGGATGATGCCATCACAGAGATAGGAGTAAATGGCACCATAGCGGGAGGATTCATGGTTGATTATGGTACATATGACATGGCTTTCGGGTGATTCAAATATGGGATAACGTAGCTCTTCCACTAGGAACTCATATCTGAACTCGTGTTCTGTTAACTGCAGAAGTGAAGCAAGGGTGGCCATAGCATCGGCCGCTTTATTCTCAGCTCTGGGGATTTGTTGAAAAGTGACAAAGGTAAAATACCGTCTTAATGAATCAACCATTTTTTTATAAGGTATCAACTTGTTATCTTTTGTTTGGTATTGCTCATTAACCTGATTAATGATTAGCTGAGAATCCCCATAGATATGTAGCTCTTTGATATTCCACTCTATAGCCATTTTGAGTCCATTTGTTAAAGCCTCATATTCAGCTATGTTGTTTGTGCATGGAAATAGTAACTTGTAGGATTTGGGAATAGTATACCCATGAGGAGAGACAAACAACACGCTAGCTCCAGAACCATTGTGCATGTAGGAACCATCAAAGAATAGCTTCCAGGATCTCTCAGTCATGTACATGAGATGTTCGTCTGGGAAGTTGACTTGAACCGGCATATTATCTTCAATTGGAAAGTTAGCCAGTTGATCTGCAATAGCCTGGCCTTTGATTGCCTTGCGTTCGATATACTCTATGTCAAATTCAGAAAGAATCATCATCCATTTAGCAAGTCTACCCGTGAGAGCAGCTTTACCGAGCAAGTATTTGAGAGGATCAATTTTTTCTATAAGATGAATGGTATGCGCAAGCATATAGTGTCACAGCTTTTGAGAGGCAAACACTACTGCAAGGCAAGCTTTTTCAATACTTGTGTAATTGATCTCATAAGCCACTAGAGTGCGGCTAATATAGTATATGGCCCTTTCTTTCCCTTGTTCATCTAATTGAGCCAACAGTGCCCCCAATGAAGATTCAGTAGCTGAGACATACAAAATAAGGGGTTTTCCTAGAATGGGAGGCATTAAGATAGGAGGATGTGCCAAATATTCCTTAATCTGATCCATGCTTTTCTGGCAATCTTCATTCCAGACACATTGAACCCCTTTATGCAGATTTTTGTTAAAGGGTTGTGCCCTATCAGCTAATTGTGAAATAAACCTCCTTATGGATTGAAGGCGTCCTTGAAGACTCCTCATTTGACTGACATTTTTAGGAGGTGGCATGTTTATAATGGCCTGAACCTTTTCAGGGTCCACTTCTATCCCTTTAGCTGAAATGATGAACCCCAATAGTTTGCCAGAAGTAACACCAAATGCACACTTTTTTGGATTTAACCTCAGTTGAAATTGTTCCATACGATCCAGAATTGCTTCTAAATCAGCTAGGTGTGTTCCTCTTTTCTTGGACTTAACGAGGGTGTCATCCACATAATCTTCCATATTTTTATGCATCATGTCATGGAAGATGGTTGTCATAGCTCTTTGATAAGTAGCTCCTGCATTTTTTAATCCAAAGGGAATGATGTTCCAACAGTAAGTACCCCATGCACATGTGAATGCAGTCTTTTCTTGATCCTCAGGAGCAATCTTGATCTGATTATACCCAGAAAAACCATCCATCAAGGAGTAGATCTCATAGCCCACCGTCATGTCCACTATCATGTCTATGTTAGGAAGTGGAAAATCGTCCTTTGGGCATGCTCTATTAAGATCTCTAAAATTTGTGCAGATTCGGATGGATTTATCATGTTTGGAAACAGGTACAATGTTGGAAATCCAGTCAGCATAGTCTACTGCTCTAATGAATCCTGCACCAAGGAGCTTTTCTAATTCAGCTTTTACTAAAAGAGCTATATGAGGGTGCATTTTTCGTAACTTTTGTTTGACTGGTTTCACACCCGGAGCTATGGACAAATGATGCATAATGAGATTAGTGTCCAACCCTGGCATGTCTGAATATGTCCATGCAAAATTAATTTGCTTCTTTTGGAGGAACTCAGTGTAGGCTTTCTTTTCTTGAGGTGATAAAGATTTAGCCAAGTGTACAAGTTTTGGAGCCTCTTCTGTGGCCAAATTAACAGCATCTGTAGGCTCCACCAATACTGATGATCTGTCATGAAAATAACTTGGGAGACTATCAAGTACCTCATTCGTAGGTGCCTCAGAGAGGTTTTCACCTTTGGATACATCTTTTATTTTTACTTTTTTTGGTTCTGACACCGCCACATAGTGGTTTTCACCATCAGAACTCTTATTCTTTTTTTCTTTTCTTTTTATCTTGTGACTAAGGTACTTGATGTCTGGTTCTATCATGCTGGTAGCTGGTTCACTAGTGGAAGAGACTACAGGTTCAACAACATTTAGGTAGCAAGTGATCTCATAGTCATTGGAAAATGTCAAGAGTTGAGGCTCTTGATGATGTTGAGACCAATCAATAAGGTTGGGATTAATGAGGGGTAGATTGATGTCTGGTTCAATATTAAGGATATAGGGGATGTCATCTCTGGTGACCGTAGAATCGGAGTCTGTCAAGTATCCCTCTAAGGTGTCTAAATCAAGATTCATCCCATCAAGTGAAGAATCGTCTACTAATGCGACATGTGGGTTCGAATCTTCTAATCTAACACATGACTCATTAGCTACGTTGGGTTGAGTACTATAAGCATGAACAACATCCATATCCAAATCAACTGTTGCATCTAAGAGTGAATCCCATTCATACTCATTTGAGTCTGTGTCTAAATCCTTGCTAGGATGTTTACACCAGCTAGGTTTCCTAAGCCTCGAGGTAGAAGCCTGGACATCTTCGAGAGTCACACCTTCTCAGATGAAATTTTCAGCATGTCCTTCAGTAGTGATTTGGTGTGTACTGGTAGTCATATTTTCTGAATCTCCCCAAAGGAGATTTGTTGAAGGAACCCAATCATCTGTCATGTCTTGTTGATTGGTCAAGTCTGGTACATATTCTATGTCATCTTTGCTATCCCGCTTATCAGGAATGGGGACAACGTGCTTGGTTTTCTTCATAAAGCCTAGGCCAACCGGATTCTTAGACTTACATCCAAAAAGATCATGATTAAGTGGTTCGGCTCTAGCATCTAATCTGTGGTTAAGAGGGCCATATCCTGGATAACCCATCTTTTTGACAAGAGTATATCCTCTCCCATAAGGCTTAGGAGAGGGGGAGAAATTTTCATTGTGCTGGTATTTCGCCTCTTTGTACATCCAATCTCGAACAGCTACTTCCTCTTTTTCATCTTGTATTGGTACTGAGGATTCAACAAATGTGTCAAATAGTGTCATCGCTGAAGAAGATAGTTTCATTTCCTGTGAAGGTTTTCCATATGACCGAGGGGAAATTGGAATCTTTGCAAAAGAGTCAAGTTGATACCCCCCCATGCCAAGGTCTACTGATTTAAATTTGTTTTGACAGTCTGTTAAAGTTTCTTGATAATCATCTGCATCTCGATTAAGAGGGACATGAACATTAGCTGAGATTGAATTAACTGATAAAGTGTTATCCCCTGGTATGCAAATTTCAACTCCATTGTAGGGGAACTTAACACATTGGTGGTAGGTAGATGGCACTGCCTGCATGTCATGAATCCATGGTCTACCTAGTAAAATATTATATGCAAGGGGTCCAGTATCAACAATTTGGAACAAGATGTCTTTTTCAACTGGGCCAATCCTGACAGGAAGGACAGCTAACCCCTTGGAACTTCGTTCTACCTCATCATAGGCCTTTATAGTGATCTTCTTTTTACTGTCGATCACCTCCTTTGAATAGCCCAAGGTTTTTAACAAACTTAATGTACAAATATTTAGCCTAGCACCCCCATCTATCAACACGCGCCTGACATGAGTTTAATGAATCATTACTTCAATGTGAAGGGCGAGATTGTGTGGGTGGCTTAGGGATTTGTCATCATCTTCTGAGAAAGAGAGGTAATGTGGGCTGGAAATGTGGTTAACCATGCCTTGAAATTGGTCTATATCTATGTCGTTAGGGACATTTGCTGTGCGCAAAGCATCCTCAAGGATCTGCTTATGTCTAGGGGACAACTCTAGAAGCTCCAGTATTGATATTTGCGCTGGAGTTTTTTGTAGCTGATCTACAAGATTATAGTTTGGTTTGGGAGCAATGGTGGACTTAGTGACATTCTTGGATGCCACTTGCTTGGGTTTATTGGATGGACCTGAATTAGGACCTCTAAGAATGATAGGACCTTGACTCCTAGTAACAACATTCAGGGCTTGGGAAGATGACCTAGAATGAGGACCTCTCAGCACCACAACAAGTTCTTTGTCAAAGATAGGGGGAGAGTCATAACCATGTGGGTCCTTACTCCTCATCATGTTAACACTTGGCTCCACAACTTCAAGCATGTTTATCACATTTTCTACCACTGTATACGTGTAGTTGATAGCAGCCTTGCCATCCTTTTGTTTAGAGGTTTCCCCCTTGTCATACTTAGGCAATGGTTCTTTAAATGCTTTGTGATCAGCATTGGTATTTAGTCCATCCACCTTAAGTTTTCCACTCTCAATGAGGTCTTGGATAATGTGCTTGAGTTTCCAACAATTTTCAATGGTATGCCCAATGCCATTATGAAATATGCAGAAAGCCTTCTCATCCCACCAATGTGGCTTAATGTCAGGGATGTAATGTTTTGCTAGATCTTGTGGATGCACAAGATTATTGGCAATGAGCGTTTTGAAAACATTCTCGTAAGAATCACCAAACTTGGCAAATTGACATTTTTCCTTTTTAGGCTTCTCTTGATACCGTGGCTTGCTCTCTTGTTGAGGAGGTGCATTGAGCTTCATAGCTTGAACTACACTAGACAAGTGAAGAATGGCTTGATCTTTAGGTTGGGGAGCGTCTACAACTCCGTCATTGACAACTTGTTTGTTTTTGTTCCAGTAGGTGTTCTTCCCTTTATCCTTGTTGTTGTGTTGACCATTGTTGCCATTGTTGCTATGTCTGGTCAAAATGCCTTGTTCTTTGAGAACATCTTCAATTCGACATGCAGTTTCAATCATGGTATCGAAGGAATTGAAGACTATCTTTTTGATCTCATATCTCATTTCAGGCACCAAGTTATTAACAAGGATGTCAATCTTTTCATCCTCATGGATGGTCCTAGGATACTGAGAGCACTTTCTCCTCCACCTTTGCAAGAAGGTAACAAAGGGTTCACCCTGATTTTGTTTCAAGTTGCATAGGTCCAACATAGTAACTGATCTTGATAGATTGTACGAGAAGTGTTGGACAAATCTATGAACAAGTTCTCTAAAAGTCTTGACAGGGGGAGTGATGTTGGTGAACCATTCCATTGCTTGTCCTTTAAGACTTCTAGGGAACAACCTCATCAAATAGGAATCATCCTGATGGAATTCAAAGCTCATGGTATAGAATTGACGCACATGGTCATGTGGGTCACCACTGCCATCATATTTATCATATTGTGGGAATTCCACCCTCTTTGGAAAATCTTTCATACTCACACTTTTGTCAAATGGATTAGGACAAATAGAGTCTAGTGAGAATGAGCTCTTAGGTTGCATCATTTTTTCTATCATGTGCTTCATTTGACGGATTTCTTCCTCTTGAGAGGGACTTTGTTTTTGTATCTTGTTGTCTACATCAAAGTCATAAGGGAGTCTGGCACCCTTGTTGATTAGACTTTCCAAGAACTTATCTTTGTTTTGTTCCAAATACCTATCTACATACTGTTGGAAAATAGGCTCTTGTTGCATTCGCATAAAGTCTTGAGTATCAAGGTCATAATGTGAGCTACCACCTCCGTGTTGGGAACCATGATGTGCATGTTGGGAGTGTGGTCTTGAGTTTCTAGGAGGGGTTTGCCTCCTATAGTGAGCATACTGAGAGGCCCTTCTTCCTCTAGGACTAGGAGATCTAGAAGGGGTTCGTGACCGCCTTCGACTTCGTGGTGTTCTGGAAGGGGTGGAGGGAGGATAATTATTTCCACTATTAGCACCCCTGTTGTTGAATTGAGTGTTTAATTGTTGGGCTAACAGCCTATCTTGCTCCTCTTGGAATGCTTTTCTCTCTATGTCCAACAAGGCTCGTTGTTCCTCTTCGAGAAGCCTAAGTTTTTCTTCTTTTGCAGCTCGTTCATTTTGTGCAACTTGTTTTTCCTTCTCAATTCTTTTTAGCCTCTCACTTGTATGCCTTGAGGCTATTCGGAGTGGAGAGTTTGGTCTTGAATGTTTGTACAAATCATTGGTATACGTTGCATTGACATGAGCATCACCAGGTTCATTGTCTTGGTCTTCATGTTGTGACCATTGGTCTGGGTGAGCTCGTCTCTCATGCCTGTCAGCTCGTTGATGTGCATCTAGGTACCTAGTGCTGATGGGGGGTGAACTAGGTTGAGCATCATGAGAGGAATTACCAAACAACATCTTGTCTCTGTGTCTTTCATAGATATCATCAAGGGTTTGATCCATAGCTTCCCTCTCCCGTCGAGTCATGGTATAACTCATATCCATACCTGAGTGTGAAGGTGCTGAGGGGGTACTCAAATCACTAAAATGGCTCTTTGGGTCAAACCAGGTGTCAGACTTACTCCTAGGTGACTGGTCAAATATTGGTTCCTTTTCCTTTCTCTTTTGACGAGTTTGAACTGGGGGTAGTTGGTTGAAGACTATCTGGGGTCGCTTTCCTTGGCTCACTTGATATCTTATTGTTACTGACATGAAAGGGAGAGTTCAGGCAAATAGACAATTCTAAGAAACGTCAATACCAAACTAGGATAGTGAAAGTTTTCTCTTGTTCAAGAGAGATGGTGAAAAGAAGTATTTGTAAATAGGTGCAAACCAACACTGCCACAGAGGTGCTCAATTCCTTTTGGGTGAATACCCTAGCACGTATGGATCAGGAGGATGACTTTGCACAAAGTGTATTTGAGTTTGATTGTATGAAAATGAGTGGACAAAGAGACTACTAACACTCTCCAAGTGTGTTAGCAAAAGAGTCTAAAAATTTATCTATTTGACAGAAACGATTCCTAACTTGCCAATCTCAAGCAAAATTGCTTATGAGATCAAGGATTACTATCTCAAAAAGGTCAAAGACACAAGGACCCTAAATATAGGACAAGTCAATCTTCTGGCTCAAGGTTGATGTAATGACGGTTTACTCGGAATCGATAAGCAAACTGTTTAATTCTTGCGTTATGGGCAATGTTCTCAAGTCTGGTTTGTTGTTTCTCTTCGGCTTGGGTTGCTTGGATGATGGATTGATAGCTCTTGAGGTTTCTTTTGGCAACTTTTTGCTCTTGGTAAACTTTTGATTTGGGTAACTTTGCTTTGGGATGCTTGAGCTGATTGGGCATCACTTGGAAAAGGCTTTGCACCTTAGTAGTCTAAAATTAGAAAACTTGAGTGAAAACAGGCTTCTAGGGCAAGGTAAGTCACTGATTTTATGACCAAATACGTTAAAAAGGCTTATGAAACACCTGAAACTGGGCATGCAACAAAATGATCTCAGGCAATAATATTCAGGCAAGCCGTACGATGCTTGTTCTGGTGAAGGCAGGCGACACTGTTACCAGATTATGTCCGTGGGTTGCAAATTTTGGTGTTTTTGAGTTGTTTTAAGCACATGTGAAGCAAGCAGTAGTCATTAATAGACCTATCAAGGACAAAGCAACTTGATAGTATTAGGGGAGTCTTGTTTGAAGATGTTTTGGACAATGTTTAAGACTAAAAAAAAAACAAGCACATAGTTATCCCTACCAAAGAAAATGGTGAGAAGTCAAAATCTTTGCCCCATTGCTTATGTGCATACGTGCACCTCACACAGCCGTGTCACCCCCTAGAGGGCACCCATGTTTTTTGTGTTTCCAAGGACTCAATAGTGTACGTTCAAAGGTTACCCTTGTAGCAGGGGCCAGTGTCGCAACTGATGGAATATGGATGAAGTGACTGAGAAGGGGGGGGGGTGAATCAGTCAACCATAAAACCTTGACTATTAATTCTTTGCAGATCCCTTTAAGATATCTTAACAATGTTATCTATTTTAGCACTCGGTAAATAGATTGCAGTAACTTTGAAGATGCAGAAAGTATTATCAATATTATCTTTAGATATTCATCAAAACATGTATATGATTGTGAAAGCAATTAAGAACACAAGAGACACAAGATTTAACGTGGAAACCCAATATGGGAAAAACCACCAATGTATCTAGATACTGATTTTCACTTTTCTGAAGTGATGCCCGGTTAGAAGCCAACCCGGTAAAAGGTTACAAAACACACTGTTAGGTGTGACCTTGTTAGAGGATTTAAATCACCCTGCTAGGAGTGGCCTGGTAAGAGGTCTTGAAAACAATTCAATGGAATTGTCACCTTGTTAGAGGATTTATATTATGGCTGTTAAACCAACTCAGTTAAGAGATTTAGAATTCACTGTTACAATGATAAGAAGGTAACAATGAAAAAGTGACCTGTATAATAATGCAACTGTCTTGCTGATTACAGATCTCTATTCTGCATAATTCTGATCCTTTCTGATCAAATAAATCTCTGCTGCTCCTCAAGGATATCTGATCATCCTTCACAAATTCGCATATACCTTTCCTTCTTTTCTTCTATAAATCTTCTGCTGTATTGTTATTTACTTTTCACTTTTGACCTTTTATTTATATGATTTTGGATTAGTCAAATCGACATTATTTAGTATAACAGTCGGCTGAATTAAGTAAACTCTATTTGCAAAAATCCTTCAAGGGCCGATAGTGCTCGGTGACCATATCTTTCTATAATCTTTCGGTGACCGAGGGAACTCGGTAAACACCGACAATTCTTTACCTTTGATAACCGACTGAACTCGGTAAACACTAAACTTTCTTCGGCAACCGAGTGAACTCGGTAAGCACTAAACTTTCTTCGGCAACCGAGTGAACTCGGTAAACACTAAATTTTCTGGTAGACCGACTGAGCTCGGTAGAAGCTGATTTCTGCGGACTATGACATAGTGTGACATCAAAGACAATACATAATTGAGTAGCAATTTCCTTCAGACAATTGTTTCCAACAATCTCCCTCTTTGGCATTGATGGCAACACAATATGTCATATCATAAGAAATTTGAAAGAGTTAGCTCGGTTTAGATTCAAATCTCCCTCTGTCAGCAAACTTCCTGTATCCTGAAAATTTCTCCTTCTGACTATTTGAAAATTTCTTGAAGTAATAGTAAAGACATAGAAAACACTCCCTCTTTGACAACATATGCCAAAGATAATTCACATATTACCGGTGAAAATTAATGTACCTCAAGTACTGATTCATATGCAATGATTCCTTTAATATACTGCATCAACAAGTTGATTTTCAGTCATGTTCTGGTTGATGCATCACTAAAACTATATTTAGTGAGCCTCGGATAGGGGAATGACCCCTAACTTACCTCTTAGATACATAAATGCATCCTTAGGTAATGGTTTGGTAAAAATGTCTGCAATCTGTTCTTTTGTATGAATATATTCTAATCTGATTTCCTTGTCCTGCACCAATTCTCTGACAAAGTGATATTTAATAGCAATGTGCTTGGTTTTGGAATGCATCACTGGATTCTTAGAAATGTTTATTGCACTGGTATTGTCACAAAATATAACAACTGGTTCTTTGATTTCAACCTTCATACCTTCTAATAGCTGTTTAAACCAAACAATATTTGAACAGTTTACTGCAACAGCAACATATTCTGCTTCAGCTGTGGATTGAGATGTGCAATTCTGCTTTTTACTAGTCCAGGATACCAGTCTTTTTCCAAGAAAAAATGCTCCACCACTTGTGCTTTTTCTGTCATCAATGTTTCTTGCCCAATCAGCATCAGTAAACACTTTCAAGTCTAGATTGCCTCCAAATTTATACCACAAACCATACTCTTCAGTTCCTTTTAAGTATCTTAAGATTCTTTTGATTGCCATCATGTGATTTTCCTTAGGTTTTGCTGAGAATCTAGCTACTATACCGACTGCTAAGGCAATATCAGGTCTTGTATGTACCACATACTACAATTTTCCAATCATAGATCGGTATAGGGTCTGATCAACTTCTTTTGAATCATCATTTTTGGTAAGTTTCAGTCCAGTACACATGGGTGTACCAACTGGTTTTGAATCTTCCATTCCAAACTTCTTAAGTATCTCCTTAATGTATTTGGATTGAGTAATGTATATACCATTCTTGCTTTGCTGAATTTGAAGACCAACAAAGAATTTTATTAAACCAAACATAGACATTTCAAATTCTCTGTTCATTTGTTCTGAAAATTCTTTGCACTGATCCTCATTCCCTGTAAATATAGTATCATCCACAAATATTTCTGCCAGTACAATTTTGTCATCCGGTCCTTCTTTAATATACAGATTGCTGTTATCATTAGCTCTTTTGAAATTAATCTGGATTAAATAGTTATGGAGTCTCTCATACCATGCTCTAGGAGCTTGTTTTAAACCATACAATGCTTTGTGTAACCTGCAGACCATGTCCCTTTTGTCTGGATCAACAAAACCTTCAGGTTGTTCAATGTAGACTTCTTCATCAAGAATTCCATTGAGAAATGCAGATTTTATATCCATATGATATACCTTAAATCCTTTGTGTGCTGCATAAGCAAGTAGAGTTCTTACACCTTCTAATCTTGCAACAGGAGCAAAAGTTTCTCCATAATCTATACCTTCTTCTTGAGAATAACCTTTACATACCAGTCTAGCTTTGTTTCTAGATACTTGACCATCTTCATTCAGCTTATTTCTGAATACCCATTTTGTTCCAATTACATTCTTATCTTTAGGTCTAGGTACAAGAGTCCAAGTTTTGTTCTTTTGTATTTGTTCTAATTCTTCATTCATTGCTTCAATCCAACTTTCATTCTCCAATGCATCTTTGATATTTCTAGGTTCAAAATCAGTAAGTAGACATGTACCTTTTAGCTTGCTTCTTGTCATAGTACCATCTGATTTGTTTCCAATGATTTGATCTGGTGTATGATGTTTTCTGACATATTTGGCTAGTATAGGTTCCTTGCCTTTTGAATGATTCATGCTGTTGTCTTCTAGGATCTCTTCTTCAGGTTGCTCAGACTCGGTAGATATTTGCTCGGTAACTTTAGGCTGAGACTCGGTCTGAATTTCTTCCTGTGACTCGGTTTGAACTTCTTCCTGCGACTCGGTCTGTGACTCGGTAACTGTGCTTGGCTCGGTAGATATAGCTTCCTTATTGATAGTTGTGTCTGTCAATGTTTCAGGTTCAATGTAAACGAATCTTCTGTAGTTCTCAGGTTCCCTTTTGCTTTCTTCCTCAGTCTTTTCTGCAAACTCATCAAATTTTACATGTATACTTTCTATGACTTTGTGAGTAGATAAGTTCAGACATTTGTATGCCTTGCTTTTGCTAGAATATCCTAGGAATATTCCTTCATCACTTTTCACATCAAATTTATTTCTTCTGGATTCTTTTAAGATATAACACTTGCTACCAAATATTTTCATGTAACTTACATTAGGTTTATAGCCATACCATAATTCATAAGGAGTTTTGAATGTGTCTTTCTTCAGTTGTACTCGGTTCAAGGTATGAACTGCAGTGCTGATAGCTTCCTTCCAGTACTTTATAGCGATGTTCTTTTCTATCATTAGAGTCCTTGCACAATCCATAATAGATCTGTTTCTTCTTTCTGCTATTCCATTCTGCTCAGGAGTTCTAGGAGCTGATACCTATCTTTTGATTCCTCTTTCAATGTAGAAGTTGTTAAAATCATGGGAGATGAATTCACCACCTCTGTCTAATCTTAAGCATTTCAATCTTTTCCCTGTTTCTTTTTCTACTCTTGCTAAGTACCATTTGAACTTTTCAAATGCCTCTGATTTTTCTCTTAAATACATAATAGTCATCATTCTAGAATAATCATCAACGAAAAGAATAAAGAATTTATCTCCAGTATAGCTTTGTATTCCAATAGGTCCACATAAATCAGTATGCACAATTTCCAAAATTTCTTTAGACTGATAGTTCTTACTTTTGAAACTAGTTTTACTCATTTTGCCAATCTGACAATTCTTACATAGACTAGTGTCAGGTTTCTTCAAAGTAGGAATGCCTCTAACCTTCTTGAATTTGCTTATTTTTATCATGTTATCAAAATTCACATGACATAACCTTTTGTGCCATAGCCAACTTTCTTCTATTTGAGCAATAAGGCATGAATATTCATTGAGATCAAGATAAAATAAGTTACCTTTTGTTTGTTTGCCTGATCCAATGAGTTTTCCTTTTCCATCCAGCAGTCTTGCTTGACCATTCATGAATTCAACCTTGAAACCAGTGTTGATTAGCTGTGCTACACTTAGAAGATTATGTTTTAGTCCTTCAACCCAGTAAGCATTATCACATATGAGTTCTTTGGTTAATGAGATTCTTCCTTTTCCTTTTATACAACAAGGTTCATTGTTTCCAAATCTTACATTACCATTGTCACAGTCTTCTAGATATTCAAATTTTGTCTTGTCACCAGTCATGTGGTGTGAACATCCGCTGTCTATTATCCATATATCATCTTTTCTTATATGATAAATAAGTGCTATCTTATCTTCATCATCATCAGATTCATCTTTTATAGCAATAAAGACAATTTCTTCTTCACTATCATCAGAATCTTTAGCCATAAAACATGATTTCTTACCTTTATCCTTGTATGATTTGAAATTCTTTTTGCCATAGTACTTGTGACTTCTCTTTTCTTCCTTGACTTGCTTGTTTGGGCACCTAGCTGCAATATGTCCAATTTCTTCACATGAAAAACAGATTAAAGGAGTTTTACCTTTATATTTACCTTTCCCTCTAGAGTACTTCTTTGCAAGTAATGCTTCTACAATTTCAAGATCACTATCAGAACTTTCTTTTGATTCTTCTTCACTTTCTGTCTGAACTTCTTTAATTTTCTTGTTCTTCTTTAGTGAAACCTTGGCCTCAAATGCTGATTCAATATTTTTGGAACTAGGAACATAGTTATCATAGTTGTCTAATTCAAAAGCTGTCAATCTTCCAACTAAAGCATCCAAAGTTATATTGTGGTTTGTTTCACATATTCTTTCTTGAATAGCTGATACTCTTATTGCATAGATAGGGAGTAGTGTTCTGAGTACCTTACTTATAACAGTCTCATCTGAGATTGTTCCTCCAGAAGCTCTGATTGCACTTACACTTGCTTTGATTCTTTCAACATATTTTGCAATGTTTTCATCTTCCTTCATATTCATCTTGTCAAACTGTCCTCTTAGGCTTTCTGCTTTGGCTCTCTTCACATTTGCATCACCACCATATATTTTCTTCAGTGCCACCCACATTTCATATGCAGTAGTGCAGTCTTTAATATCATCAAATTCTTCATAGCTGAGAGCAGATGCAATGTCTATCATCATGGTGTTGTGAGTCTTTTTATCTGCAATGTCTTCAACAGTTAATGCGCCATTAGGAATTGTGTATTCTTCATCAATGTATTTGCATCCTGAATCACCAATGGAAGCCAGATGAAGTCGCATGAGACCTTGCCATGCTGAAAAGTTATCTCTATTAAGCTTTGGAATTTCCCTCTTGTAAGACATCCTGATCTTTAGCTTAGGTCTTTGAAACCCTTCCTGCAAGCACCAAAAGCTCTGATACCAATTGATGGAATATGGATGAAGTGAATGAGAAGGGGGGGGGTGAATCAGTCAACCATAAAACCTTGACTATTAATTCTTTGTAGATCCCTTTAAGATATCTTAACAATGTTATCTGTTTTAGCACTCGGTAAATAGATTGCAGTAACTTTGAAGATGCAGAAAGTATTATCAATATTATCTTTAGATATTCATCAAAACATGTATATGATTGTGAAAGCAATTAAGAACACAAGAGACACAAGATTTAACGTGGAAACCCAATATGGGAAAAACCACCAATGTATCTAGATACTGATTTTCACTTTTCTGAAGTGATGCCCGGTTAGAAGCCAACCCGGTAAAAGGTTACAAAACACACTGTTAGGTGTGACCTTGTTAGAGGATTTAAATCACCCTGCTAGGAGTGGCCTGGTAAGAGGTCTTGAAAACAATTCAATGGAATTGTCACCTTGTTAGAGGATTTATATTATGGCTGTTAAACCAACTCGGTTAAGAGATTTAGAATTCACTGTTACAATGATAAGAAGGTAACAATGAAAAAGTGACCTGTATAATAATGCAACTGTCTTGCTGATTACAGATCTCTGTTCTGCATAATTCTGATCCTTTCTGATCAAATAAATCTCTGCTGCTCCTCAAGGATATCTGATCATCCTTCACAAATTCGCATATACCTTTCCTTCTTTTCTTCTGTAAATCTTCTGTTGTATTGTTATTTACTTTTCACTTTTGACCTTTTATTTATATGATTTTGGATTAGTCAAATCGACATTATTTAGTATAACAGTCGGCTGAATTAAGTAAACTCTATTTGCAAAAATCCTTCAAGGGCCGATAGTGCTCGGTGACCATATCTTTCTATAATCTTTCGGTGACCGAGGGAACTCGGTAAACACCGACAATTCTTTACCTTTGATAATCGACTGAACTCGATAAACACTAAACTTTCTTCGGCAACTGAGTGAACTCGGTAAGCACTAAACTTTCTTCGGCAACCGAGTGAACTCGGTAAACACTAAATTTTCTGGTAGACCGATTGAGCTCGGTAGAAGCTGATTGCTGCGGACTATGACATAGTGTGACATCAAAGACAATACATAATTGAGTAGCAATTTCCTTCAGACAATTGTTTCCAACAGCAACCGCCTCCAAACGTCCAGGTGTATGCCTATGATGGGAATCTGTGTATGATAAACATATGGAGAGATTCTTCCCCCTCCTTGTGCAAAGATTATGACTCCTTTCGGAGATGAACTGGGTAGGCCACTAACTAGGAGGTTTTTACTTGGCTTCCGTTCACAATAACCTTCAGTGCCTCTGATACAGAGCTGGGGCCTCGTAGCCACACCAACACCTGAAAGTCACACACCCCCGCAAGCAGGGCTCGGAGTGGCGCTGCTCAGTGCAACAAATAGAGCCTTTCCATGATGATAGTCAAAGTCATGAAAAGGAAGTTACTATGGTTTTGGAGTCTTTAGACTCAACAAAACTTGCTTTATTATAGTGAGCTGGAATCACCGGCAATAGGTGTGTACTCACTTGGGTCATTCTCGGAGGTTCAACTTCCGGCAGGCCCTCTAAAGGTGACTCAGGACTTGGCTCAGATTCGGGTTTCTGATTTTCTGATTCTCCTAAAGGGAGAAGAGCATACTTCTCTAGCCCATTTCTTTACCCAGACACACAAGACAAACTTAATCACCGAGTTAGTTTCACTCCACCAAATCCACACGCTTTTGGGTTTCTGGTTCTCTCTCAAGGAGAGAAGAGCATAATCCCCTGGCGAATAGAAATGCTAAAGATTCGCTAACTTTCTCCGCTTCCCTATGGATTCGTCATATTAGTAAGATCATTAGAATTCTAGGTTCATTCATGGTCATCACCTCCATGTAATGAAGAGCCAAAATTCCTACTCACTATCGAAATCCACAAGAAATTTTAATGGAGCCCTAATTAAACTATGTGAATAAAGCAGGAAAGCAAACACAATGTTTTAATGATCTTCGGCAAATGTCCTGCATTCACACCATTAGTATGTTTTTTTTATGTCTTTGTCAAATCGTCCTGCAGAAAACTGTTATGCTGCAGAAAACAAAATTATTTTATGCAACAGAAAATAGAAAACTTGTTAGGAAAATGAAACTGTAAAATAGAAAGCAGGAAATTTTAGTTCACTGCCCCAGAATCTCGCGCGAGGAAGTACCTTGAGCACGCGAGAAAACACAGGGTCCGCGCGAGAAAACAACAGTCCCGTGCGAGGAAACGCCAGTCCCACGCGAGAAAACACACAGTATCGCGCGAGAAAACACAGAACCAGGGGCAAAATTTTATACAGTCTCGCGTGAAGAAACGCTACAGGAGCAGAATCTCGCGCGGATATCTCTTTACTCTCGCGCGAAAATCTGTACACAGACAGTACGGACTCGCAGAAAAAAAAGATTTTGTCGTTTAGAGAACCTGTAAAATTTTTCCTGAAAACCTGTAAAAAAATAAAAAAAGGCCAAAAATTATTTTTTTTCTTTTTTGCAGGCAAAAAAGAAACAAAAAATAACGTCCTGTAGAGTATACTAGGACCCTTGAAACCCTTAGCCTCAGAGCTAGATAATTAATGAAAATGAAAGGAAACCCGTTTTCAGGGCCCCACGGTGGGTGCCAAAAATGTGTGCACAGATGTGTGATCACACTTCTATGAGTCTTTGTATGCGAGAGTGCTCAACAGTGAGTTCTCACAAAATGACCCATAGCTCTCTATCTGAGAAGAGCATGGTTTGAATGTGGCCCTCAGATCAGCCTATTTTACCCATGCAAATACAACTCAGAATGAGAGATTCGAGTTGATCTAAATGAAACTATTCTAAATGATTTGCAATGCAAACTAAGCTAAACTAATTTATTGAAAATGAAATTAAGCTATATGTAATGGATTTAAACTAAAATGATTTGCAATTAATCTAAAATGTAAATTAATCTAAAATGTGAATGTGCAAGTTGAAATGCTAAATGATTACAAGCTATGAAATTTTGCAGCATAAGTTCGATATCAAAATTCGGGATCCTTGAATGAGCATGAGAGGTCTCCTTTTATAGGAAAAGTTGGATTCGAATGTGAAAGTAGAAGCAATGTGGGATAAATGAAAAAGAGGAAACAATCATCATTTTTAGAAGGTTTGTAATAAAATGGAATTACATTTTATTTTCTTTTATTTTTATTCAATTTGTTTCCTTTTTCACCACAGGAGATCTTTTGAGAGAATATTTCATTTATTTAATTTTAAAGAATAATATCTCTTTTAATTAAATAAGGTAATATTATATAATTTAGAAATGAATATTAATTCAATAAAATAAAACCATTTAATTAAAAGAGGATTTTAATTAAATAACATTATTTCATTCAAAGAATATTAATTTCAATTAAATAATATTATTTTATTTAATTAAAAAGGGATATATTTCTTTTAATTAAAAATTGATGGGATATTCAAACTTTAGGGAAAATTGAAATATTTATGATTTGATCAATAAATTTGATTTGAATGTATGACAAATATTGATTCAGGAATTGATATTGATAGATTAAATAAATGGGGCCCAAAGTCTAGGCGACCATTTTATGGTGCATACAACAACCATAGATCATTTTGTGCTGTCACCCCACTTGAAAAATTTGGGCCCACCAAAATATCCTCGTCATCACCCTTCGACCAACCAAAAATGAGCACTGCTGCATGATTGGCACCTTGGACCCACTTGTCAGATCACCTTTTCATTGAATAGCTATCACAAGATCGTAAAGGGGAAGAATATTCCTTATGCTCATGTGACAAACATAGATCCTTTTACACTTCAACCGCCTCAGAATGGAGACCTCCAGACATAACATTAACCGCCCACTAGGGTTGCACAAACACGTGACTTTGAAAATGCTAGGTCACTAAATGGAAAGCACTTAACTACCAGAGATAAGAGATCAAGTGATTACACAGTCACCCAATAAGGACCGATCTGCCATAAAAATCTAGAGATCAAGCGACCGCACTGCCAAGAAGAGTCGGGTCCCACGCAGATGCAGTAGATGAAAAATATTGACATCAGAGATAAGCGCATAGATGCGAAAGGCACAAGGTAAAAAAAAACCAGGGTTTTCACTTAAAACCCAAAAAGAATTAGAAAAATAGAAAAAATCAAGGGTTTTAAGCTTTAAACAATTTTAGAACCCTTCAACCTAAGTATTTCCTGCAGACTTTAAAAATGAAAATCTCCCTGGGTTTTGTGATTAAGCACATGCAATCAAAACTAGAGCCTGGTGACATCATGGACTACCTCTAGACCACTTCAAATGCCATGGAACTTTATGGATCATTTTCACAAATTAAAAGAAGCAACAGTAGGGTTGTGACCAAAATTGTATGAAATAGGAAATTTTGGGTAACATTTTGGCGATTTCTGCGGGATGTCTACCTGCTAGAAATTAGATAAGTGGCCTTGAAACAATTCATTGGGCATGGAGTCATCTCTCAAGCATAAAAATTTCTTGACAGAGAGATAGACCTAGAACTAGGAGGAACAAAAAATGTGCATGAGCACTTCTTGGAAAATAGGGAAACTAACCTAGAGAGCAGGGGTAGAAAGAAAGGAAACATATTTATAGAGATTTACAAGGAAGGATTGACCTCAAAACAAGGCTTCAAGTGGAATCCATTCACTAATATAGGAAAGGCATCTCCTCCAAGAGTTGATAGCTGCAAAGCATTAGGCCCCTTGCATTCTATAATAACAAATGGTCCACCCCAGAAGGAATCAAACTTTGCGTCTCTGCCAAGCTTTGATCTGAATTCATCCCATTTGAGAACTACATCTCCAACTTTGAAGTTTCTGGCCCTAACTTTTTTATCAAAACTCATCTTTTTTTGTATTTGATGGAATTCCATATCCTTCATGGATTTATCTCTGAATTCTTCTAACTCCATCAGTTGAGCATACCTGATTTGTAAGGGATCTCCTTCTTCAAATAGGACATATTGAGTGGCTAAGTCTAAAGCTGGAAAATTAGTTGAAATGGACAACTTAGCTTCTCTACCATACACTAACACATAAGGATAATTCCTAATGATCTTCTTTGGGGTAATCCTGTCCAACCATAAGGCAGATTTCAATTTAGTATGCCAATCCCTTTGGTTATCTTGTAGAGTTTTCTTGATTATCCTAATCAAGTTCTTGTTAGTTGATTCTACCAAGCCATTGCCCTGAGGGTAGTAATTTGAACTTGTATTCAGATAAATGCCATTTTTGATTGCCCATTCTGAGACTTTAAGGCTGTGAATGCCAATGCATTATCTGATATTATGGAGTCTAGAGTGCTGAATCTATGAATTATATCATCATAAAAACTTAAGAAAAAACTCTCATTTGATTCTTTCAAGGAAACTGCCTCTATCCATCTAGTGAAATAATCTATTGCAATGATTATCCACTTGTGGTCTGCACTAGATAGAGGATTAATCATGCCAATAAAGTCTATGCCCCATCTCATGAAAGGTTTCTCTATTCTGATTGGCTGAAGGGGCAGAGCTGCAAACCTTTCTTTTCCTACGAACATGGCATTTTTTATGCATTTTCTCACATAATCATGACTATCCTTGAAAATAGATGGCCAGTAGTATCCTGCCCTCATGATTTTAAAAGCAGTAGTCCTAGGAGAAAAGTGACCTCCAAAAGATCCATCATGGAATTCAAATAGGACATCAGCTATCTTTTTTGAATCAATACATCTCAAAAGGACACCATTGTAATCCTTTCTAAAAAGAACTTCATCTATCAGCACAAAAGGAACATATTGTAATCTATAATATCTCCTCCTTGCTGAATCTAGGTCTGCAGGACATTGGCCTGTCTTTAAGTAATGAATCATGTTAGGCAACTGACCTGCTACCTTGGCATGTTCTTCTCTTGAATGTAGAACCAGAGATGCATCCATTTGCTCTAATTTCTTTGAACTTTCATCCTTAGCCAAATGCTCACAAAGACCTCTTCCTCTAACCAGCTTGGTGATTTGGATATCAATGTCATACTCCATCACTTTGGTAATCCAACCAACTCTTTTCTCATTTAGGTCCTTGGAAAGAAAAAATTCTTTGACACTTGGATGAGTAAATTTCAAGTGTACCTTGCTATGGGTCAATAGATATCTAAACTTTTTAAGACTTTTTACCACAACAAGTACATGTTTTTCCATAAAAGAGTATCTCTGTTCATACTCTTCTAAACCTTTGCTGAAGAAAGCAATAGGCTGCTCCAATCCATCTAAATTTTCTTGAGTTAGTATTGCAGATACAGCATCATGACCTCCATAAGCATAAAGGATAAAATCCTTACTAAAATTTGGGTTTAATAGAGTAGGAGCCTCTATCAAGGATTCTTTGATAGCTTGGAAATTGGCTTTCATTTCTTTAGTCTAGTTGAAGGCTGAACTCTTCTTTAACATGGTTGTCAAAGGCTTCAGTGAATTTGCAATATTAGGCAAGAAACGCCTAACAAAATTAATCCTTCCTATGAAAGATTGAAGGATTTTCTTATGATGTGGAAAGGGTAGCTCTAGGCTGGCTGCAATCCTTTCAGGGTCTACTATGATTCCTTCTTTGGACACTATATATCCTAACAATTTCCCCTCATGAACTGCAAACACACATTTCTTGGGATTAAGAGATATCCCAAATTTTCTACACCTTTCAAAGATCTTCCTTAGATGTTTGATATGATTTGTTGCATGTTTAGAATAGATAGTTATGCCATCTAAGTATACCAGTACAAACTTGTACATGAGACTTTTAAAGGCCATATCCATTGCCTTTTGAAAAGTAGCACTTGCATTTGACAAACCAAAGGGCATCTTTTGATAAGCCATGGTTCCCCACTTGGTTGTAAATGTAGTCTTATATTGATCTTCTTCATTAACTAGGATCTGATTATATCCTAAATAGCCATCCAATAATGAAAATCTCTCAGATCTAGAGACACATTATAAGATTTGTTCCATAGAGGGTAATGGATGGCGATCTTTTAAAGAAGCCCTATTAAGGTCCCTGAAGTCAATACATAACCTCAACTCCCCATTCTTCTTCCTTATAGTAACAAGGTTGGAAACCCAACTAGTATGCTTGATGGGGTAGATGATACCACTTTCTATCAATTTGAGCACTTCTCTATGCATACATGGCTCAAGCTTGGGATTAACAAGCCTTTGTTTTTGCCTTACTGGCTTGGCATTAGGCTCTAGTTCAATACTGTGCTGAGCAAGGGCTGGATTAAAACCTTTGAGGTCTTCATATTTCCATGAAAATATATCACTGAACTCTTTGAATAATTGGGTGTAAGCCTGCTTTTCTAAATCAGTATTGGGTTCAATCATGAAGCTGTGTCCCACTTTTAGGGATGAAGGAAATCATGAAATCATCAAACAAAAAAATTTTCTTGCCTTCGTGCGAAGTCTATACTTCGCCCGAAGTCCTCAGGATGTTTTGTGCAAAGACACCACGTAGGGGTCTTCGCATGAAGACCCCTGCGTGGCTTCGTGCGAAGTATATACTTCGCATGAAGCCATTTAGGGATAGATTTTTTTAATTTTTCAGTGATTCATTTTCTAACCATCATTTTCATTGGAGCAGTTTGTGAACCCCTAGGCTTGGAGTGAACTACATCACCATGCCAACACACCAGTGCTTCCCGAGCTTCGTCGACCTCTTCAATTTTCTAGCAGTACCAGGTACACATATTTTTCTCATTTTCTATTGTAAATAATATGTTTTGTATTTATTTTAACTAGTTATTTGTTTTAAATAATTTTTAATTTGTATAAATGTTAGAAAATGTTATCTAAATGTTAGAAAATGTTAGAAATCGTAGGAGAAATGTTAGAAAATGTTAAGGTTTGAGTTAGAAAATGCTAAATTTTAAGTTTAAAATTGTAATTATTAAGAATTTCTCTCTCTCTCTCTCTCTCTCTCTCTCTCTCTCTCTCTCTCTCTCTCTCTCTCTCTGACATGTATCTACACACATTTTTAGTAAACTTATTAAAGTTAGCTATTTGTTTTATTTATAATTTTTAGTTTGTGAAAATCTTAGAAAATTGTAGTTCAATTTTTTAAAATGATTTAGTAGTATGTTAGAAAATGTTAAAAAATTGTAGTACAATAAGTTTCTAGGACCCTTATTTCTCTTTTATGACATATTAAGACACTTAGGATCCTTTATTATAATTTACATATTACCTGACATCTTACTTGACATATAGGACCCCTTAAGACCCATACGAACCATTATTATATATTAAAATATCCTATGACACATTCATCTATCTTAGCTTCTATTGATACATATGTGAACCCATTGTTGCCTGCAAGAACCCTTAAGACATACTAGTATCAATTAATGAAACCTAAGATACCTTAAACCACTTATTGTGCATCTACGACCCATTAACATTGTTGGACCATTATACATGTCCCTTATGACATTTTAAGACATCTATGACCCATTCAAATCATCAAGACCCATTAACATATCTTAGGTTGTCTTTGGACACATTTATGTACATCTTAGATTTAATTAATTTATCATACAAGGATCATCCACTAATGAAACATAGGACCCTTTAGGACCTCTTATGTTACCCCTGACCCCTTAAGACACATATATATACCTGACTCATTGTTACCCATGACCCCTTAAGATGTAGTCTAGGACCACTTATATTGCACCTACAACCCATTAACATTCTAGGACTCTTATCTAGATCCCTTATGAAATCTTAAAACAAATATAAAACCTTAGGACCCCCAAGATCCATTACAAAAATTTAGGATGTCCTAGGACTGGACTTAGACCACTTATGATGTTCTATGACCCATTAATATTATTGGACCATTATACATCCCTTATGATATTTTAAGACATATACATGACCTATTTAGATCTTGAAGACCCATTATATATGTATACGAGGATCCATTAATGTAACCTAGGACCCCTTAGGAGCTTTTATGTTACCCACGACCCCTTAAGACAATCAAGAACCACTTACATTACCCACGACCCCTTAAGAAACTCTAGGTCATATTAGGTGGACTAATAGGTCACATTAGGTCATATTAGGAAATAAGGTACATGTCTAAGTCATTTCTCTACTTAAATACCTAACTAGACCTATTAGGACCAGGTAGACCTAACTAGGACCTATTAAGATATATTAGATAGGTATTAGGTCTTTAACCAACATTAGTCTAACCAATTAGATGTATTAGGATCTATTAGGTCCAAATATACCTAACTAAACCTATCTAGACCTCTTATGATAGGTAATTAGGATAGACCTAATATGACCCATTGATGTCTTATCTATACCTTAGGACCTCTTATGAACTACCCACGACCCCTTAAGACACTCCATGACTCCATGACTCCATAATAGGTTGAACAGTAGGTCATATTAGGAAATAAGGTATGTCTAAGTTGTTTCTCTACTTATAGACCTAACTATCTACCTATTAGGACCAAGTAGACCTAACTAGGACCAATTAGACAAGTATTAGGTTTTTAACCAACATTATTCTAACCAATTAGATGTATTAGGACCTATTAGGTCCAAATAGACCTAACTAATCCTATCTAGACCTGTTATGACCAATTAGATAGGTAACTAGACCAATTATGACCTATTGAGACCAAAATTTAGGACCTATTAGACTTAACTAGACCTAACTATACTAGGACCAATTATGACTCAATTAGAATCAATTAGAACCAGTTATGAGGTCTAATTAGACTCAATTAGAACCAATTATGACTCTAGGACCACTTATGTTACCCATGACCCCTTAAGACAGTCTAGGACTAGTTATATTACCCATGATCCCTTAAGACACTCTACATGACTCTTATCTATGTACGTTATGACAGGTAATTAGGATAGGAAATATGACCCATTGATGTCTTATCTATACCTTAGGACCTCTTATGTTACCCATGACCCCTTAAGACACTCCATGACTCTTATCTATACCTTAGGACCTCTTATGTTACCTACGACCCCTTAAGACAATCAAGGACTGGACTAACATTACCCATGACCCCTTAAGACACTCTAGGTCATATTATCTATCCTAATAGGTCACATTAGGTCATATTAGGAAATAAGGTATACATCTTTAAGTTGTTTCTCTACTTATAGACCTAACTAGACCTATTAGGACCAAGTAGACCTAACTAGGACCTATTAGGACCAATTAGATAGGTATTAGGTCTTTAACCAACATTAGTCTGACCAATTAGATATATTAGGACCTATTATGACCAATTAGATAGGTAACTAGACCAATTAGGACCTATTAGGACCTATTAGACTTAACTAGACCTAACTATACCAGGACCAATTATGACTCAATTAGAATCAATTAGAACTAGTTAGGACCTAATTAGACTCAATTAGAATCAATTATGACTTAATTAGAATCAATTAGAACCAGTTAGGAGGTCTAATTAGACTCAATTAGAACCAATTATGACTCTAGGACCACTTATGTTACCCATGATCCCTTAAGACGTGCTCTACATGACTCTCATCTATGTACATTATGATCAATTAGAATCAATTAGAATCAATTAGAAGATCAATTAGAATCAATTAGACTCAATTAGAATCAATTCTAGAATCAATTAGACTCAATTAGAATCAATTACAATCAATTAGACCTATTTAGACTCAATTAGAATCAATTACATGACTCAATTAGAATCAATTAGAACTAGTTAGGACCTAATTATAGTCAATTAGAACCAATTATGACTCTAGGACCACTTATGTTACCCACGACCCCTTAAGACAGTCTAGGAGAACTTATATAACCCATGACCCCTTAAGATACTCTATAGTCCTAGATTATCTATATGTTAGGACCTCTTACATTACCTACGACCCCTTAAGACCTCTTATTATAAATTTATGACCCCTTAAGACCTAATTAGTATGTGTCTTAGGACTCTTAAGACCTAATAAGACCACTTATGTTACCCGCGACTCCTTAAGACATGAGCTATGACCACTTATGTTACCCACGACCCCTTATGTAAATGCATTTTTAGTAAATATTAAAGTTAGTCCTATGACCCATTGATGTACATGTTAGGTTTCATTAATACATACTAGGATGTCCTATGACCCATTGATGTCTTATCTATACCTTAGGACCACTTATTTGTTTCCATTTTACATGCAGTTATAATGTTGTAATCAAGTACTTAATTATTAACACTTAGCTCTTTCACATGTGATGTACATCTAGATGGCTACTCAGGGTGCACCTCAGACTCCCGACATTCATACTATTTTTCACATGGTTGACATAGAGATAGCTAGACTTAGACAGGCTATCAGTAGATCTAGTGGAGATGGTATATACAGAGACACATGTGCTACTATATTGACTAGTTTGGAGTTTATGACTAGTAGATTGAGGGCCCACACTTCATTTATAGCTTAGGTAGTTGAGGCCATTTTTCAAGAGTTGAGGGAGGAGATCTCGGGTGATGTTTCCTTGGCATAGGTTCAAAGCCTCATGTCCAAGGAAATCATCAAACAAGAGATGTTCCCACATTATGAGAGGATGAGAGTGGTGAGGGCTTATCAAGTGACACGATGTGTGATCCCTCAAATTACTTGTATGATTTACCCTCGACATCTTGCAACCCATGGTCATTATCCAAATAATGACCAAATTCCATTATACTTTGCACAACAATTGTACGCTGAGTTCTGTTTGGGACTCAGGGTCAACTATTTTGATATCCCACCTTTTTATGGTCAGGGGCTGGGTAGGGTTGTAGACCATGATTAGTATTGTAGGGCTGATCGAGTTGTGTAGCCTCATAGATGGCTAATTAGAGAGAGGATTCTGACAGTGACACCGACGATGGCTGCTACTACAAATAGAGTCATCATTTCTTCTCAGAGGGGAGTTCTAGATAGAATAGGATAGATTACTTCTGCAGCCACATCAATCAGTTCAAATTCAGTGGGCAGATACATTTTGACTAGACCGAGTAGAGCTAGATCATCTTCTAAGGATTCATCTAGTAGTACTGCAGGTGTGAGTGATGAGACATATAGAGCTGTTGGTCTTCCTATGCCTGGAGAGATACGAGCATTGTTGGGTTATCAGAGTACTTTAGATATGGCCCTTTACTTTTTGGAGGATCTTGTGCAGGCCTATTCTCATATTGCCGACATGTAGAGGATCCCTATACATTTAGTCAGGGATTACATTTCACTTACACGGGGTCTTGTAGTTCCACTGACACAGGACACACCATCTACTAGTCAGGCACAACATAGTGCAGAGCATCATGCACAAGATAGTGTAGAGCACCATGCACCCATAGATCACTCTACAGCTGCAGAGCCCGGTATAGAGATTAGAGATGTATGCATCACCAGTGAGGGCCTAGATGCTTTTGATGAGCAGTTGCATGGGTTGGGTCAGGTGGATGTTGCCACTGATGGTGGGTCATTTATGGATATGTTATTTCATCCACATGGTTCAAATTCTACACCACTCCCCTCGCAGCTAGTGACACCCCTACACTCCTCATTACTATAGAGGTTCAGGACCTTAGGTGGTGTGGGTGATGCAATATCAGTTGATGATACGATGGTGTAGTGTGCCGATGATCCTGAGACTCAGGTACATATAAAAATTTCTTTTCTTTTTTATTAGGAGTTTTAGTGAATAATTAATTGTACGTGTATTAATGTTTGTTTAATGCATAATATTTTGTAGGCACAATTAGCAGAGCATGTTACCTCTAGTGTGGGTTTAGAGCATCTTCCACATGATGTGACACCTATTAGTGGTCAGGTAAGTTTTAGATATATATGTATGTACATGTTTATATTTCAAGTACTTTACATAATATATCTACTATGCACATGTGTATATAACCAACTTTTGTACACTAAATTTGTAGGAGTCAGTCGCTGCTTTACAAGCAGATGATACACCTACTAGTGGTCAGGTATGTTTTCAAAATATGTAAGTTTAAATATGCATTTATAATATTTTAGATTATTTTAGATTATTATCATATATACATCCATTTATATTCGTAGGGATCAGTTGCTATCTCACAGCTAGAGGATGCTTGTGGCAGTCACTCAGAGGGTCACTCTGTTTGTATGCCCCTAGATGACTCCCTAGTTTAGGACATGTTGAACATATATTTTATTTGAGACTCAGGTTATGATTCGAGACGTACATATTTGATTAGATGATATGCTTAGATTATATGATATGAGACACATTTATTTGATTAGATGATATGATATGAGACACATTTACTTGATTATCTAGACGTATATTTGATTAGATATCTATGATTAGATTAGATGGTTTTATTCGATTAGATGATATGATTTGATTTGATTATATATGATATATATGATTCGAGACATATGATTCAAGACATATATTTGATTAGATGATATATGATTAGATTAGATGAATCTATGATTAGATGATTAGATGAATCTATGATTAGATTGTTTTATTCAATTAGATGATATGATTTTTTTTTATTAGATGATATATGATTAGATTAGATGGTTTTATTCCATTATATGATATGATTTTATTTGATTAGATGATATGATTAGATTAGATGGTTTTATTCGATTAGATGATATGATTAGATTAGATTGTTTAATTCGATTAGATGATATGATTTTTTTTTATTAGATGAGATATGATTATATTAGATTGTTTTATTCCATTAGATGATATGATTTTATTTGATTAGATGATCTATGATTTTATTTTATTAGATGATTTATTTAGATGATATGATAACTAATTTCATCATTTTTTAGTGTCTTAAGGGGAGGTCTTAAGGGGATCTATAATTAATATCATAAAATATAACTAGTTAATACATGTAACTAATGTCCATGATAACTATTCTAACTAATTCTAGAACTAACACATGTCATACTTGTAATATAACTAATTTCATCATTTTTTAGTGTCTTAAGGGGAGGTCTTAAGGGGATCTATAATTAATATCATAAAAGATAACTAGTTAATACATGTAACTAATGTCCATAATAACTATTCTAACTAATTCTAGAACTAACACATGTCATACTTGTAATATAATTAATTTCATGATTTTTTAGTGTCTTAAGGGGAGGTCTTAACCTGGGATCTATAATTAATATCATAAAAGATAACTAGTTAATACATGTAACTAATGGATAATAACTATATTCTAACTAATTCTAGAACTAACACATGTCATAAGTAATATAACTAATTTCAAGCATACATAAAATCTTTAACTAACATGAAATCTATAAAAATCATTGAATAATCAAAGTATACATATAAAATTCTATATATTAAAACCATTGAACCATCAAATAGGTTCGTCATATATCAACAAATTATAGCCTATCATATGTTTAAATATATAAACAAAGTATAATGAAATTTAATCCATAGATATCAAATAGGTCCCAACACAACAAATAAGTATACATGTATTAAAATTTTTAGACCAACTCAAGTGGTTCAGACCTTTCATGGAGAACCTATAATATTCTCTCATGATCCTCACTATCTAGTCTCCACTTACGACATCCATGTTGAGATTTAACTATATGAAGACAAATGGATGTGGCAACTACTAGGTGACTATATTGGAACACCTTATTGTCTGGTTTTTAATCAACAAATTGAATACCATGTTGAATTAATTTGATTTGTTTGAAATATGTTCCCTCTAAAACAACTGAACCTGCAAGTCATATATTTTAACAATATATAAATTTAAACAAACTCAATTTGAATTTTGTTAAAAGGTTGAAATTTAAAATTTACAAATTGAGTTCAATATATTGATGTAAACTGGATATACAAACCTATGGGGAGCAACAATCCATCACTTTCTTTAGGTTCAAGTAACTTCATCCTCTCTGCAGTACAACGCAGTAAATAATAATCAACTCCTTCTACATTTCCACTCTCAGCAATCACTGCAAAGACATCTCCTGCACAATAAATTTTTATATATACGTGTGTGAGATCTTAAAATAAATACTTAGTTCAATCTATAGATCTATCTATATCTATGATCTATACATGCAACTCGGTGTACCATATTGTAATGCCCAAATTTCACTGGCATTACTGGACAATTACATAGCTTACTAAAAATAGTTCAACATATTCTGATGTTTATTTAAGTAATTTTCTATTATAAATATACAGATAAAGAATGTTATATTTACATATATTTTTATGCAGAGTTGACATTATGGATGAATTTTATATAGTTCTACATTAACATCAGATTTAGGAAGAAACAAAATAGGTTCTTATCCATTCTATATTGAAAACATATAAAGCAGATTTACAACTATTTATATAATATTTTCTTACAAATTTAAAGTTTCAGTTTGACAATTTACATGTATAGATTGAAATGAAATACAAATCTTTAGCTTCAGTATTATTTATGCTTATTTCATTCAACTAGTTATATGAACTTACAATTCTGTCTTTGAACTTTCACAAAAGTAAATGGACATACTGATTAAGTAGAATTTCCAAACTACATTAAGCATTATGTATCATTGTGAGGAAAATTTTACAATAAATCTGATTATTAATTTGGAATATAGGATCCTTAAATCTAAACTGTGTAAAACATAATAAGAACACAAATTTTAATAACCAATTCTCTACTACAGGAACTTAAAGACTAATTCTCTGCTACAGGAACTTAATAACAAATACTTTGCTATAGGAAGTTTTCAGTTGGTCATTCTGCTTGTTTATTCTAAAATGATCTTCTAATTCACCCATTCAATATTGTTTAAGTCTTTGGAAATCATCTATAGTTTTCATTATCTGCAATACTTTATAAAAGATAAAAAGAAAATAGTTTCCAGAATTTTATGTCCCTGAAATTTAAACTGTGTAAACATTCTAGAAACACAAATTCAATAACTAATTCTTTGCTACAGGAATTTAAAGACCAATTCTCAGCTATAGGAACTTAAAGACTAATTCTCTGCTACAAGAACTTAATAACAAATACTTTGCTATAGGAACTTCTTTATTTTTTGGATAAATAATTAAATTAACACTTCCAATTTATAACCAATCCACTTAACTATACAACAGAGAATTGAATTTAAACTTCTAATAATAGATACAGAATTAGGACTATTTTAAAAGAACAATAATCTATCTCAATACAAGAAATCCATCAACAAAATAATCTAAAGTTCAGCTTAAATAATATTATAGGGTCTTTAAGAAGTAACTAGACAGTTAAAAAGAACATGTTCTCTCAACCAGAGACATCTTAAAACCATCTTTAGGGACTTCCAACTTAATCTTTAACCTTCAGTTCTAGTCTGTTCCTTTAAGCCATGAACCAAGACCTGCAAACATAAGACTTTTTTCACATGGCCATGGAGGCTCACCTCCCAACCTAGGCCATTACATGGCCACCCGTGAGCTTGGGGAAAAAAGGATAGGATAGGATAAACTCAAGAAACACAAAACATAGGCATTTGGTATAAATTAGGAACACAAATTTTCACAATAAACTTCCTTCCCAAGTCTGCACAAAGGATTCTTACATAGAATCCATACAATGGGTGAAGGTGGAATCTTCCTCATGGATTCACCTAACTTATAATAAACAACATACACAACATGTATCATCAGCCTTCACAAGGCCCTTCCAACCCAAACATCTCAAATCCATGAGCAACAACAACAACCCTTATGGCCCCCAAACACCCTTATGACCCCCAAATAGCATAAGAAGGTCCTCATTGTTTCCCATACAACCATGCACTCAAACAAAAAGGAAATCCCAACTTAGGCCCTTCACCCCAAGTTCTCCTACTTTCCTCCCAAGGATCAGGATTGAACTTGCACACCCACAACATGAACAATTACAAGTAAATAGCAAGGTTGAAACAAAAACTCAAAGGGAAAACAACAATAAGAAGGTTCACACATAGTAAAATAGATTACAATTTTTATTCACATAATCACATTCTTTTCAAGCATGTTCAAATAAACAACAAGATTTTGAAAACCACCAACCTCCTTCAAAGACAAGGCTGAATTGAGAGTTGAAGATGAGCTTCCCTTGGCACCCAACTTGCTATTTACAAATCTTCTAGACAAAGACTCTCATGAACTCCTCTCACTTCTTCTCCCCACTAGCATAGACAAGAATGAACTAGTGTCTATCCTTTCTAAGTCTTTCTCCCTAAAAACATTCTTCTCTCCACACCCTTCCCAAAACTATTAGGTTTCTAGATCTAAAACAAAAATGACACTTGCCCCTCTCTAAGGTTTGTGATGAATTTCCACATATGAAAATAAGAGATAACTTAGGGAACATTTCCATTTTCGTGCATATCAAAAATGGCACAATTGGAGAGACATATAAGTGGCCTAGGAAGATGAAAATAGAAGAATTGAGCCCCCCAACCCAAGTACTAACCTTGGGGCACTAAAATTCAACCTAAACCTCATCCTAGGACTCCACAAAACCTCTCAAAATACCCAATTAATAATGCATCCGAAAATGGAGTTTTATTTTCAACAATTCTTGGTCCTCTAAACCACCTACCTAGCTTGGGAATGCTCAAGGCTAACTAAGGAGAAGGTGGGGTCCAAAATCCACTCAACATGCCACTACATCACTAAGGTGTCAAGTGACACATCACAATAATACACATCACAAACACATGTGGCATGCCTTGTGTGCAAAGACATTTAAACATTTTCACAAAGATAAAAATTTACTTACAAACATATATATATCAAACATTATCAACCATATACACACAATCATCACATTTACGAAAGAAAACATGATACGACGAGGTCATACTCTTCTAGAGTTGACCTTGGCTTTTGACTAATTGCACTTGGATCCTATCTTGTTTCCCTGACTTATAACCATGACCATGTTCCTATACACTTGAGTTCAATGTTAGTACATTATAAAATCTTGCATTAAATATCATTTCAAAAATAAAGTAATAACATCTAAACTTTGACATTAATGAATAACTGCATTCCATGAACCTTTACTTATCCACACTATAACCTAATTCTTCAAGCATCGAATAACAATTCAATTTCCACATAAGCATGTAATCTTAAGCTAAACATAGAACCATGATTCCATCAAAGATCATTATACTGAAAGATAACATAACAATACAAAATGCAAAATTCAACATTAACCTTTACTTTTCTATCACATGAGGCACATCCTTTTAGTCACTATAATCCCTCATCATAATTTTAATCATCAATTTAATCATTACTTCAAATGAACAATGTAAATTGAATCAGGAGAACATGATCTCATTAACTCAAATGTCACAAAAATCATTCCAGATCTATATAAATCATGATGTAGCTTTAGCCAATTTACATAAGCATTAATTTTGTCAATTCAAAATCATTTATATGGCATAAAATCAAGTAACTAGATCATCAAGCAATCTTGAAAATTCATCAATATATTTTATCACCTAACCTTTAACCTTCACAAAATTTCACATCGCAACAATAATTCAAATAGTGATTAATCATTTTCCTAAATGACTCATCAACATATTTGTACCCAAATTGTATCATCTCAGTATTTATCTAAATCATTATCTTAACGTTAGTTATAATGTTTCATAAGGTCGACAATCAACATCTTGTGTAAGGAAAGCATCTGACAAAAATTTAGTCTCATCACCTACTGTAATCAAATTCCTATCAAAAGATAAAATCATATTAATTGATTAATAACCTTAGGACTATTACTAGGTCTATCATACTGATAATGCAAAAAGGCTTTGATGGGTGTAGGATGAGGCCTCACACATATAATGTGAAATTTATATATACTTACCAATTTTGACCAATCTCGAGATATGATCGTAATCAGTAGAAATCAAAGGAACATCATCAAAGTTTTCATCTTCATCTCTATCAAATGTATCAGTAACAACTAGTGGCACTAGATTCCATGCGCCTACATATCCATGATCTTGATTGATACATTCCTCATAATTGTCAGAAATGTAGTGACAACAAAAGCATGAGTATTCCCTAGTGTTCAACATCCAATTGCGACAATTCATACTCATAACTGAATGCAAAGATCGCGTCTTTTCTATCCTATTGCAACCATGCATAATTTTTCTATCCACACTTGAACAAATGCATATATATAATACATTCTATATAAATATAATTTGAATAAAAAATATCATTAAAATTTTAAACACTTTCAAATAATTAAAAAATGTGTGCATACCTTTTATCTCCCAAAATTTTCTATATGGCACCGCCTAAGTCAATCCTGATGACGCGTCATTCTCATTTGGTGTGAAATGTGTCTTGCACCATTCAACCACATCATGTGCATTTTTTATATGCACTCCCTTATAATTCATTTGATACTTTCGTATAGCATGTTTGATGCAAGCTCCAACACCATCATGTTCACCTTTTCCATCTCCACTCTCAAAGAAACTCCAGACATGTGGTATGTTTTCATTACGATGGTATCTACATAGTGCATAAAATGGTCTCGATGATTTAAATTGTGTAGCACATCCATCTGACCAAACATAATGTTTATCAATTTTTATACCTCTTTCTTTCACATTTGCAAAAAACATCTTGAAGCAGTGTTCCAAATAATGAATGTCATGCTCTCTATCATCACTTATATAAAAATGATATTCCTTCTTGATGACCTGTGCTTCAAATGTGCTCTGAATACCATCCAAATCTAGTTGTGCATGTCGATAACACACATGTACCATAATCATAATTTTCTCTAAAAATTAGTATTCTGACTGAATTGCCTTTTGATGAACAAAAGAATAATTTTCTGCAAAATCAACAACTAATACAATAGTTCCAAGTGGGAAATTGTCTCTCAATATTTGAAATTGTTGTGCTTGCCACTTTGCAAAAAAAGCATGATGAATGTAGGGTTGAATCAATTTTTTAAATTTTTCCATAAAAACTCCAACAATTATCTCCTCTTAAACATATTCTAACCTTTTGGATTCTTTCCCAAATTTTGTTTCATTCTTTACATAGGTGTAACTCTTGCAATTTACCATCTTTGTTACATCAATATTTTCATTTTTCAAAGGAAAAAGAGACAAATCAGCACATGTTTGGCATATTCCTTTTATGCAATTTATTTGTCTAGCTACATCATCTCTTTTGTCACATAAAATGGATGAGATGAACTCACTTCGTCTATTAGGAGGAGCCTTTTCAAAACCATAAGTGTCTTCTACAAACTTTCAAAAAACTTGATAGTGGAGATCAAATTTAATATGATAATGACAACAAGAAGTTTCAAACACTTTGTTTGTCCTGATATAATATGGCTTCAATATTCCAAACAATGTTTTCCCAATCTTTATATTAGGATTTGAACTATAAAATGACACATACATTTCATGTTGTGTTGTGTCCAACCAATGTTTCGTATGATATTCATATTGATTAGCTGAAATTCTATGTCTGATAACATCTCTAGTGTTTGATGAAGGACGTGTATTGTCATTCCAAAATGATGTGATCAAATTTTTTGTTTCTTCATCAATCCTATCAGAATGAGGAGCTCTACACATGATTTCCCAATTGCCTTCCAAGGTGCTATCATCCAAAAGTATTCTCTTATTAACATATCGTGATATTGTTTTCCTATTAAAACCAATGTGAGATGAAATTGAAGATATATTTCTTTTTCATCTTATACTATTACCTACAATGGATGTCAACATAACTTTTCTTGTAATGGACTTATCTATAGTTTGAGATCGCTTCCCTAGCTGGTTCAAACCTTTCTTAAGATTTTCAATCATATCAGTTTGCATGTCAACAACTTTTCTCTTCTTTGATGATGTGTCTATACCCAATAATTTTAATGCCCCTTCCAACTTTTTGTCTATAAGTATAATTGAAAGAAATTGAGCTTGTTCAAGTGTTTCAAAATTATCAAATTTACCCAATATTTCTCTTGATATCATTTTCATTGATCTCTTCTTAGCAAGACTTAATTGTTGAGCATTAGCAAGTGATCTCAAAGTGTCCACATTCATTGTAAGTAAATGATCTAAGTTTCTATAACTAATATTTTTCTTTACACTTTGAGCTAAATTTAAAAGTTCATCCATACCAGTAGGAGCACGTGATGTTGACCTTTCTCCAACATCAATTATTTGAGCCTCTCTAGGGAGTAATTCTAACCCTTCTTCAATGTACAATTCTTTGACTTGACTTGACCCTCCTACTTCAGCTTGTCTTTCAGCTTCTTTAGTTTTATGATAATATGTCAATGCAGCTTCACAATTTCTTTGTTTAGTACCGGGTGACCTTTTTCTAGAAGATTTACTTTGTCTTCCCTTCTTGTTCCCCATTTCTTAGAGCTCCAAAAAATGTCTTCTACAAGATCATCAACAAAAATTCCTTCTTCAAAAAATGCCTTCAATAATAGAAAATGTGAATTTATTAATTGCAATTTGATGTAAAATAGAAATGAAAAATTTTACTTTTATACCATTTTAAAAAAAATTTAAAAAAATATTTTACTGGCCAACTAGGGTACTTCATACGAATTACCCCTGGGAAAAATTCTGACAATGGCTTTTAGCTAGAATTTTCACTTAAGAGGCTTCGTGTGAGGGGTCTTCACACGAAGCCCCCCAGGTGGCTTCGTGCGAAGACCCTCTTCACACGAAGCCACAAAAACAAAAAATTGCCCTCAGAAAACAACTCAACTGCAGAAAAATGGTCTTCCGGGGCCTAAAACAAGGACTAAACAAGATGATTTTTTCAAACAAATGATTTCAAAAGATGCTATTCAGAATAAGATTTCTAATGAATATAATTTTAATACATATTGAGTTCATTATCACTTTTAAATATTACTTTAACTAAACATAGGTTGTTTGGTCATTCAACAACCTGTCTCTTCACGACTTCGGGAAAAATAGTAAATGATTAAAAAAAAATTATGAAAAATATGTAGGAAAAGCGTATTTGTGTTACCTTTCTATTAAAAAATAAATTAAAAATTTTGATATACCTAGATCAAGTTAGAGCAATCCAAGTGACCTTATGTCTAGATTACAGTTACTGTCACTTTAAAACTTAATAAACTATGAAATATTGATCCAAAATGAATAAAACCAATTGCATCCTTTAGATATTGAAGTTAAAAATATAATCTCAAAAGAATTACATCATTATCGTATTTTAAAAAAAAGTTATGCTGATCCAAGTGACAGTACCTCCTTAAAAACATAGTTTTTTCATGCAAACCACTTTTAGAAGGAGAAGGAAAAATGAATTTAAATGATTTTTTTTTTTAAAACAAAATATATTTAAAAACTAGAAACAAAAATCTAAAAGACTCTAGTTTACATCATCTTCAAATTCCTAATAGTTTTGCGGCAACATGTGTTTGAAAGTGAAATTTTTTCTCAAAATGGTGATCTTTGTGTCAAAGTTAGCCAAAAAGTGGGACTCACTATTGTGGGACCACCCTAATATTTACTTTTCCAAATTGTAAGTTTTTACCTGGTTCCAACTCTAATTCAACATAATGTTCTTGTTGAACTACTAGTTCAGCTTTATTCTTCTTAACTTGATCATCCTTGTTGAAGATAGTCTCTAAAGTGACAAGACCCATTGGCATCTTATTAGACTTAAGTTGTATCACTTGGTCACTATAGTTCTGTAATAGTCTATCTTGGTTATGCTCTGAGAAGACATCCTCTTCAAACAAGAACTACAAAATTTTCTCATCATTGTCAAACACTTGCCAATTAGTATCATTATCAGGGATAGAAGGTCTGATAATTACTTTGATATGTTGTTGGGTCTCCTCCTTTGAAATACTATTGGTAATGTCATACTGAGATCCAACAGCAGCTAACCTATCTGCATTTTGATTTAGCTTCCTAGGGATGGCAACAATGTTGAAAGCACAAAAGTCTTCAATTGCATCCCAAACTCTATGTTTGTATGCTTTCATGGTGTCATTTTTGGTTGCACTTATCCCTCTCACTTGGCTAACTACCAACTCACTGTCACTGTAAACTTTCAGGGCTTTGAGCCCTCTCTTCCTAGCCCACTCCTATCCATTCACTAGACTTTCATACTCTGCAATGCTGCTAGTGCAGGAGAAACTAAATCTAAAAGCTGCATAATATATTTCTCCTTTTGGGGATACTAGCATAGCACCACCACCAGAACCATGTCTGCTTCTAGCTCCATCAAAAAATAATTCCCAAACCTAGTTATTCTAATCCTCTGAATCATTGTCCTCTTTGAGAAGGTTTGGCTCTATGGATCCACTTTCTTGTATCAAATAGCTTCCCAAACTAGTATCCCAAATATAATTTCCTTAGGCTTCTGAAGCCTTTTCTGATTCTAGTTCATCAAGTAAAATATCAGGGATATTTTCTATCTTAGTGTCTGCTTCTCTGATAATTGGGAAGTCATTTCTATCAAGTGCAAGGAAGTTTGTATTGACGGCATTGGACATATATGGTTCTATATGGTGAGCTACCAATGATTCAGATTTGATGGTGACCTTGGTACCATATCTTGTGTGGAAGAGCATGTGAGACCAGTCAAAAGAAAGATAGCCTCCTATCTTGGTCGTAAACTTCCTTGACAGACATATGACAAATAAAGCAGGGAGATCTATGATATATATATCAAGTAGGATGGAGAAATTAGGACTTGCATGAAGGATTAGAGTAGTATCCTTGGCTACACCTATAGTGTTAATTGAGGATCCATCAAGTTGTGTAACCTTATTATGGAAGGGTTCATATTTGAGTCCTAATTGGTCAACTACCTTTTTGGGCATTACAGTACTAGTAGCTCCATTATCTACCATACAGTTAGGTACTAAGGATTTCCCAATAATTTAAGATACACAAAAGGGAGGGGGTTTTTAATTCCTACCTTGAATGGTATTTGCTTTGGAATTGCAACTTGGAGCCTCCTTTTCTTGATTAGTGTTGACCAACATTGGCTTTGCAGTCTCTTTTGTAGGCTGAGGAGCTATTACTTCAGTCATGGCCTTCTTCAAAATCTTAGGTTGTCTTGAAATAGCCAAAGAGTCCCACATAGACATGGTAACATTCACCTTCTTCATGTTGTCTACAATTTTGAAAGGTGTCACAGTGTGTACCCTATGTTGTGCTTTTACTATGATGGGCTCCACTTCTTTGAGAGTCTAGCCTTCTTTGCTTGTAATGACAAGAGCCTTCCTCAATATGGTGGGAGTAGCTTGCTACAGTGATCCTGTAGATGTAGTAGCTTTAATCCCAAAATCTTCTTGCTCCATGTCTTGAGCTCTTCTCTTTGACCTTGTGTTGGTAGAAATGGAAAGTTCACCATTGACTCCATTGAAGTCTTGCTGCTCCCAATTGAAAAGAGCAGTCTCATCAACTTGTGATTCTTGTTGAAGAATTAATCCATTGGAAGAGGCCTCTGATTGGGCATGTGAGGCATTTTGAACCATTAGGGCTTTGTTCATCCATCCATTTGAACATGTAGCATAATTATGAGGTTGATTACAAGGAAAGCACAATTCATTTTCCAAGGTCATATTATTTTGACTAGGGACTATGTCCCTAATTGGATTTGCAGAATTAAGAGGTGTAGGGTTATATGGTTGGAAAGGTCTTTAATTAAAAATTTTCCTTTGTTCTTGATATCCTCCTTGGTATGGCGGCCTATTTTTCTGATAAGGCTATCCTTGATTTTGATATTGTTGATTAGGACCTTGGCCTTGTGGCTGAAAGGGGGGCATAATTCCTTTCCCTTGTTTCTTTAGGTTTGTCACCTCTTTGGTTAAAGTCTGCAGCAAATTTGTCATTTCTTGCTGACTACTTTGCTGATTATTCTTCATCTCTTGTAGCTCTTGAGAGAAACTTGCGTTTAGCTCCTGACTGCTTACACTAGCCCGAGGTGCTAATATGGTGGGAATAGGGGTAAAAGGAGGTATTTGTAGATGTACAATGGGTTGAAGGCTAGGAAAGATGGGCATGGGTGGCCTTCTTGCTATCATGCTTGCTTGGATTAAGCAATTTTCAGCTCTGATAGCTATGTTAAAAGCTTGGGGTAGAGAGGTAGCTCCCATAGATTGGATCATGATAGAGATTTGACCATTCAAGCTTTGCAAGAAATATAGGAAAGCATGATAAGTTGATGGCCTTATCGAGACTAGAATTCTATTCCATGTCTTGAGGAATCTATTGTTATAATTTGTCATTTGTTCTTGAGGATCTCTTTTAATGGTTGTCAACTGCTCAACCAAAGACAAGTTGTCTGATTTATCTTCAAAGTGTTTACTCAATGCATCTCCTAATCCATCCCATGAATTAATGGAACCAACAACTAAAATTCTAAACCACTCAAGAGCCATACCCTTGAGGGAGACTACTAATGACTTGGTGGCCACATCTTCTTGAGTTATATTATGTATGCTGTAGATAGTGGTCACATCTCTAATGTGTTCAAAAGCTCTAGTTTGTCCCTCACCTGTGAAATTAGGTAGAATCTTTAGTGCCACCAAGGGCACATCATGATATTGAGAAAAAATCAATGGACTTCCTTGGTTGAAGGGTGCAAAAGAAAACTACCTAGCCATTGTAGGAACTGAAACTTGCTGAGTAGCAACTGTGTGAATTGTGTTTGATGCTAGATCTGAATCTTCTTCTAGATCTCTAGTTAGGGATCTTCCTCTTCTTCTGAGATGAAAGGGAAAAAGTCTCCTTTTTGAAGTATCAGGTGGTGTAGATTGTACTCTCCTTGTAGGGGATGTTCTTTGGGTTGATCTACCTTTGTAGCTTCTTTTTAAGGGAAACTCTGAAAATTCAATAGGCTTTGACCTCCTAGTCTTAATCTTTCTCATAAACTTTGAACAAGGTTAGCTTGAATTTGTGAAATCAGTGGAGTCGCTAGATATACTTAATAGAAAAACTTCTAAAAGTTAGTATTATGCAATCATTATATCAGAGATAACATATCCTTAAAGATGAACTTTCTTTGAGTCCCACCGGGCGTGCCAGCATTGTTATACACTAAGTTTTCACCCTTGTTTCAAGCTCTCTTGGTTTTGATAACCTATTATAACATGGGAATCATCTCTAGGTTGTGGGACCTATGCTAACTAAGATGAGACCTCTAGATTCTAGGCTGGTTCCTCTTGGATAATTACCTTAATTTGCTTCTAGATAGAAAAGTAAACTTTGAGGGAAAAGGGATAGAAGGATTGCTTGAAAGGGAAATAACTGAAAGAAAACTACCTTCTAGGTGATACATCAAAATGAAATGAACACAATAAACTAACCAAATTAGCATGAAGGCTCTTAGATCTAATAGAACACAATCTTCCTAAACAAGCTTGCATAAGTGTTTCATAGAGAGGCCTGAACAAAAGACACGGACTGTGACCTGCAAGCGAACGTTCTCTTCAGCAAAAGGGCACAAGAATGAGATAGATTGATAGGGGATTGAAGTATACCCACAAACTCACTCAAATCAAATCAAACACAGTAGTACACAAATAAGCTAAAAGAAAGAGGGGCTCTGGAACTCCAAGATTTCTCTAACAAAGCCAGTATATTATACTCAATAAGAGAAATACAAACAAGGGAAAGACCAGAGGGCAGAAAAAATGCCATGGATAGCCTCTATTGAATCTGAGATTTCAATGAAAGATTACAAACTATAAGAGCTAGAGGGAAGAACAAATGCCATGGATAACTCCTGAGAAAGAGAAAACTCTTTTTACAATTGTAAAACTCTGAGCTCTAAAAGCTCCAAAAAAATAATATATACATCTCCCTAGCACACAGGCCGAAGTCCAAAATCTTTTAGGGTAACATAAATTTTCATATAATAATAGAAAACCCTAATTCTATCATCTCTAATCATAAATGCACTTGAAAAACATCTTCGTCGATCAGATACATGTCCTTGTACATAATTCCACCAACACAACTGCCTGCAAATGAGCCGCCTTGAACCATCTACCTTGTTGCAAGTTAAAAACCTTACACCACCACCATGACCTTAGTCTCTATAGGTTGGGTTTACCATGAATTCTCAATTTTGATCCTCACAGATATTTTGATTTTAAAAGTATAAATGATCACATGTGGTGCCTACCCTTCAATGCTCCTTCGGCGCAAGAACATTGACATAGTACCTCAGGAAATAAGAAATCAACCTGCGAAGGCCACCCAGATCTTCCTCATCATCTTTGCAACCTACAAATGTCCTAAAAAAATAATTCTGAGCTACCCCCGACTTCGCATACGGCCCATTGGATCAAACACTGGCGAAAACCTCATAGAAGGATTCAAATTTGGGCTCCAATAGCTACCAGGTCCAAGTTTAAAACATGACCATCAATCACATTCTTCCCAGTAGATCAGACAACCTAGATCATCCCTTATAATAGTCTCAAGCCCCCTAAAAAATTTCCGGCCACATCACCACTTCAGTGACCAATGAAAATCAAGCACCTCAGCACAACGACTAGTGGGTCCATGGATAACTATGAGTTTTAAATTGAACGGTGGTCACATGATCGCAAAGGGGAAGAATATTTATTATGATCATGTGACAACCATAGATCATTTTGCACTATCACCCCACTTGAAAAATTTGGGCCCACCAAAATATCCTCATCATCACGCTTTGGCCAATCAAAAATGAGCACCGCTGCATGACTAGCACCTTGGACCCACTTGTCAGATCACCTTTTCATGGAATGGCTATCACAAGATCGAAAAGGGGAAGAATATTCCTTATGATCATGCAACAACCATAGATCCTTTTACACTTCAACCACCTCAGAACGGAGACCACCAGACATAACATTAACCACCCGCTAGGGTTGCACGAACACGCAACTGTGAAAATGTTGGGTCACTGAATGGAAAGCACTTAATTGCCAAAGATAAGAGATCAAGCAACTGCATAGTTTCCCAATCACCCAATAAGGACCTATCCACCATAAAAATTTGGAGATCAAGCGACTGCACCGCCAAGAAGAGTCGGGTCCCATTTAGTCGTTGTAGATGAAAAATGTTGACATCAGAGATAAGCGCACAGATGCAAAAGGAACAAGGTCAAAAACAACCAAGGGTTTCACTTAAAACCCAAAAAGAATCAGAAAAATAGAAAACATCAAGGGTTTTAAGCTTTAAACAATTTTAGAACCCTGCGACCTAAGTATTTCCTGTAGACTTTAAAAATGAAAATCTCCCTGGGTTTTGCGATTAAGCACATGCAATCAGAAATGGAGCCTGGTGACATCATGGACTACCTCTGGACCACTTCGCATGCCATGGAACTTTATGGATCATGTTTGCAAATTAAAAGAAGCAACAACAGCGCTGTGACCAAAATTGTATGAAACAGGAAATTTTGGGTAATAGTACCAGATGCGATCAATTCTTCATTAGCTCCTCTAATAGAGAAATGACCATCCTTGAATTCCAAATGATAACCCTTATCCAAAGGTTTCCAACACTCAACATGTTATGTTTTAAACCATCCACAAACAATACATCATCATTGTTATTTGTTCCATCTAAAGTAATTGACCATTTACCAAAAATTATTCTAGGAGTATTATCACCAAACCTTACAACTCCACCATCAAAATTTTTCAGCTAAATGAATCTATCCTTATCACTAGTCATAAGGTTCAGCTATTTTATCATCCACTTGATTGTCTATCCTTTGAATCTCTTCACATTCTTTAGCATATTCTCCAAGATCTTCACTGTGCTTGTTCACTCTGCTAGATCTAGTAGCAATAGATCCAATTCTCTAAACAGTAGCCTTAAATGTTGTCTCCACCTTAGGTAGAGCATATTTTAGCTCTGATGTCTTAAATGTAGTCATCTTAGCCACTAACATTTCTCTAGTGAAATCTTTGTATTATGGTATAGTCTCCTCCAAAGAAAGAACTTTGAGTTTGTAGGAAGGAGTCACAGATCTCAAGATCTTTTCTATGACTTCATTTTCTATATAAGTACCTCCATTTTTTTTATTCTAATCACACATTCAAATAATCTCTGAACATACATCCTTATTATGAGGGGGCATGAATTAGTTGGTACCAATAATGAATACTTTAAACTTTAACTCCAATTATTATTACTAAAACCATAATACTAAACTAAAAATTAAATGCAGCAATAATACACATACACATGAACACCAAGATTTTTTCTCAAGGAAAACCATGTTAAGGGAAAATCCCTAGTGGAAATGGTACCCACAAATATCTTCACTATGAGTATAATAACCCTGTTAAGAGTTTCGACCCAAATAGGAGCCAAGCATTACAATAGATAGGTCCTAGTTAAAGGACAAACCCTATTAGGAGCCTTTTACAATGTGATTCCTATTAAGGAATTGACCTTGCTAAGAGTCTATCCCTATTAGAGGCAATAAACCTGTTAGGGGTGAGAAATAGATAAACCTGATCAAGAGATTTGAGATTTAAAGTGACCCTTAGCCTCTCAAAACCTCACAACTTCAATAGTAAAACAATTGTGATATAAAACTACTTCCAGTAGTCAATCACTACAAAGCAAGCTCCAACTTGTACCCAAATGCACAATTGTTGTTCTCCAAATAGAAACCAATGTAGTCTTAAGCTTACATTCTCCTCTCTAATTCACATATGCAGTTTCTCAATATTTGACGCAGCCAAGGGATGGTGGATCCAATTAAGGATAGTCCAAACCTTACAGCTTCAGAAAAACATAGCGAAATAACACAACACAATAGAACAAGATATGTTTCAAAACATATTTTCCATTAACATGCCCTACTATAAGGCCTTTCGGGTTAGGGCCAATTACAATCAAGAAGTAATTCTTCAAGATCAATAAGATCCAATACAACTCCAACTAGTTCAGTTCTAAAAAATATCAGCAATTGATGGAAACCCTAAGGTAGATCTAAACTTGAGCTCACAAGCCTCCAAGAAATCTCCTTGTCTCCAAGCATGCAAACCACTAGCTTTGCTATCACAAAATATCAAATAACAATCTTATCTGCAAGATATCACAGGATATTTTCCACAACTTTGCTAATCTACTACCCTCAGATCTTCTTTCATGATCTCTCTAAGTCATCCAATCTGAATTCCTAAAAAAACTACCTAAACATCCTATAAATACTAATCATCAGCCACAAGTCAGTTGGATGAAACCATTAATTCCTCCTAAAAAATATTAAATGCAATACAAGTTGGCTCTCAAATAGCCTTACAATAATTAAATTCAACATGTCGGCTTGTAACAACAGCTACCAATGATAAATGCACCAAGTCAGCCAAGAAAATCTTCAAGAACTCCATTTGGTAAACTAGAACTATCGAGCGCCAGAGAAACAACCAAGCACCAGTGAAAAATCCTACCAACCTAAGCAACACTAAGAAACGTAGGCATTACCGAGCACCAGAGGTTCCACCAAGTTCCTTCAGCGACCGAGCTTCCTTTAATAACTGAGACCATCGGTTAAGGCTGCAACTGAGTAACACTAGCTAAGTAACACACCACCATGCAGATTCACTAAGGACCTAAGAATTCCCCTACATTAGAGACCCCGGGTTTGAAAAGATGTTCATATGTGATAAGAATATCTTCCAGGATTCAACACATAAATCCTGATATAGTTCTTCACATACAAGTCCTCCACCTTTTCACTTTGCATACTCTTCCACTTTAGCTTCCTCTATTTCTTCAAGTCCTTCCTTGATAACAAACAAGTCTATTATCCATACTGATCATTCATTCTCTCAGGATGTACCAACTCAACTTAGCTACTAATACTCAGACTTCTCCTACTGAGTGTTGTATCCAACAAAGGCATCAGGGAAAACTTCCTATCATCCTTCTCAACAGTAAACACATTCTTCACACAATCATACATAGCTTTGCAATCATATTGCCAAGGTCTACTAAGCAATATATGGCAACTATTCATCCCACAATATCACATAAGACAAGATCCTTATACTGGCCAATCTGAACATCAATAAAGCATTGTTCTCTAACTTCTAGAGCATGATCATCTTGCAACCAACCAATCCTATAAGGATGTGGATGTCTCATTCTATTCAAACCAAGTTTCTAAACCATGTCCTCAGCAACAAGGTTATCAATGCTACCACTTTCAACAATAACATCACAAAGTTTACCTCTCAAATTGCATCGAGTCCTAAACAAGTTACTCCTCTGACAAGGTTCCTCCTTTGTACCGAGCAATATTCACCAAAGCAGCAAGTTCTCAAATTCAGGTTCATTCTCAACATTTTCATTCTCCATAGCAGTTTGTCGGTCACCAAGATTCTTCTTTGTATACTCAAAAGAACGGTGTGCTTCTTCACCATAGTCATAGAAAGTACCCTTAAAGATAACTCTACTTGTCTTCTTCTTTGGTTCTACAGGTTTCTGTTCATCTTCTGTAGTCATCGATTTATCCTTCACCAAGTGATCAATCTTTTCCTTCCCTTAGGGATTACTATGTTTTTTCTGCTTCAGCTTATCTTCTACCTTCAGAGCATACTAATAAGCATCTTCAATAGAATCAATCTTTAGCATGCCAAGCTCATCCTGAATATTGAATCTCAAACCATTCACATACCGAGCTACCTTTTCCTTACCAAGTTCTCTGTGTCCAGACCGAATAGTAAGTTTGTAGAACTCCCTAGTATAATCTTCAATAGATAGATCCTTCTGCTTCAAATTCTACAACTTCTTAAATAATTCAAGCTCATAGTTAGTAGGTATGAACTTAGCATTTAACTTAGTCACCGTCAACCTCCACCGATTGATCTTCATTTCACCTTCATCTTCTCTATCTCTTTGTAATTATTTCAACCAAAGAGCAGCATGTTTTTTCAACTTTGTCTATGCTAATCTCACCCAAAGAGGATCTTCAAGTTCACCAATCCAGTCAATCAAATTCTTGGGCTTCAAAGTACCAAAGAAAGTAGACACTTCCATTTGATAAATATTACTTAACCGAGCTCCAAATCTAGGCAACCAAGAGTTATGTCTTCACCAGATCTATCCCTTTGGTCATCACCACTTGATCCAGTAGCTTCAAATTCTTCAGTAGCTTCCTCATAACCATCTTCAATACAAACATTTTGAGGTATACCAGACACAACTCTCGTGATCTCAATGACCATGTCATTCTTCATCAACTCCATCTCAGATCTGAAATCTAATTTCACCTTCTTTGTAATCCTAGATTCCACAGTATCACAGAGGTTAGAAATCACTCTAGGGTCCAATATTCTTAGAGGCATCCTTAAAGATAAGAGAAACCCTCTACAAAAAACCCTACATTGACCACCTTGTGAAAATAGCCAAGTTGTATGCAAGTCAGGTCAACTTGCCACCTCACACAAACAACTAGGGCAAGATTCCAAAAGTTCAGTGCTTCGGATCTACAACTCAGATCATATGATCTCTTCTCCCACAAGATCAACTTCACAAGATCAGCCTTGCTAGCTCAACCTTCCTTCCACAAGATCAACTCAGCTCTGATACCACATGACGTAGCCAAGGGATGGTGGATCCAATTAAGGATAGTCCAAACCTTGCAGCTTCAAAACAACACAATGGAATAACACAACACAACACAACAAGATATGTTTCAAAACATATTTTCCATTAACATGTATGGTTGTAATGCCTTCCGGGTTAGGGCCAATTACAATCAAGAAGTAATTCTGCAAGATCAACAAGATCTAATACAACTCTAGCTAGTTCAGTTTTGAAAACTATCAGCAACTGATGGAAACCCTAAGGCAAATCAAAACTTGATCTCGTAAGCCCCCAAGAAATCTCCTTGTCTCCAAGCATGCAAACCACTAGCTTTGCTATCACAAACTATCAGATAACAATCTAATCTGCAAGATCTCACAGGATCTTTTCCACAACTTTGCTAATCTGCTACCCTCATATCTTCTTTCATGATCTCTCTAAGTCATCTAATCTAAATTCCTAAAACAACTACCCAAACATCCTATAAATACTAATCATCAACCACAAGTTGGCTGGATGAAACCATTAATTCCTCCTAACAAATATTAAATGCAATACAAGTTGGATCTCAAATAGCCTTACAATAATTAAATTAAACATGTCGGGCTATAACAATAGCTACTAATAATAAATGCACTAAGTCAGCCAAGAAAATCTTCAAGAACTCTAGTTGGTAAACTAGAATAAACAAGCGCCAGAGAAACAACCGACCAAGCTAAGCAACATCGAGCAACACAGGCATTACCAAGCACCAGTTCCACTGAGCACCAGAGGTTCCATCGAGTTCCTTCAGTGATCAAGCTTCCTTCAATAACCGAGACCATCGGTTAAGGCTGCAACCGAGTAACACTAGCCAAGTAACACACCACCATGCAGATTCACCAAGGACCTAGGAATGCCCTTGCATCAATATTTTCCCACATATTTTCCAAGGATATCAATCCTTATATATAAGTTACAAAAATTAAATTTAGGTCGGCCTATATAGGATAAATCCTATTTATAAAGTACAAATAGACCCATGTGAAGTTGCACATGACACCTATTACAATGTTACAACATGACAATTACATCGATTTATTATGCAGATCTGTAGATCAAGCTCTCTTAGAAAATTACTTGAAACATGTTCTAAGTCATCCTGCAAATAGGTCTTTGCCAATACACACACCATAGTTAATGTCACCTGTATGATCATAACTCCATATGATCTCAACAAGCTCTCTAGCCATTGTCCAACATGAACCTATGTTCACACATCATGACTTAAATAATAATGAGTGCTATCTACAAAGTTCTGCAATCAATTCTGTGAAAACCTCAAAATCTATCTCCTGAAAGCACGTGATTAGTAAATTGACCATAACTCTCTCAGATCAATTCACAAGCATGTGTGATCATAGTTAGTGACCTAATACATTATGTAGATTCTCCATCTAAGTTCACACATGCTAATGCATTGTACTATGTCTGTACAATTCTCTGCAACCTCTCTACAAGCTTCTAAATAACTAGTCAGTAACATATGTTGATATCAATGACAAACTGTGTCATGCCCCGCAAGGGAACAAAGAAAGAGAACAAAGATTCTCTTTATAAAATAAAACCTAAGTAACAAATTATGAAAAATTTTGAACTTTAAAAGATTTGCATGAACAATCCATAAACATCGTTTAACCTACAATCCTTCCAAGGTTCCCTTATAGCACATTTATAATTATTTTAAGATCATTAAGTGTACTAACTCTTAAAGCATAACCTTTGAAATTCTTTAGGGAGAAATATAAATGCTATCATTTTATTACTAACCAATTGATTCCATCAATATTCCCTAAACCTTATTTCATAAACATTTAAAACATAATCTTTGTAAAAGAATTTATCTAGGAGTTAAACTATTTGTCATATGAAATTAACACATTGGTTTTACTAACTTTTCTTGAACAATAGTAATAAGAAACATGCCACTTTGCTTGAACATATATGAAACTACTTCTACTTTTCCAACAACATGATTAACATAAAGTTCACCATTACCTTTTCTTTTCCCTAAATCTACCCATCCAAATCAAATCAAATTGAAATGCATTAAATGCTACATTACATTCATTTCCTCTAGGAGGTAATAATAGCTTTACATTTGAGAATAATGAAAGATAAATACAAAGTCTTCTTCCTTCAAAACTGGAACAATACGCAGGAAAGAATCCATAAGCACTGCAATTGTGAAAGGTACCTCGATAAAATATTTACCACCCAACCACATGGATACCAAAAGGCCCACTCCCTCGTGCTAGGAGATAAACACCAAGGTCCACAAGGAAGTGATATCTAGGCTGTACCTAGGGTTGGAGTAACCTTTCCCAAATAACAACTAAAAAGAAAATCAAAATACAAACCCTTTCCCAAAAGGTTCTAAGGCTAGGTGGAAACTCTAAGTAACAAGCTAGGTTTCCTACCCTCACCAAAACATCATAAATACATAACATTGAAATTTGGAGAAATTTTTTTAGAGGGTTTGGTGTGTGGAAGAGAGAGGGAAGTAAAGTTTTCTTTGAATAAAAATGAAAATCTCTACAACTTTCATGTTCTCTGTCATGAGGTTATAGCCAGCCCCTTTGTATTTGAATAATCTCCATTCCAATGTAAATGTGATTAGAAATAGATTGAAATAGTATTGGTTTATATTTCTAACCATTTACTTACATGTTTAATTTGTTGTTATGAGGCTTTGAACATAGGAAGTCCTCATTTACATTGATTGTCCCTATTATTGATTTGATGCAATCAGTCAATTGTTTTGAGGCTTTAATGAGCACATAGGCTCTTAAATTTATTTGGTTATTATGGATTATAGGAGAAGCATATTACTATATAAGTATGAGTCATTAAGTGTTTGAATGCAGGGATATACAAGAGATTGAAAATAGAGATATCTGATTGATGAACAATACAGTACTAGAAAAAATGACTCTCATTGCGGGGGCCATAAATTTCAAATCAACTATTGGATCTTCATGAGCTTTGGATATGTTTTAAAAAACCTAATTATGCCCATCCTCACTAGAGAGATTGAGGATTTTTTATTTGAATCAAAATTTATACACATCTGAGTACGGGTCTGTCTAGAGGGCAGAAATCTGTCATGTTAGGACAGTCATAGGTAAGGTGATTGTTTAAATAAATTTGATCATGTGTTGATGAGTTTTATTATTATTGAAAGTAATAGGATAGTTTTTAGTTCTCTAGGTTTGTGTACATTCAATTAATGATACTATCTTTTTCCTAGAGAGTAGGCAAAGAATAGTGGCATAGTTCACAATCTAAATCATAGTCCTATATTTTCCAGCAAGTAAACAAACAATATAGCTTCACAAAAAATATGATAACACATAGAAGGAAATAATAATCATTTGTATAATAATATATTTACTATATATCTATCCTTTCTCCTAAGTCCTTTCACATAGGAAAAATAGACATAATACAATAGAATAATACATTCTTCATATTGACTGTACACAGGAAGCAATCACAAATACATAATAAAATAAATCACACAAATCAAATAAGGAGGAGCATCTTTCAGGATAGCTCCTACCTGGCTTCCAGTGGAGAAAACCATTGATGAAGGCTGAATCAATTATCTTCAATCCTTTTCCAGTACTTCTCCAAATTCCTCCTGGATGCAGGCACCAACCTTCTACTGGAAACTCAAAATCAAAATATCCTTTCTAGAATAATATATTTCCTCTCCCAGAATACTATAATCCTCCTAAATACAATATCCTCTCAAAGCAATAATCCAATTTCCTGAGTCTCATTTCCAACCAACCTCCCCATCCTTCAAATATCTCTCCTGTAAATAGGTTGAAGGATTGGTTGCACGGGAAAATCAACTGATGCAACCATCCCAACCAAAAGGTAGTTTATAGTTTAGGACTTAATTAATTTCATTAAAGCCATTCATGGGAAGGGAATAGCTAATTTAATATTATTAATAATAAAATATAATATGAGAGCCTCATAAATATTAATAAACTAATGTTATTTTCCTTTATTTAAGGAAAAGGAAATAATTTATTACTATTATTACTTATCACCATATTTACTAAAGCTACGATAAAATGTTTACCATATAATAATTAATCCTTTAAGTAAATAATTTATTTATTATTATTATTTAAAATACAATTACTTTCACACTCTAATATTTATTAAATATATATATGTAACCATAGGCATACGTGTGCACCCATATGCTTATGTGTACATATATTGTTATAATATTATTAAAATAATATTATTATTAATGTCATGAATATCTTATTTTTATGGTATTATAAAATATTATTATCCAATCAAATAATAAATAATATTCCATACAGATTAAAATCATGATATATATATATGTGTGTGTGTGTGTGTGTGTGTGTGTGGTGATCGCTAACACAAGATGGTTTAACAAGATTAGTAAAATCAATCACAACATCTTATACTCACATGAAATAATAGCTCATATAAATTATCTACTAGCAATGACTGAGCATATCATTAAGAACAATTAAAGCTACCATATCCAAACCTTAGTCTTCTAAAATGCAACAGACAAGAACAAGCAACAAGATCACCATAATCCAACAAACTGATATACACAATGATACATCAACAACACAAGGGACTGACTCAGGAATTCCCTACCTAAGGGTCAAAAAGGTCAGAGGTTGAGTTCCTTCTCATGGAACCTTGATGATATCTCCATAACAACAACAACAATCAAGGATTTGAGGGATTGCTCAGACCTGTGAGACCAGGTGGAGACGATACCCAATACCTGCAGTCCTGCATCACCAAGAAAAAACACTTGTGCAAATATATATATATATATATAGACATATGAAGACAAATGACCAGGATCGATACATCATGTGGACCTCAACTAAGTGACTAACTACGACTTCGTCCTGAGTCATGAACACACATTAAACATCTTATACACATGAAAACATAAGACATCATAGATAATAATGGTTAGATTCAAATCTTTGGGTTATCTTTATAAATCATGTAAATATAGATGTTTTCAGACTTCATAAACATATAAATGATAACAATAAATAAGTGTATTTAAGCATATGATAAGTGTATCATCCTCTAAATAAGAAAAACTATAAACATATAGTTCTAATCATCATAATGAAAGTGTCCAAATAAATATCCAAGTATAATTATCGGAGAGGGTATTACAAACTCTGTCATGAATGTAACACACAATCATTGTAAAATTTTGTAATCACCTAAAAATGGCCAAGGTCAGATGAAGTGAGAAACTAAGGAAAAATCAATGTATTAATTTCAATCAAGCCAAAATCCAATATTAGTTGAAAATCCAAAGCCAAATAAATCAATTAAATAAAAAAAGAAAAATAAATCAACTAATTATGCAATTAATCTAATTAATTATGTAATTAATCTAATTAATTATGTAATTAATATAATTAATTATGTAATTAATATAATTAATTTTGTAATTAATCTAATTAATTGTATAGTTCAATTAAAAATCAAATCAACCCATTCAAAGGGTACACATGGCTAAACAAATCATTTAAATTCAATTATTTAATTCCTAATTTCCCTCACCCACCATATGGGAGGAAAATACCTCAACCAATAGGAATTAAGGATTGGGCTCACATGGATCAAGCTAAAATCGAATCTCAATCACTCATAAGTTAAGAGCATCTTGACCACTCATTTTGTCTCTTTGTCCCAAGCTTTGAGGACAAACAATTTAAATTGTCCCTAAAGATGAAACCATGGATTTAACTCAAACTCAACTACAATTAACTCAACTCTACCCCCTATGCTTGCAAAAATCTATAAAAGCAAGGCTAAAATTAGGAGAATGCATCCACACATCTGGGAATTGCATCAAACCTCTTGAGTTTTTAAGCTAGAAAAGGCATTTTAGTATAATTTGAGCATTATTTTAAGTAAAATAGTCTTGGATTCATAATCATTTAGCTTCATTCTCATTTTAAGGTTGTCACTAATGGAGGCTTTCTGAGAGCTTATCATTAGCATACTTAAATATAGAGCCATAGAGTTCTCATTAGCTTTATTTGTATTAAATAGCTCACCAATTGTGGTAATTTAATTTATTTGATCATTTATTGTTAAGCTAACCCTATGAAGGTACTTTGATTAGTACACAAAATGGTGTCCCCCATGGGGAATTAGGCCCCATTTGTTTAAATTTTAGAGAAATTAGTATAATTGTAGAATTTTGTATTTGAATTATTTGTTTTATAGGTGAAGTTGCGCATATAAGCAGTCTTGCAACACATCTGATCATTCATGTAGCACATTTGATGCCTAAAACAATGCATCCCAAGTAAAGCATTGGGCCTTTACACAGTGAAACAATGCATTCAATACTTTTTGTTTTTTGTCTTCTATTCTTTCAGCGCACTCACCTTGACTTTGGAGTGCATTCAAATAGTCCTACAATGCATTTAATGTTTTCTTTATGTGCATTTGATTTATAAAATAACGTATTTAAATTCTATTTTAGTGCATTGAAATTTTTCTATTGCGTATTTAAGGCTTTAAATAGCACATTTAAGCATTTCTGCTACGCTTTTGACTAGTTTTAGAATTTGATAAATATGATAGTCAGAAATGTGTTCATTGTATTTTTCTGATGGTAGGACATAAAAATGTAAAAAAACTAGAGACACAAAATAACGAGGACAAGGCTATAGCAAAAAAGATCAACCAAGAGAACATGAACCACATAAATAAAATTTTGGAGTATTCCATGCAAGAAGGTAAGCATTACAAATGTTGTTTGCAAGTAATTGAATCTTACAAATCAAAATTCATATCCTTGAATTGGATTTTCACGCCTTGATCATTTTTTGTTAAAAATGGAAATAAAAGGCTTAAAGTTAATTTTTTCTTGATTTTCTTCACTTTTCTTGGTTGTGTTGGACTAACAATTTCAAAGAGGAAGCAAAGGAGTTGGAACAATCACCACTAGGTGAGTGAAATCATGATAATTTCAATAAAAAATGCCCCTAGCCTTTGCTAGCTTCAAAATGAGGCAATCCTTTATACTTTTGTGAATTTTTGCTTAAATTGTGGCATTTTCACTTTGAATCTAGTAATTAACAGTCCTAATATTATTTGAGGGATTCAGTAATAGGTGATGCAGGAGCATCTTGGGTGTAAGAGCAATCTTGCATCACCTAAAAAAATATTTCTATTTTTGTATTCAATAAGGGCTATCTTGTGCAGAGCAACTATGTATGGAAACTTGCTATTTTTAGTAAGTCGGTCATACGATCTTGGAATGTTCTGATTTTACATGTGGAGGTTCATCTTAGTCATATCAGCCTACCGGTAACGTTTCATGGCTAGATCGGGTCTAGTTTTGAAGATATTGAAGATTTTCAGTATTGGCAGAAGGGTACAAAAATTTTTAACTCAGTTTTGAAGGCTTTAGAGGCCTTGGATGAGGTCAAAAATTTGGGTGACAGGTGCTTGCATGAGTCAAGCCTGTAGAGTGCTTTGTGGCCTTTCTGAAATGGGGTTATAATAGTCAATCAGGTCAACTAGTGATGACTTATGGTCTCCGAAAGTCAGGTCACCTGAAATGGTAGAAAATAATTTTCCTTCAAAATTTTTGTTCGGGTTTCAAAAGTTATTTTGAGCCGAATTTGATGTAATAAATTGAAAAATAAAATAATTCTAAGTTTGGTCGGCCCTAAGGGCTAAATTTTTGAAACCTTCTCAGGCGGTGGAAAATGCCTATATAAAGAAGGCACGTAGTGTTGTCTAGGGCAATTCTAGGTAGTAGATCTGGGTATTGATTTGAGGCTTTGTCCTATAGAATATTGTAAGGGAATGCCCATGTGGCTTTGCATATTGTAATTCTAAAAATTTATAATTCGACATTTGTGGAGATAATAAGAAGCCCATTTTCTGTTCTTGCATATTGTTGCTATTTCTCTATTTCTGTTATGTGTTTATGGTATTAAGGGGAGCACCCTTCACCAAGTGATATCAGAGTAGGAATTCCTGAGTGTGTAAATAGATCACCGACTATGAGGCAGTTTGCACTAGGACCATGGTTAGGGTTTCAATGTGCATCATGAAAATACCTCCACAAAGGGAACATGGTGGAAGAGCTAGTGTTGTAACACTTGAGGTTAGAGTGCTCCAAAGACAAGTGCAAGCATTGCAAGAGGAGATTTGTAGAGGGATGAATCTTAATGTCAGAGATGAAAGCGAGGATGAAGCTGAAGAAGAAGATCAAGAAGGAGAAGTCGAAGTTGTGAACCAGGAGGAAGAAAGATTTTTTTGAGCCATTTCCAAGATTGGAAAAGGACCTGAGATTGAGGTTCCTACATTTTCAGGAAATTTTAAATCAAAGGAGTTGATCAACTGGATCAATGAATGTGAAGAATATTTTGAGTATGAAGATATTAAGGATCCTCATAGGGTCAAATTCACAAAGGTCATGCGAAGATCTGGTGGCAAGAGATTCAATTGGAGTGAAATAGAAGAGGGAAAGATAAAATCACAAGATGGGATCGAATGGTGGATAAATTGAAGCGGCAGTTCATTCCTATTGATTATGAGCTTGACCTACTGAAGAAGATGCAAAGTTTGAAGTAGGTAGGAAGATCTGTTGAGGAGTATACAAAGGAGTTCTATCGAATCCTCATCAGAATAGGCCATGCAGAAGCTAACAAGGAGAAATTTGCCCGTTACCTTAATGGGTTAAGGCCAAGCATTTAGGAGGAGCTAAATCTGGTTCAAATGAACAGTATTGAAGAGGCATACCAGTTTGCCCTAAAAGTAGAGGAAAAGCTGAACAAGAAGTTCAAGAGTAGACAAAATGGAAGTGGTCACGGTGGACAATCTGGTGGATGGTCATATGGAGGTCGAAATGAAGATCCAAAAAAGAAGGATGAGGCCAATAGCAGTCAAAATTAGAGAGGAAACAATTCTAATCATTTCCAAGATCAGAACAATAGATATCAGAGAGCAAGAGGAAGAGGAAGAGGACAAGGTTTAGGAAGAGGAGGCTTCCATGCAAAATGTTTTCACTATGGAGAAGAAGGTCATAGGGCATTTGAATGTCCTCAATGCCAAGGAAGGATGGATAGGAGGAATGAAGGCCAGGCCAGAGTGGCACATGTAGATGAAGATGCCAGATCCTCAAATTCTAAAGATGCTGAAAGAGGAGAAACGTTGATTAATACAAGAGTCCTACTAAGTAGTGTGTGTGTGAAAATTGTACCTGATCTGTAGACACAACACCCAGTAAAACATTAGAGGTTAGCTATAATCAAAATCATGAAAAATTGAAATCTAATCTAACCAAGCGATTTACTGCCTTCTAGTAGGTGCAAGATTAATGTTCTCAAATTGTTATCGAGATCAGTGACCTAGATGACACCTTAATGAAGGATTTGAATGCAATTGATCTAGATATGAATTGAATGCAATTAATCTATATTTTTTATATTTTCTATGCAATAAGAATGATAAACTGATATGCTATGAATGTTATTGAAATTGATATGCTATGAATTGATCTATCTAACAATGATATGCAAAGCTATGAAATTCTATGCTATGATATGAAAAATATGCAATTGAAATTGATCTCACAAAGCTTTGAATTTGCAAGTTGATTCCTCAAGCTCCAATTGTGCAAATTCTCCAAATCTGATATACTATGATTCCTGTAGAGTAAGTTTGCAATTTGCGAGATCCTGTGGATGCAAATTTGAGAGATGAATTATGAAGAGCTGAGCCTTGTTTTTATAGAAATTCAGGGCTTTGGAGGTGCATGAGAAAAAGTCATAAATCACTCAAATAACTCAGGTTGATTTTTGAGTTATTTTATAATAAAGATAATTTAATTCACAAAAACATGCAAAAGCTAAGTTTTAACTCAAAATAGAGTTTAGCTTTAATTGATAATTGATAGTTGTCTGCTTTTATGATTGTGCATGTTTTATTTATTTATTAATTTAATAATAAAGTGATTTATTCTCAACTTAACTGATTTTTTGAAAATAAAACAATTAATTTATGGGTTAATTAACTATTTTATCAAACTTTTATTAAAAATTATATTATTAAATAATGACAACATGCTTTAATTAATTAAATAAGAATTTAATCAATTATTCATATGATATTAAATTTATTGTCAAAATTAAATAATACAATTAATAATAGATAGAATTAAATTTAATTACACAATTAAGTGGCAAATATTAAATCTAATTAATTAAATATGAAAATATTCAATTAATCAAACTTTAGGATAAATGTGATTTATTGCCAAATAATTATAAAATTAAAGATAATTATGATGACTAGGAATATTACTAAGAATATTCCCCGATGTAGAATTTAAGATAATCAATTAGGATTCGATGATGTGCAGATGGCCTTAGATTAGGACTTTGATGTTGATTTCGTTCGATATGTAGATACAGGATATTAATGAACTTATAGCCCATTTTTGGGGTATTACATTTTGTCCCTCTTTGAATTACTGTGCGAAGCGCAATGGTTCAAAGATAGTCTGTGTTTGATAAAGATATTAAACTGATGTTTGAAATTGATAATTGATACGAGACAGAAGCTGATTGATATTGATTTGATATGGAGATAATAGGTCCTGAGTGACCAAAGATAATGTTCACTGTAGCAGCAAATGAACCTATGATTGCGAAAAAGTGTCAAAATGCCTGATTCCAAACTTTAGGATTGCAAAGAAGTGAGTGACCTGTTCTAGACTCGATTGTCTTAGCAGAACTAGCAGGTATCACATCCAAACCCTTCAGTTGTCGAAGAACCAAGGAAAGAACACTATGATCTGATGGTTGCAAAAACTGATACAGTTTACAAGATTAGGAGAATACCAGATTGATATGGATCTTGATGAATCTGATATGCCCCAAGTGATGATAGATTTGCCTCGAGTGATGAGGACTTTTGATGAATCAGCGACTAGACGTGATTGTTGTCTTGATCACTGATGAAAGATATTGATAGAAGAAAAGATATGATTTCAAATTTGATTACAGACTTTGAATGATATGCAATACCATGCCCCCTTCGGGATTAAAATTGAAATCTGACAAGAGAAGTCAGCGTTGATAGTTCAGAAGCATGCTAATTGATTTGAGAAGTGGTTAAATACGTTCAGGAACGCATTCTGCATCATTTGGAGGTCCTGGAGACCAAGTTTGACTAGGTTAAACCATGTGTTGACCATAGTTGACCAAGTTGAAATTTTGATAGTTTGATGTAAGATAATCAATTAAGTTGAATTTTAGATTTTTGTGATGATGGAAGGTCGAATATGCAAGTAGTGAATAAGATAAATGATCTCAGATTTCAATTTTGATCCTGAAAAAGGATTCTACTTGCTATTTCATTGGAGGAACCTTCGTGTGAGATTTAGCTCTTGTTAGATTTGAAGAGACAAGTGGAGAATTGTTTAAGCATTGAAGTTCGTTTAGTCATTGTGAGATCATGCAAAGATGAAAAATGCAAAGAAGCATGCAATATGAAATGCAACCTAAGACTTAGGACCTAGTCACTGATCATATGTTGATTTATTATCATCATTGAACTTTTTGGTAACTAGATAAATCAATACAATGCCCACTAGCTATGAAACTATAGACATATGAATATCGATTTGTATGCACAAGAATCAATACAACACCCACTGGTCAACAACCATGGATATATGAATATTGATTTTATTTTCGGAATGTCGGATTAGATATAAGCATCAAGGCACAAACGCTAGGATGACCTGAATATCATGTCCATTTTGATATAGCAATTTGTAGAAGCATCAAAATATGAATGTTGTGATGACCTGAATACACCTTGCATTGCAAACACATCAAAGAGTCAAGAGATCATTCTAAATCCAATGTGAATTACCCATAGTGACCCTTTATCATTCACATCCTTAGGCAAGATCGCGTTCCACAGTAGGAGAAAGAACTTACTCAATAAGACAATAGTTAGATCAAACTTTCTTGAATTTTTTGGGTATCAATGGTTGAGGTACGCATGGCCATCCAATTCGAGATAGAGGCTCTTATAGTCGGACACCATTTCAATCCGGAATTTCCAAAGTTGTTAGATTTTCACATACAAGCAGAAGACAAAGAAAAGATTATGCCCCCAGTCATCACTCTCTAAATCCTATAAAGGACATCATTGAAGAGCTCGAAGGGACACAATATGCAAAAATTTCAATGTGAATCAGTAAGCATACAAGGAGATAAAAGCATGTAAAAAGCATAGATTGTTTTCAGTTGAGTTTTGATGTTTGATTGCGTTGTTGTTGATGCAAAAAATTTTCTGGAGACAAGACTGACTGACTGACTCACATGAAGCTTCAAAGGACTCTGACTAGATATGATCCATCTAAGATACATGGGAGACCATAGGACATGATATTGATTGCCCCCAAGTGTTAAACATTGATAGGATATAGACGCTTGAGCCGATTGGTGTACAAATCGACTTATTGAAAACTGGAAATGCAAAAACAAATCGGGAGATATGTACAAACTAAAGCAAGACTGAAAGCTGGGAAAGACCAAGATTGTGCTGATAGATGGAGCATTTTGAACAAGTGGTGCCTGTTTGCCGGGTTTTCACCATCTTGGCAGAGATTCTATTTTTGCTACCAAGGCACCTGTTTCTAGGTTTTCACCAAGGCACTTTTTTTTTTGTATTTTTTATTTTTTCAATTTTTTTGAATTTTTGATATTTTTTGATTTTTTTGTGAATCATCAAGGTGCCTATTGCTAGGTTTTCACCAAGATGTTCATTTTTTCAAGACTTTTTCTAATTTTTAAGATTTTTTTAGGACATTTTACCATAGACTGAATGCCTTAGGCGTAGAATTTCTTCAGATGGAGAACGTTGATTGGTTCTCAGAGCGGTTCTCCTTTAGTTGTTGAGAGTTGATAGGCACCAGAGCCAAAAGTAGCAGTGATAACAAAGGGACCCAGCCAATTGGGTTCGAACATCCCCTTGCGTTCTTGATGGGATTGATTTTTAAGATTTTCTCTCAAGACTAGATCACCAACCTGAAATTCTCTATGTCTGACTTTCTTGTTGTAGCCTCTAGACATTCTCTTCTGATATACTCTGAGATGATCATACACTGCTTGCCTGCGCTCATCTAGTAATTTAAGTTCTTGTAACCTAGACACTCTGTAGTCATCGTCGATGACAAGTCCATGCATTTTGATTCGGAGTGATGGGATTTCAACCTCAATAGGTAGTACTGCTTCAAACCCATAAACTAAAGCGAATGGTGTAGCCCCAGTAGGCATTCTGATACTAGTTCTGATATTGGTTCTGATACTGATTCTGATACTTGTTCTGATACTGGTTCTGATATTTGTTCTGATACTTTTTCTGATACTAGTTCTGATATTGGTTCTGATACTGGTTCTGATACTAGTTCTAATGCTTATTCTAATATTTGTTTTGATACTTGTTCTAATACTGATTCTGATACTAGTTTTGATACTGGTTCTGATACTAGTTCTGATATTGGTAGCTCTTTTTTCATTGCAAACTCCCAACCAAGATCATATCATGCAGTCCCAATGTCTAACAATGTGGAGAACAAGAGGGATTGACAAGCTGGTGGAAGAGATGGAAGACAAGAGAATAAAGGATAATGAAGAGAAGAAATCCTCAAGGGAAAACTCCTCAAGAATACCCAAGCTAGGGAAAAATTTTCCTGTAAAGCGCATTTTGACAAGCAATGAAAGGCCATCATAGGATAAGTCACAATAGCGTAATGCCAAAGAAGGAAAGGATGTAGTCTAAAAGAGTAGACATGTCAAGAGGCTTCATAGCATCGTGTTTCACTCTTTTTTTCTTTTTTTTTATTAGATCAAGACCAAAGGGGAAAAGTATAGTGATAGGCGAAAATGAATGGAGGAAGATGGATATGAAGGCTAAAAATGGAAGGAATGAAAGCAAGATCATCGTAAGATAGCTCACAAAATAGCCAAATGTTCGTGTATAGATCAACATTGTCAAGATCAAAGAGAGAAGATGAAATGGATGAAATATGTAGAAGAACTACGCATGATGCCTGATTGCTAGGTTTTCATCATGGTACTTATCCAAAGTGCCACAAGGGAGTGGTTTTCACCTTAGGATGAAATTTTTTTCTCTTTACTTTTGCTACAAAGGTGCCGGTTTCCAGGTTTTCACCAGGGCACATTTTCAATTTTTATTTTTTTTTATTTCTCTTTTTTTTTTGGAAGAAGGAAAGATTTTTAGATAATGCTCCTTGAAAGGATAAACCATGATATGCCAAGGATTCGAAATGATACACTCAAAGATGTTGATAGGGAAAGGGAGATGGAAGAGAAAAATGGAGGATAAGGTTTTATGTAAAGCGAGTGAGGTTGGAAGATAGGAGGAATAGGCAAATGAGGAAAAATGATAGAAGGTAGAAGGATAATGCATGGAAGGATTGTGAAAGGGTAGGTGGAAAGGAAGGCAAGATCAACATCAACACATACCTTGAAGGGTGGTGAGAGGGTGGAGGAAATGTGAATGAAGGAATACGTGAAGGAATATGGCGAATGGATAGCAGAGGTTGAGGTTTAGGCACATGGAATGAAAGAATATTTTTGGAGGGAAATGAAGTGGAAGCTTGAATGTCAATTTCACTTTTTGCTCAACACCAGACTCTTTCAAGAGAGACTTTGGAATCTATATAGCCATAGGCTTTTCATTTCTTTTTGGTAATTTGGAGAGAATATCTTCAATGATGGATTTTGGAACCCATACTTGTCTTGTAGTTTTTTTCTTAGATATCTCTTTTGATTTTATGTTTCCATGTCTATTAGAGGAGACATGGTGATCTTCTTTTTTTGAGGGATTCTTGTATTGCTTCTTTTTCTTGTATTGAACATTCAAGTTACTTCCAAAAGACTTGGGACTTGTGGAAGGAGGATATGACTGGTTTAGATGGGTGGGTGGATGAAAAGGATTCAAGGGTATGCATCTATGTTGATCTTGAGGAAAGATAGGAGATGGAGGTATGTAAGGACCTAAGATGGATGGAAAATTAAGAGAATTAGGAGGGGAAAGTGAAGGGACATAAGGACCCAAGATGGAAGGTAGACATGAAGCCCTTAGTATTGGTGGAAGAGGTCCGAGGATGGAAGTGGAAGATGCAAAAGGATAATCAATAAGTTCATCAGCATCTATATGACAACCAAGGATATCAGCATTTTCAGAGTGAGCATTAGAATTTTCAATAGAATCGTGGACATCTTGAATAGGAGCACCTTCTTTGATAGGATTGTTCAAAGCTTGCAAAGACTCTGGAAGAGTAGAAAGTGGAAATGAACATGGAGTGGTAGAACAAGAAGATGGAACACTTTGATCTTGACAAGGATCTTTGGAAAGCATAAGCGTATAATTTTTCTCTTGATTTTCAATAGGCTCAACATTGGAAGTAACAACACCATTTTTAACAACCTTAATGGAAGTATCATCTTTGGAAAGCACAAGTGTAGTAAGGTTATTTTTATTGTCAATAAGCTCAATAGTGTAAGTAGTAGCTTGATCTTGCTTACGAGAAGACTTAAGACATGGTGGAATGCATGAAAAATGGTCTATAGGATCAAAAGAACCTTGAGGCAGATAAGAGACATCAAAAAAAGGAGTGGATGACATGGAGGGTTCTTGATCTTGATCTTTCTTTATGTTCTTTTCTTCATCATTTTTAGAGTCCTCTTGACATGGAGCCACTGCTAAGGACAAGGAAGCATGTTGGGATTGTATGAATGACTTTGGAAGAGATGGTGGAGGACTAGATGAAGTAGGGATTATAGCATATGAAGGCTTAGGCTCTTTAGGTTTATCATTATTGAAAGTATTTGCAGCCAAGTGAAGGTTAGCTTGAGTTTCTTTAAAAGGTAGCCCTGGAGGATAACTATAGGGAACCACATGAAAAGTATTAGGGCTTGTGTCGGATGAAGGTTCTGTGAAAGATTTGAAAGACTCGGAAGCTTTAGGAAATGTATGGGTATTGGAGGAAGTAGGGGATGGAAGGGAACCATCACTAGACAAAAGTTCAACATTAACATGACCTTTCTTGAGAAGATAATCTTTATTTCAGTAGGAGAGTCCTTAGGAGAAGGATTCTTATAATATTGACGTTTCAAGCTAGCACGATGTATTTTATAGTCCTCAGCAGTAGTAGATGGATCATCATCAAGGTATTGTCCACAAAAGCCATCAAAGTCTCTTTCAAAATTAGAATCATATGGATCACCATCATAATCTATCCAATGTGACGGCCCATTTGTAGTAAGTAGGAACACACGACGAGGAGGACTCTTAGGAACAGAGTTGTCATAGGTATCATTACATTGTCTATCATCATAGTCATCATAGTCTCCAAAGCTTGATGTGTCACTCTCTGTGGAAGAAGTATCATAAGGGTTGTCACGTTGCTCACATTTTGTCTGAGGGCATGGTGACATGTACAATTCTTTATCAAATGGAAAAGAGCATAGAGTTTCCATGGAGAACTCTTTAGGTTCTTTTTCTTTCTCAAGTTTGTCAAGCTGTACTTGCATAGCATGTATCTATTTCATTATAGCGGCGATCAGAGCTTCTTCCTCTTGTTTACTGATTCTTTGAGACATGTGTACTGATTCTCAATAGCTACTACTCTGTTCTTGACACAGTGATTTGTTCAACAGATTCTAGAATTAGGCTGAAAAAGCTAAGTATCTGGCAATTTTGACAATTTCTGACAACTCTCTCAAATTTTTCCAAATGACACTCTGTAGACTCGTACGACACTGGGTAGTCTATGAAATGACAGTTGCTAAACTCGTACGACAGTTGGGTAGAAATGAAACGACAGTTGACAAAACTCGTACGACAGTTGCTAACAGGGTTTTGACTTCTTGAATTTGCTGGTTTAAAAACTTGTACAACACTGTGTTCTCAATCATACGATAGATGGGCAATACTAAAATGACACTTGACAAAACTCATATGACTTTTGACTTCTTGAAATGACTTTTGACTCCAGAAAAGATTTTACTTTAATTTTTGCAAAATTTAAGGTCTTCAGTTTTGGATTGTTCGCAAATTGTACTGTCCAAATTTTGAAGGTTATACCAAATTTGATTGTTTTTAATAGCCAAGTAGATAAACAAGAACGTAGAACATCAAGCAAGTGATTCCAAGCACGTCTGAAAACAATGAACAAGGGCAAAAGCAACCTTACGCATGAACAATCAAGTGACCAAATTGTGATAATCCCTGAGAGTACTAATTGTGTATGTTCTGAAAAGTTTTGCAATAACACACATATACCTGAGAATGAAAAATTGGCCTCTCTAGGGTTTTTAGTAATGGTTTGACTCTGCAACTTTTATGATTCAAAGGGGTGAACTCCAATCCCGGCGCACCAGGGTTTTGACATAGTCCGAGAACTTAATCTTCAAGAGTTGCTAGGGAGATCTGACAACCCAACAATGAACCATACCCGTGGAGATTTCTTCCACAAGGACATTTATATAGCGGCTATCACTACCATGGTGAAAATGGCTATTATCGCTTGAGGTTCTGTCAATGCAGTTTTCCCTGTGAAGGGATTGTCCACTATGGTTAACCCTCTCTAAAGGTGACTCATAGATTTATACCACAAGGGGACTTGGCTCCAGATCCAAGGTTTTGACACCTCTTCACTTTTAACCCAAACAAAGCAAGCAGATGAATCTGACACGCTAAGACAAAGTTTGTTTCACCAAGGTCTGTGATATCAACTCCACGTGATCTATCAACCTCTCCAGAGAGAGAATGTATCAATCAATAAGAGAAGATGTACTAACCAATTTTGATTCACCAAAGCTCGTGATATCAACCCCACGTGATCTATCAACCTCTTCAGAGAGAGAATGTGTCGATCAATAAGAGAAGATGCACTAACCAAGTTGAATGTGAAACGCACTAAGTATCCTCCCTACCTACAATGATTCTATCATCAAGAAAGATTTCTCTAGGAATCCAATCTCTCAAGAATCACGAATAGTGTTCATAGGTCCTAATTACTATGTGAGCATAGATATATTCCCGAAAGAAAATCTACCAAAAGCATCCAAAAAGTAGAAAGAGAAACACTTAACGCTTAAAGCAATTATGAGATGAGTCCACAAGATGGAACACTTAACACCTCACACAAGCTGAAAACGAGTCCCCAACTTAGAAAACAAGTGAGTTCCTAAAAGCACAAAAGGGTTGCCAAGTGGAACACTTAACGCTTATGTCCTATTGACCCCTCCCCTTTATGGTGCTGAGATTGCAACCACGGGGTAGAAATGAGGGGCCGGCGGATTAGCGAGTCCAATAACCCAAGATAGCAATCAAGATCAATCATAAGTATTCTAAGACTACTTAATGAATCCTTAAGGGTTCACAATCTAGTATCAATTATGCAAGTGTGTAGAAATAGATCAAAAGCATGAAAAGATGCACACAAACTTGACACGTGAGAGATTTCTTTTAAGTCTAAATCGAAATGTTTTTAGAATAAGGAGAATACCTCATGATCCTCGCAATGTGCTTAGTAGATTTTACCTAATATTTAGCAATTTTTGTTGAGCTTTACTATGCAAGCAAGCTACGAACTCTCCAACAAGCCAACAAGCAAACAAGATATGCAACGTATATTCAACTTATGAAAACCCTAGGGTTAGATCTAAAAATCAATTTTTAGGAGCAATAATAACTAGAAATTAATCCAAATGACAACTCATATCATGCATTGAATCATATGAAAAATAAATGCATACCCATCACAAAACTTTATTTTTTTTGTTGCATTTGACCTAGTCAACAAGATCTGATTTTTTTGATATGATTTTGGCCACAAAAATAGAAATTCAAAATAGAGACCCCTACTAAAAAATAGAGAGATTTCTAAAAATGAAAAAATTTTAGAAAAATCTCTTCATTTGTCCCCTAGAGACTTGTTTTATCAAAAAAGACTAGTTTTTGTAAATTGACTATTTGAGCTATGATAGCATGTCAAAATTTAAAACACAAAGAATGGACCCTCTATAGAATTTGAAGAGCTTTCTGAAAATGTAAAAATTTCTAAAAAATATTCTGATGTGCGCCAAAAATTAATTTTTTATGAAAAATTGAAAAAAAATTATTAAAAATTCAAAACATTTTAGAAAATTATGATTTTTTTATCGAAGCTTCCCCGATATGTCGAAAATCTACAAAAAAACTTTCAAACCAAAACTCCAAGCCATTTGGGAGATAAAATTAAATCTTTGAAACTTTGGGGTTTTAGCTCCCCAAAAAAATCAAAACCAGCATGCAAAGGTGGGTTGCCCCACGGTGGGCGCCAGAAATGTGTGTGTAAAAATTATACCTGATCTGTAGACACAACACTCAGTAAAACATTAGAGGTTGGCTATAATCAAAATCATGCAAAATTGAAATCTAATCTAACCAAGCGATTTACTGCCTTCTAGTAGGTGCGAGATTAATGTTCTCAGATTGTTATCGAGATCAGTGACCTAGACGACACCTAAATGAAAGATTTGAATGCAATTAATCTATATTTTTTATATTTTCTATGCAATAAGAATGATAAACTGATATGCTATGAATGTTATTGAAATTGATATGCTATGAATTGATCTATCTAACAATGATATGCAAAGCTATGAAATTCTATGCTATGATATGAAAAATATGCAATTGAAATTGATCTCACAAAGCTTTGAATTCGCAAGTTGATTCCTCAAGCTCCAAATGTGCAAATTCTCCAAATCTGATATGCTATGATTCCTGTAGAGTAAGTTTGCAATTTGTGAGATCCTATGGATGCAAATTTGAGAGATGAATTATGAAGAGCTGAGCCTTATTTTTATAGAAATCCAGGGCTTTGGAGGTGCATGAGAAAAAATCATAAATCACTCAAATAACTCAGGTTGATTTTTGAGTTATTTTATAATAAAGATAATTTAATTCACAAAAACATGCAAAAGCTAAGTTTTAACTCAAAATAGAGTTTAGCTTTAATTGATAATTGATAGTTGTCTACTTTTATGATTGTGCATGTTTTATTTATGAATTAATTTAATAATAAAGTGATTTATTCTCAACTTAACTGATTTTTTAAAAATAAAACAATTAATTTATGGGTTAATTAACTATTTTATCAAACTTTTATTAAAAATTATATTATTAAATAATGACAACATGCTTTAATTAATTAAATAAGAATTTAATCAATTATTCATATGATATTAGATTTATTGTCAAAATTAAATAATACAATTAATAATAGATAGAATTAAATTTAATTACACAATTAAGTGGCAAATATTAAATCTAATTAATTAAATATGAAAATATTCAATTAATCAAACTTTAGGATAAATGTGATTTATTGCCAAATAATTATAAAATTAAAGATAATTATGATGACTAGGAATATTACTAGGAATATTCCCCGATGCAGAATTTAAGATAATCAATTAGGATTCGATGATGTGCAGATGGCCTTAGATTAGGACTTTGATGTCGATTTCGTTCGATATGTAGATACAGGATATTAATGAACTTATAGCCCATTTTTGGGGTATTACAAGTAGTGAGAATGAACCTGAACAAAGGAGGAGCCTATTTAGCACTAGATGGAAGTGTCAAGGTAAACGTTGTGATGTGATTATTGATAGTGGAAGCACTGACAATTTGGTGTCAGAAGAAATGGTGACAAAGTTGAAGCTTAAGAGACAGAAAAATCCACATCCATATTGGATTGCCTGGGTGTAGGATGACCACAAGGTCATGGTCCGTAAAAAGTGCCTAGTAAAGTTCAAGATTGGTGGGTACCATGATGAGGTACTATGTGATATCATACCTATGGATGCATGTCACATGTTGTTGGGTAGGCCATGGTAGTTTGATAGATGTGTTGTACATGATGGTCATGTGACTACCTATTCCCTGACAAAGGATGGAGTGCGACATAAGCTAAAGCCATTGAAGGAGACCGAAGAAAAGGTATGTGGTAATGCAAGAATAACTTTTGTTGATGGAAAGAAATTCTTAGATGGTATGAGGCATGAGCATGTGTGTTTTTCTTTAATTCCAAAAGCTAGTAAAGAGGAAGTAGAAGATGTACCTGTAGAGGTTGTAGATTTGTTGAATGAGTTTCAGGATATTGTATCTGATAATGTACCTGATGGATTACCATTGGTAAAGAAGATCAATCATCAGATGGATTTGATTCTAGGAGCCAATTTTCCAAACAAGGTAGCACACAAAATGACACCAGCAAAAAGTGAAGAGTTGAATAGACAAGTACATGATTTATTACAGAAGGGGTTGATTCGGGAGAGCTTGAGTCCATTTGTTGTACCAATAGTATTAGAATTAAAGAAGAATGGAGAATGGAGGATGTGTACAGATTTCAGAGCAATAAACAAGATCACAATCAAGTAAGTTTCCATTGTCACGGATGGATGATATTATGGATTGTTTGAGTGGATCTATGTATTTCTCAAAGACAGATCTGAAGAATGGATATCACCAGATTCGGATTAGAGAAGGAGGTGAATGGAAGACTTCCTTTGAGACAAAGGAAGGACTGTATGAGTTGTTAGTCATGTCTTTTGGGCTAACCAATGCACTGAGAACTTTCATGTAGCTCATGAACAAGGTTCTAAAAGAATTTTTGGGTAAGTTTGTCATTGTGTACCTAGATGATATTTTGATCTTTAGTAAGACATTGGAAGAGCATATGATGCATATTCATATGGTTTTTGAGAAGTTAAAAGATGATAAATTGTTGATTAATTTAAAGAAGTGCAGTTTTGTGAAGAAAGAGTTAGTGTATTTGGGATTTGTAATTTTAGAAAAAGGTCTAAAAATGGACCCAGAGAAGGTATAGGCTATCTTTGAATGGCCTACTCCAAGGAGTGTTACTGATGTAAGGTCTTTTCATGGTTTGGCTAGTTTTTATAGAAAGTTTATCATAAATTTTAGCAGTATTTGTTGACCCTTGACTGAAACAATGAGAGGGGATAGAAAAGAGTTCAAGTGGACTAATGGTGCAGATAAGAGTTTTAAACTTTTGAAACAAAAAGTTACAGAACAACTTGTTTTAGCACTTCTTAATTTTAATAAGGTGTTTCAAGTAGACTGTGATGCTAGTGGTACTGCAATAGGAGTTGTTATGAGCCAAGAAGGTAAACCTATTGCTTATTTCAGTGAGAAGTTAAATGATGCCAAAAGAAAATATTTTGTTTATGATCATGAATTTTATGCTATAGTTCAGGCATTGAAGAAGTGGAGACACTATCTGCTTCCTAAGGAGTTTGTTTTGTATACTGATCATCAAGCTTTGCAATATTTGAATAGTCAAGGAAAGTTGAATCAAAGGCATTTGAAATGGGTTGATTTTTTGCAGAGTTATACATTTTTTTTAAAACATAGGAGTGGAAAGTCTAACAAGGTTGCAGATGCTCTTAGCAGAAGGCAACTATTGCTGACAGAGATACAAGATTGAGGTGGTTGGGTTCAAGGAGCTCAAGAATTTATATCCAAAGGATCCTGATTTTGGTGAGCCTTGGAAAGCTTGTAAAGAACCTGTTACTCTAGACAGGATGAAGTGGATGGATTTCATCATTCACGATGATATGCTATTCAAAGGGAATCAGTTGTGCATTCCAAGAAGTTCTATGAGGGAGAATCTCATCAAGGAGAAGCATAGTGGAGGATTGGCTGGACATTTTGGTCATGATAAAACCCTTGCTTTGGTTAGTGAGAATTATTATTGGCCACAATTGCAGCAAGATGTCAAGAAGTTTGTATAGAGTTGCAGAGTATGTCAGATGGTGAAAGGAGTGAAGTAGAATACAGGGTTGTATTAGCCATTACTTGTAGTAGAGAAGCCTTGGGAGGATATCAGTATGGACTTTATTCCTGGTTTACCAATGACACAGCAGGGACATGATTCAATTTTTGTGGTAGTTTGTAGATTTTCAAAGATGGCACATTTTATTCCCTGCAAGAAGACTAATGATATTGTTCATGTAGCAGAATTATTTTTCAAAGAAGTGGTGAGACTGCATGGTTTGCCAAAGAGTATAGTTTCAGATAGGGACACTAAGTTCATTCGATATTTCTAGTGTACATTGTGGAAGAAGTTGAAGATAGATTTAAAGTTCAGTTCATCACATCATCCACAGACTGATGGATAGATAGAGGTGGTGAATAGGAGTTTGGGAAATTTGCTGAGATGTTTGGTTGGAGATAAGCCAACAGGATGGGATTTGATTTTACCACAGGCAGAATTTGCATATAATAATTCTGTCAACAGGAGCACTGGTAAATAACCATTCTAGATTGTATATGGAAATAGTCCCAGAAATGCATCTAGGTTGAGGAAGATAGATAAAGTAGAAATAAGTAGTGTTGAAGCTGGGAATTTTGTAGAACACTTGAAGAACATCCATGAGGAGGTGAGGAAGCATATTACCAAGATGAATGCACAGTATAAGGCTAAGGCAGATGTGAAAAGGAGGCATAACAAATTTTAGGTTGGAGATGAATTCATGATTCATTTACAGAAGGAGCGATTTCTAGTTGGTACATAGAATAAATTGAAAATGAAGAAGTTTGGGCCATGTAAACTACTGAAGAAGCATGATTTAGGAAATGCATATGAAGTAGAATTGCCTACTAAGCTAAATATTTCACCAGTGTTTAACATTTTAGATCTGACAGAGTATCATGAGGGAGGTGTTGAAGATGAGATCACAACAATATAGTGAGTATTCTAGCAACTAGTTCAAATACCAAAGAGATTGAGGATATACTGGATAGTCATGTTGGAAAAAGCACAAGGAACAGGACATACGAAGAGTATTTGGTCAAATGGAAAGGATGACCTATTGAAGATTCATCATGGCTAACAAAGGAGGAGGTTAACCATCTTGATTTTCCTCTGCACACCTGAGTTGTGATAGGGTCACTTCTCAAATTACCTAAGGTGTCTGATGCAGGAGCATCTTGGGTGTAAGAGTAATCTTGCATCACCCAAAAATATTTATGTTTTTGTATTCAATAAGGGATATCTTGTGCAGAGCTGCTATGTATGGAAACTTTCTATTTTTAGTAAGTCAGTCATATGATCTCAGAATGTTCTGATTTTACATGTGGAGGTTCATCTCAGTCATATCAGCCTGCCAGTAAAATTTCATGGCTAGATCAGGTCTAGTTTTGAAGATATTGAAAATTTTTGGTATTGGCAGTAGGTTACAGAAACTTTGAACTCAGTTTTGAAGGATTTAGAGGCCCCATATGAGGTTGAAAATTTGGGTGACAGGTGCTTGCACCAATCAAGCCTGTAGAGCGCTTTGTGGCCTTTTCGAAATGGGGTTATAATATTCAATCAGGTCAACTGGTGATGACTTATGGTCTCCGGAAGTTGGGTCACCTAAAATGGCAGAAAATAATTTTCCTTCAAAATTTATATTCAAGTTTCAAAAGTTATTTTGAGCTAACTTTGATGTAATAAATTGAAAAATAAAATAATTCTAAGTTTGGTCGGCCCTAAGGGCTAAATTTCTGGAACCTTCTTGGGCAGTGGAAAATGCCTATATAAAGAAGGCTCGTAGTGTTGTCTAGGGTAGTTCTGGGTAGTAGATCTGGGTATTGATTCGAGGCTTTGTCCTATAGAATATTGTAAGGGAATGCCCATGTGGCTTTGCATATTGTAATTCTAAAAGTTTATAATTCCACATTTGTGGAGATAATAAGAAGCCAATTTTTTGTTCTTGCATATTGTTGTTGTTTCTCTGTTTCTGTTATGTGTTTATGGTATTATGGGGAGCGCCCTTCACCAATAGGCCTATTCTCTTCACTTTTCAAGTGAATCAAAATGGAAAACCTACCAAGTTCCTTGATTGAAGGAAAGGCTAAGGAATGAATAAGCATTAAATTCTAAGCCGATTGTTTATGGAGGAAAGTAGAAATACTTGATTCCCATTACATTAAAAGGCTTGTTTAATTGAATATTGTTAATTGTGCTTTAGAGTGAAAAAAATAGTAGGGATATTCTCTTCACATTTTTGTGAATCAAACTCCTAAACCTATCTTTTCACTTCACTTATTTTCTTTTAAATGAGCATGCACTACAACATTTGGGGTCAAATTTCGACGGCAATTTGTGATGCCACTATCATTTGTGTTTGTTTATTTTTATTTTTTTTTGCAAGTACTCCTGATGGTGTCGTAATAGAAATGATGACATTGTAATTGTGACACCCACTTGGTTATAAATAAATAAAAAAGAAAAAGAAAGTATCATTTGTAATTTTTGTGAATTCGAAGAGTTGTCGCGAAGACGACACTGCACTTTTGTGTGGCACGAAGAGGGCATTCAAGTTTGGCATGCGTGAAGAGGCCAGTACTGTGTGGGAAGAGGGAACTCACACTTGAGGTAGGCATTCAAAATTTGTCTTCTCATTAACTCAATTTCATTTTGATGACATTTGTTGATTTAATGGCACAATATGAATGTTAATAGTGGCATTGTTTACATCTTAGCATTTGGAATGCTCGATGACCTATGAGCTTTGAGAGAAAGGGCATCATTGCTATTGCCTTCAAGGAATTGTGTGAAGTGTTTGATCTCTCTTTATTTGTTTTTCTGTTGATATTCACTATGTGGTACTCCCTATTTATGATCATTTCATGAGGAAATGTCTTGATGGCTCACGGGCTACAACTTAGGGCATCATACATTGTTTATGAGCTCATTATTGAATACTAGAATTCTTTACATCTTTTCATTTGGTATGCTTGATGACCCATGAGGTTTGAGAGCTAGGGCATCATTGCTATTACCTTCAAGGTATTGTGTGAAGTGTTTGATCTCTCTTTATTTGTTTTGTTGTTGATATTCACTATGTGGTACTCCCCATTTATGATCATTTCATGAGGAAATGTCTTGATGGATCGCAGGCTGCAAGCTAGGGCATCATGTTAGGAATGAATGCTAAATATATCCTATGGGAGTATTGGCAGCCATTCTGTAGTAGTTTTTGTTGCATTCATGACTATGATTGTCATTGATGTCAACACAACGATCTACTGGAGATTAGTAGAGGAGCAGACAGTGTTTTGATTAGCACATGTGGGATATTGTAGATCAAGCTATGTGATGTTGAGGATTTACTCTTTGATATGTTATATGTTAATGGTTAAGAGCGCAGATAGTAATTCATTTATTCATGAAAGTTATGAGCATTTTGGTGGAAGTAGTATTCAGGCAGTGTTCCTGAGTAGCGGTTTGTGGAAATCAAATGATATCTCCTAATCGGGATGGAATCTAGTTTTGTGCAGTTAAAGAGAGTTTGAAGACATGTTGATAGTGATGTGGATGATAGCACAAACTTTGAGGTCACACGAGTGAAGAATTATTCTAATTGGAAGCTAACAATTTTGTGTAATTTTTGATGTAATGTGTGGAAACTTTTATTTTGTAATTGGATGCCGACTCATTTGTAATTACTTGAGTATGGTATAAATTAAAGAATTTTTTTCCTTGTTTTAAGTAAGTGTGATGAATGAAATTGATGAAGTGAATGATTGTGAAAGTGAATTTATGAAGGAAGACATGCGAGATATAGAGATTTGAAATTGTGATTTGGTGTAGCAGTGAGTGCGGTTTGGCAAAATCAGAGAAGAGGCAACATGTTATTGAGACCAGTAATGATTTGATATTATTCTATTGAATAATCTAGAGATCAGTTGGACAATGTGTTCAGTGATCTTTCCATTGAAGCTATTTGGGCAGTGGGTCCTTCTATCTTCCATAACTCCTAACGGGGTTAGAATCTTTTAACAGGGATTTGAAATCTCCTAACAGGGATTCATATGTACTAAATGTGTTTCATAAGACTCCTAATAGAGTCCATCCTTTCACAAAGAATATTCATATTAGTGCATCTTTTGTGAGCTTCATTCCCACCAGGGTTTACTCTTTGATCAAGAGGTTCCCTAGTCAACATATCTTGTGTCATTGTGTTATTATGTATGAATATCTTTCTATGGTTGGTAATTATATTGTTTACATGGTTAAACTCTATTGAAGTTGATAAAAGTTATAATTATTAGATAACTGATTCACCCCCCCCCCCCTCTCAATTATCTTGGTGGACTTTACTTTCTAACAATTGGTATTAGAGCAGCAGGTCCTTGAAAGAAAATTTTAGTAGCTTAAGGAGATCCATGGTGAATTTCAGGAATGAAAATCTGAAGTTTGATGGAGTGAATTTTGATGGCTGGAAAGAAAAGATGAAGACACATCTACAATGTTTAGGACCAGGTTATGGGTTGAATACAAAGAATGAGAAGAATGTCATTGATGAGGATAATCTTGAAACATATTCTAATGATGAGAGAGATCTATTCATGTGTAACACACTTGCCAGAGAAGCACTTTTGACAGCCCTTCCGGAGAATGAGTATAGTTAGGTAAAATATTTGAAAACATCTCATGAAATTTGAAAAGCTTTACACTCTACTTTTGAAGGTGATGAACATGAAAAGAAAGTTAGATTAAATAATTGGATATGTGCATTTGAAGATATAAGAATGATGGAAGATGAATTTTTTAGAAGCTATATTGGTAGAATGTCAAAAAAATTTGCAGGCATAAAATCTTGTGGAGGAACAAAGACAAAAAATGAAGTTAGATAGAAAATTCTGAGGACATTGACTCCTACGTTTAAGCAAACAACATAGATGGTTGAACAAGTTATACCTTGTACTTCAAAATTTACAAGAGAGACTCTTCTTGGAAGATTGGAAGCAACACAAATGAACCTGAGGTTGTCAGGAGATTTTCCTAGATTGGAGACATCATTCAATGCTCTTAGTGTTCTCCCTACTTTGTCAAGAATCATCAGTGTGAGAGGAGATTATGCTAGCAATAAAAGATCTAGAAATGAGGAAGACAGGAAGATTGAAGAAGGTATTGCCTTACTTGTGAAGAGAGAACCAGATGGTAAGAAAATTTTTAAATGTTGGACTTGTCAAGAATATGGTCATTTTGCATCTAAATGTCCTAAGAGAGTTAAAAAGTATAGAAACAATTTTAATCCTAGAAGATCTAAGGAATGTTATTATGCTAATGATGAAGATCTTGAAGCTAGTATAGAGAGAACTTTAAGTGAAAGTGATACTGAGAATAATGATGACATAGGATTTCTAGCAATTAAAGAAGAAAATCCTGAAACAGATGTTAAGGAAGAAAAAGCCCTAGTTTCTCAAGTTGAAAAGAAAGCTGATTGGATTATAGATAGTGGTTGTTCACATTATATGACTGGAGACATGAAAAAGTTTATAAAGTTTAACAATCATGATGGAGGAGTTGTTAGAGTTGGAAACAATGCACCTTGTTTGATTAAAGGTATAGGATCCATTACTCTTGATGGGAAGACTAATACTAATGATGTTTACTTTGTGGATGGTTTGAAACATAATATTTTAAGTGTTGGACAGTTAGTTGATAAGGGATATCAAGTTTGGTTTACTGAAAAAACTTGTGTGATAAAAGATAAAGATAGAAATTTGATTGGAACTGGATCAAAAACCAGAGGTAATGTATTTTAGTTGAATCCTACTGAGATCACATGTTTGATTACTAAGATTGATGATAGTTGGTTATGGCACAGAAGATTTTGTCATATAGATTTTGAGAACATTGTGAAAATAAGTACTACACTTGCAGTAAGAGATTTGCCTAAAATTACGAAGCCTACTAACATGATTTGCAAGGAATGTGTGATGGAAAAATAGAAGAGAAGTTAATTTCCCAGTAAGAAGTTTACATCTACAGAGAAGTTGGAGATTGTTCATACAAATTTGAGCGGTCCGATAAGGACTAGAGGATTCTATGGAGAATGGTATTTTATGATTCTTGTTGATGATTTTACAAGAATGATGTAGATTGCATTTCTTAAAGAAAAATTTGAAGCATTTGATATGTTTAAGATCATTAAGAATAAAGTTGAGAATGAATCTAGAATAAAAATTAAATGTTTGAGATCTGATAGAGGTGGAGAATTTACTTCTAGAGAGTTTAACACCTTTTGTGAAGTGAATGGTATTAAGAGATGGTTTTCAGCCCCTAGAACACCTGAACAAAATGGTATTGTAGAAAGAAGAAATAGATCAGTGATTGAAGTAGCAAGAGCTATGTTATTTGAGAATGATTTGGCAAAGATATTCTAGAGAGTAGTGAACACAACAGTGTATACAATGAAAATAGTACAAATCAGAGCAGACACAGACAAGACACCCTATGAATTATGGTTTGGACATGCACCCTTAGTTAAGTATTTTAGAATTTTTGGAAGCAAATGTTATATAAAGACAGATGATGATATTGGAAAGTTTGATCCTAGAAGTAATGAAGGTATATTTCTTGGATATTCTTTGAAGAGAAAAGCTTATAGATGTTATAACAAGAGAACTAAGACTATTTTTGAGAGTGCAAATGTTAAAGTTGATGAAAAGTTCAAAATTTAGGAAAGAATGCTTGATTATGAATCTGATGAAGGAACTCATCTTAAACCTAACACTGAAACTACTAAATTATTCTATGAAACTGATAGTGACTTGTTGAATGAAATCCATAGTGAAATCATGTAAGAATCGACACCTGAAGTAAGATCTGAGACAGTGACACCTAACAGGAACTTATCAAGGAATAATCCTGTTGAGCAGATTATTGGAAGCATAGATAGAGGAGTTCTAACTTGAAATAAGGTACAAGAATAGTTATGTTTGATTTCTCAAATTGAATCTAAATCTACTAGTGAAGCTTGTGAAGATGAATATTGGATTAAAGCTATGAAAGAAGAACTAGATCAGATTGAAAAGAACAAGACATGGGAATTGGTCCCTAGACCTAAAGATACGAATGTAATTGGAACTAAATGGGTATTCAAAAACAAGATGAATGAACAAGGAGAAGTAGTAAGAAACAAAGCAAGATTGGTATGTAAGGGATACTCACAGCAAGAAGGAATTGATTATGAAGAAAATTTGTACCAGTAGCAAGAATTGAAGCAGTAAGAATGTTTTTGGCCTATGCAGCTTTTAAGAAATTCAAAGTATATCAGATGGATGTGAAGTCAATATTTTTGAATGGGGAATTGGAAGACGAAGTCTACATTGAGCAGCCTGAAGGTTTTCCTTTGACTCAAGAAGGAGACATGGTATGTAAACTGAAGAAAGACTTATATGGACTAAAGCAGGCACCTAAAACTTGGTATGCAAGATTGGATAAGTATTTTTAAAATTGGGATTTACAAAAGGAACAATTGATAGCAACTTGTACATAAAAGAAATTGAAAATGGTTTGTTAATTATAGTTATCTTTGTTGATGACATTATTTTTGGAGGAGAAGATGAAGCTAGTGATAAATTTGTTGATGAAATAAAAATTGAATTTGAAATGAGTATGATTGGTGAAATGAAATACTTTTTGGGATTACAGATAACACATAATAGTGATGGTATCTTTGTAAGCCAAAAAATGTACTTGAATGATTTTTTAAAGAGATTTGGAATGGAGAACTGTAAACCAGTTGGAAAAACTATGGTAACTCGACATAAATTATCTAGCACATATGAGACTCCTACAATTGAGAAAAAGAAGTATAGATCTATGATTGGAGGATTGCAGTACTTGACACATACATGACCTAATTTAGCACACTTAGTTGGAATTATAGAAAGATTTTAAGCTGAACCTAGAGATTCACATTATGTAGCAGTAAAGAGGATACTAAGATATTTAAGAGGCACAATGGACTATGAATTGTGGTATGAAAATTCTAATAATTTTATCCTATGCGCATATACAAATGTTGATTGGGGAGGCAGTGTTGATGATAAAAAGAGCACCAGTGGTGGAGCATTTTTCCTTGGAGGAAGATTGGTTTCTTGGCTAAGAAAGAAGTATAATTGTATTTTACAAAGCACAAAAAAAGTGGAATATGTAGCAGCAGCAAACAATTGCAACCAGATAATTTGAATGAAGTAGATGCTAAAGGATATTGCAATAAAGTTTGTTGAACCTATTGTTATACATTGTGATAACACCAGCATAGTTAGTATGTCTAAGAACCCTGTATTACATTCTAAGACAAAGGATATAGAGATAAAGTATCATGTAGTAAGAGAAAATTGTTGAGAAAGAAGTCAGACTTGAGTACATAAGCACAAAGGAGTAGATTGCAGACATATTTACAAACACTTTGCCTAAGGATACATTTGAGTATCTAAGAGGTATGCTTGGGGTTATGCCCCAGCCTACTTTTGAGAAATGATGTAGATTGGTTGCATCCATCCAGTGGTATATGAGCCTTATCTTTCTTTTGGATTGGATGTTGGTACTTCCTCTATGGGAGAGTATGTGTATCTGAGCTGAGTCATGAGGACTCTAGTGAATGTATTTTCTGAATAGTATCTTTTGACATTAGAGTTGTTGTTGACATAATGATGAAATTTCTATCATTGATGTCAATGGGGGAGAAGTGTACATGAAAAACCATTTGTACCATTTGTTGGAAAGAACTAAATAGGATAACAAAGCAAGATTTGATTGATGAAGAGGATTTGAAAATATTTTTTGAAGAGCAGCAAAATTGCAGTATTAGATTCATCGAACATTGGATGTTTTTCATCTATGTTGCCATCAATGCCAATGGGGGAGATTGTTAGGAATGAATGCTAAATATATCCTATGGGAGTATTGATAGCCATTCTATAGCAATTGTTGTTTCATTCATGACTATGATTGTCATTGATGTCAACATAGTGCTCTAATGGAGATTAGTAGAGGAGTAGACAGTGTTTTGATTATCGCACGTGGGATATTGTAGATCAAGATATGAAATGTTGAGGATTTACTCTTTGATATGTTATATGTTAATGGTTAAGAGCACAAATAGTAATTCATTTATTCATGAAAGTTATGAGCATTTTGGTTGAATCAGTATTCAGGCAGTGTTCCTGAGTAGTGGTTTGTGGAAATCAGATGATATCTCCTAATCAAGATGGAATCTAGTTTTGTGCAGTTAAAGAGAATTTAAAGACATGTTGAGAGTGACATGGATGACAACACAAATTTTGAGGTCACATGAGTGAAAAATTATTCTAATTGGAAGCTGACAGTTTTGTGTAATTTTTTATGTAACGTGTGGAAAATTTTATTTTGTAATTGGGTGCTGACTCATTTGTAATTACTTGAGTGTGGTATAAAGGAAGGAATGTTTTTCCTTAGTGTAAGGAAGTGTGATTAAGTGAATGATTGTGAAAGAGAATTTATGAAGGAAGACATGCGAGGTACAAATATCTGAAATTGATATCTGGTGTAGCAGTGAGTGTGGTTTGGCATAGTTAGAGAAGAGGTAACATGTTGTTGAGGTCAATAATGATTTGATATTATTCTTTTGAATAATCTAGAGATCAGTTGGATAGTGTGTTCAATGATTTTTCCATTGAAGTTGTTTGGGTAGTGGGTCCATCTATCTTCCATAACTCCTAATAGAGTTAGAATCTTTTAACAGGGATTCAAAATCTCCTAATAGGGATTCATATGTACTAAATGTATTTCATAAGACTCCTAAAAAAGTCCACCCTTTCAAAAAGAATATTCATATTAGTACATCTTTTGTGGGCATCATTCCCACCGGGGTTTACTCTTTGATCAAGAGGTTCCCTAGTCAACATATCTTGTGTCATTGTGTTATTGTGTATGAATATCTTATTATGGTTGGTAATTATATTGATTACATGGTTAAAATATATTAAAGTTGATAAAAGCTATAATTATCAAATAACTAATTCACCCCCCCCTCTCTCAGTTATCTTGGTGGACTTTACTTTCTAACACATCATACATTGTTCATGAGCTCACTTTTTAATACTGACATTGTTTACATCTTTTCATTTGGAATGCTTGATTACCTGCAAGCTTTGAGAGTTAGGGCATCATTTCTATTACCTTCAAGGCATTGTGTGAAGTGTTTGATCTCTCTTTATTTATTTTTCTATTGATATTCACTATGTAGTACTTCCTGTTTATGATCATTTTATGAGGAAATATCTTGATGGCTCACGGGCTACAAGCTAGGGCATCATACATTATTCATGAGCTCACTGTTTAATACTAGCATTGTTTACATCTTTTCATTTCAAATTCTTGATGACCCATGAGCTTTGAGAGCTAGTGCATCATTTCTATTACCTTCAAGGCATTGTGTGAAGTGTTTGATCTCTCTTTATTTGTTTTGTTGTTGATATTCACTAGCTATGTGGTACTCCCCATTTATGATCATTTCATGAGGAAATATCTTGATGGCTCATAGACTGCAAGCTAGGGCATCATGTATTGTTTATGAGCTCATTGTTTGAGCACCTCATGTCCCTATTTGATTATGAGGGACATGAGGTGATCAAACAATGAGCTCACAAATAATGCATGATGCCCTAGCTTGCAACCCATTGTTGGTAATTTGGCTAAGTTGATTACATAGATGTTGTCATTATGGAAACATATGATCCACATGAAGATCACACAGGTTAGACAGCAAGTATGATAGAGCGCATTGCAAATTTGTCTAAGTGTGAGATAGTGTTTTTACCAGTGAACCTAGATAGTTTTTGTTTGCGATGTTGATTAGAGTAAGTTCAGTGCTTGCACACTTGAACATAGACTCTATGATGTCTATTAAACACCTATCTCAGAGTGCAAGTTAGTACGGCATATATGTAAGGAGTTATGATAGTTTTACCAAAGATAATGTCAAGCCGACAGGACAAAATATGAAGATAGAACTAGTAAAGAGTTAAGGGATTATTTTGTTTATCAAAATAATGACTTAACAATATAAAGGGATGACATCCTAGATGTTAACTCTTGGATAAATTTATGTGTATAAATGTAATTGTAATTGTAATTGTAGAAAGTAAACAATAGTTTGGACAAGTGATATGATGCGAAATATATGACGCATATGTAATAGCGATAGTGAAAGAGTAGCGAAGGGATATTGATGCAAGTAGTATAAGGTTATGTACCTTAACCTATTTTTTTAATCAGTGTATAATGTACATTACTTGTTTGGGCAGTGGGCTCATCTAGTAATCACATTTTGTACTACCAACTCCTAACAAGGTTGAGGCTTCTAACAAGGCCTATAGTCCCTTAATCAAGACTGATACACTATATGTTTGTAATAGACTCCGAACAGGGTCAACATCCTTAATAGGATACTTTTGATTAGTGGATCTTTGTGGGTACCATCCCCACCAGGGTTTTCCCTTGGCCAGGGTTTTCTCGAGAACAAATAATGTGTTATGAGTTCTTTATTGCTATGCATATTGTTTAGCTTCTTATGTTATGCATGTATAAAGATAATCTGTTATATCCATAATTGGGAAAAAGATAAAGTTTGTATAATACTGATTCACCCCCCCTCTCAGTATTCCCTATTTCTAACAATTGGTATCAGAGCTTAGTTACTCAGAAAAGAATCATTCAAGGAAAGCCTAGTAGCTTGAGTAAGATCTCTATGGATATGGATCAACGATAGAAGAATCTAGAAGAATCTCTTGAATAGATTGACTTGCTTACTATTGAAAAAGATACTTTGAAAAGAAAGTATGATGATGCAAAGAACCTCATTGAGAAACTGAAAAACAAATTGGAAGATCTGAGATCTGAAAAGGAATCCAAAGTTCTTATTGAAGATTGTGATGACAATTTAGAAAAAACAAATGAGATCCTTAAGCATGAACTGAAGATAGCAAATTTGAAGCTTAGTTTGAAAGATGGAAACAACAAGAATGAAGAAAATCTAAAATCAGAGAATGAAAGTCTAAAGACTGAAAATGAAGGACTAAAATATAAACTTTGTAAAGTAACATCTGAACTTGAGAAAGTCAATTTGTAGTATGTTGAACTTGAGAAATACAATAAGATTGTGAAAGGTGAATTAACTCAATCCAAACAACAACTTGAAAGGATATATTCAACTAGTGAGAAGATTGATGAACAAATATCTTATCAAAAGCCATTCTATGATAAGACTGGTCTTGGATTCAACACTTTTAAAGAAAATGATGAAAGCAAGGAACTAGATTTGAAGATATATGAAAGCATAGATGAGAAGAAGCCTGATGAGATCAAAAAATCTGAAGATACACCTAAAGAATAATAATCACCAAAGCAAGAGGAATCAGCCAAAGGTATGCAAAGAGAATTCAAAGGTAGATGTTTTTCTTGTGATACTATTGGTCATATGAAGAGAGATTGCACAAGTAAGCAATTTAAACCTCTTCATGGTTACTATTACAATTGTCATGGTTTTGGACATAGCGCTATTGAATGTAGGAAACCTAAATTTATTGAGAATAATGATGGTAGTAGAATGTTTAGGAATACTAACAATGCAGATAAGAAACCTACTGAAGATATGAACAGAAGAAATGGAGTAATATGTTATAGATGCAACAAGGTTGGACACATTGCTAGAAATTACAGATCACAAATCAATCAACCTGGACCAAGATATGGAAACAATGGAATTGTTTGTTAGATATGCAACAAGATTGGACATACAACAAGTTTTTGCAGAATGAACAATAGAGTTTTTCATCCTAATCCTAATCCCAGAAATCATGCAAGAAGAAATGAAGATGCAAGTAACAGTCAGAAAGGATGTTGTAGTAATTTAGATGAATTGAATTTTATCAAAAAAACAGATCAAGGAGACATATTTAACATGGAAGGTAATCAGGAAGGTGAAGTATTGAAAGGTAAGAATGAATCTTTAACTGACCTATCTCAAAGTACTTAATTTATGTAAATTACAGTAGAATAGGAACTTAGATTAGTGTAGAAGTAGATATATGATGAACTGAGTCTTACACAGTTAATGAAAGGTATTTTATGATGTTCTAATGCTATGATTAAGAGTGCAAAGAAAAATATTATGTTTTGTGAGATCGCAAGAAGTTTTAAGTTTTGCAGGTTAGCAGAAACAACTTTTTGGAAAGAAGCAACAAAAGAATTGAATGCGATGTCAGATCTAAGTGAGATTGAATTAATAAAAGGTTATGGTCGGTATTATTTGATCATCAAAGAAAATTCAAGTGTCAAGGAGATCAAAGAGTAGTTATTGGAAACATTTTGCAAGGATTTGGAGAAGAATTTTATGTTGAATCTATGCAAGCCCTAAAATCATGAAATTAAGTTATTTTACTTGACAAATCTTTGAATCAGTAAAGGAATTTGAAGAAATCATGGATGTTTCTTTAATACACAATGTCAGAGATAAGAATAGACCTAAATTGAAAAGGGAACAAGTAGAACCCTTGGAAGATGACCCTAGGTTTTCTTTATCATCCATACCAGACAGAGTTTTACACTTAGAGAATGTCAAAAGTTATCTTGGATGCAAACTAGAGACAGTCAGTGATAGTGAGTTCACAAATGAATATCAGAAGATTTACAATTAGGATATGACACTAAAACAAGGTTTTGAATATTTGGAACATAATGAAATTGTTAAGTATGGTTTATAGTATGAATTTGATAATGAAGAATGCACTAAGATTATCTTGAGCAGAATTCATAATGGAAAGTTTTGGTTCGAAGATAGAGTGATAGATATTATAGTAGATTTGATTCATGAAGTCACTAGATTATCTAAAACTAGAGCTATTCCTTTAAATGAGAAAAACATGATGAAAATAGTCATTGATAACACAAACTCATCCTATAATGGTAGAGGAATTGTGATTAGTAAGATCGAACAAGATGATGTGAGATACTTATGCAAGATCTTAACTACTAAGTTTTGTGCAAATTCAAGAGAGGATGACATGGTAGCTGGAATGATACATGTAGCCTATCTAATGTGTGTTGATAGGGTACAAGTTGATATGTGTGAGATTATAACAATTCAATTATTTGAGAACTTGGAGAAGATTAAGAAAACTAAATATACACAGTTTAGGTTCTCAGCCCTAATCACTTATATGTTTTTTCATCTATTGAGGAGATTTCCTTACACCATTGGAAATGACTGGAATGATGGAGAAAACACAATGGAAAGGATTAACCTGGTATACAGAAGACATGTTATTGACAGTGTAAATGAGAGTGCAGTATTGGTTATTAAGACATTTCAGAATATTGTGTCTAGAAGATCAAGGATCCCTAAGTCTCTTGTTGAGAAATATAAAGATGATATATGTTTTATGGTGGATACTAAATTTACCTATATTTAAGCAGTAGAGCCTAGAACAGAGTTCATAGACCCTCTTGGCTATGAGATATCTGAGGTAGAGACAAAAGAGTATGTTAGCAGGTTACTTAAGTGTAAGCTGGACACTTAGTGTAATAGGTTTGGAACCTTTGAGGAGAACTTCAACTCCACAAAGATCTTAATTGAAGAGAAGCAGTCTAAGAAGAGAGTTGAGAGCACTATAAAGAAAATCCTAAAAGATACAAGGATGACAGAACATGAGTTTTTGGTAGCAAAGAAAACAATAGTAGCAATCAGAGAGAGTGGACAAAAAGAAGTTTTGTCTATCCCTCCTTTATCATCAATTTCAGTACAACAGGAAGAACCATAAGTGAAGCTAAAAGTGGAAGTAACTGAGAAGGACATAGAAGCAAAGATATCTACTAGATCCACTTCCTCCACACCTAGCAAAAGAGTAAAGGAAAGTGCTACTGGATCAGGAAAGAGACATAAAACTTTAGTACAACCAGTTCCAAGAAACATTATAGAAGTAAAAGATGATGTCACTATTAAGAAGAAAGCTTGGAAACCCAAAGTTGAAAAGCTTAATGAGAAAATCATTGAGAATGGTGACTTTACAAGAATGAAAAAGTACTATGATCTTTATGATTATACAGATAGACTTAATTTGGAGAATGCAGTTGTGAAGCATATGATTTTGGCTGACAAGAAGTTTGATACAATTCAGGGACAGATACCTGATGATTTATATAACAAACTTGTAAATAGGAAGAAGAGAGCATTAGAGGAGGATACAACTATCAGAGAAAAGATTGTGAGGAAGCTTTGTGAAGTAAGATATGAAACACATTTCAATCAGATCATGAAAGCCTTAAGCACCCATCTGAGAACCAAAAGGAGAACCATTCAGATCATGGGAGGTAGGTATGAAGAAATCAATTCAGAGACAAAACAAGCTATTATCAAGGTTATGTCAGAAAATGTTGGAGAACCATCAGTTGCATCAGAGCAAACAGGTGAGAAAGAACAAGAGGACATTCCCTCTCCTCCGGCAATTAATATTGTAGATGAAACAATGAATGTAGAAGGTACAAAAATCACCTTGGATACTGATGAAAATGTATTCAAGAATTTGGAGAACATTGTTGACAATTCGGCCTTTGAAGAATAGGAAGCTACAAAAGAAGAAGAGATGACAGAGACTATAGTTGTAGAACCACTAGTAATAGAGGAACAAGTTGCCATTCCCACCAAAGGAGATATCAGTCTTACTCCTGAGACTAGAAAGAAAAATCAAATTGGATCTATGATTGAGCATTTGGGAAAGGAAGTAGATGATGATAATCAGTTGGAATTGATCACATCCTTGAATAAAATCATTAGCAAGAATAAGAAAGTGAAAAGTCTTGAAGGGTGTCTAAAGGAATTAACTAAGAAGTTACAAAGCACTGTAACTACACAAATTGTAGAAGCAAACCCTATGGAAAAAGCAAAGAAGATAATGAGCACTTTTGACAATGAATTCACAAACCTATCTGATATTGCAAAAGTGAAAGCACAAGTAGCCTATGAGGCTAGAATGCTTTTGAACATTAGTCAGAACATCAAGAATGATATCAAAAATCTTGATATCTATATCAAGGATTTGAGGAAGCATTTGGAAACAGGTAAATCTTTGTACATACAATGTACAAAATCAGAGACCTTGACTACAAAAGAAGATCAGAAGATAAAGTTGAAAGAAGCAGAAATTCTAAATGAACCTAACCTTCTGTCTAGCCCCAATGTGAAGGTATGTGATGTTGAGAAGAAAGTTCAGAAGCTATTTGATGAAATTAGAGTTGTGCAAGATGAGAGAGATATAAAATTGAAAAGATTCACTCTTTTGAGAGAGCATACTTCTATGAAGTTAAGCATTATTGAAGAGCAGTTGGAAGAATGTCTTTCAACTAAGACATCTTTTTAGAAGTTTAACTTTGAAAACCTCCAAGCATGTGAAATAGCATCTTATGGACTGAGCACGTTACTTAATGTGGTAGATTCCATCAAAAAATCATCAGAGAAGGAGATAGAAGCCATGAAGATAGATTTTGCAGATTTTGTTGCAAGCCTACCAGCTTTGCAATAATTGAATTAAGGTATAATTTTTTTTTTTGAGATACAATTTTGTAACCCTTCCTACCTTTATTTTGTCATTGTTGTCAAAGGGGGAAAGATATATAGCAGAAAATTGATTGTATATGATAAGGATTGATACTCCTAGGGGGAGTACTATATTAGAGATAATAATTTTTTGAGGAGTTATAAGGATAGTATATATTTTATACTATGGCCACAATTTTGAGATTTTGAGTTGTACACTTAGCCAATTTTCTCATATGTTGCCACCAATGACAAAGGGGGAGATTTTTTGGCAATTTAGATGAGTTGATTACATAGATGTTGTCATTATAGAAACATATGATCCACATGAAGATCACATAGGTTAGAGACCAAGTATGACAGAGCGCATTGCAAATTTGTCTAAGTCTGAGACAATGTTTTTACTAGTGAACCTGGACATAGTTTTTTTTTGCAATGTTGATTGGAGTAAGTTCAGTGCTTGCGCACTTGAACATAAACTCTATGATGTCTATTGAACACCCATCTTAGAGTGAAAGTCAGTACGGCATGTACGGAAAGAGTTATGATATTTTTACCAAAGGTAGTGTCAAGCCGACAAGACAAAATATGAAGACAAAACTAGTAAAGAGTTAAGGGATTATTTTGTTTATCAAAATAATGACTTAACAATCTAAAGGGATGACATCCTAGATGTTAACTCTTGGATAAAGTTATATGTCTAAATGTAAATGTAATTGTAATTGTAGAAAGTACACAATAGTGTGGACAAGTGATATGATGCATATGTAATAGCGATAGTGAAAGAGCAGCGAAGAGATATTGATGCAAGTAGTATAAGGTTATGTACCTTAACCTATTTTTGTAATCAGTGTATATTGTACATTACTTGTTTGGGTAGTGGGCTCATCTGGTAATCACATTTTGTACTACCAAATCCTGACAGGGTTGAGGCTTTTAACAAGGCCTATAGTCCCTTAATCAAGACTGATACACTATATGTTTGTAATAGACTCCTAACAGGGTCAACGTCCTTAACATGATACTTTTGATTAGTGGATCTTTGTGGGTACCATCCCCACTGGGGTTTTCCCTTGGCCAGGGTTTCCTCGAGAACAAATAATGTGTTATGAGTTCTTTATTGCTATGCATGTTGTTTAGCTTCTTATGTTATGCATGTATAAAGATAATCTGTTATATCCATAATTGGGCAAAAGATAAAGTTTGTAGAATACTGATTCACCGCCCCCTCTCAGTATTCCCTATTTCTAACACCCATGAGCCATCAAGATATTTCCTCATGAAATGATCATAAACGGGGAGTACCACATAGTGAATATCAACAACAAAATAAATAAAGAGAGATCAAACACTTCACACAATATATGTTGTTTTATAAGATTTTATTAAGACTAAATATATTGTTTTATTAAGATTTATTAAGACAAAGTATTTTGGGTTAGTTTTATGTTGTTTTATAATATTTTATTAAGACTAAATATATGATGTAAACTCATAATTATACTTGATATATATAATACTGATGGAGGAGCATCCTGGGTGTAAGAGCAATCTTGCATCACCCAAAAATATTTCTGGTTTCTTTTCAATAAGGGCTATCTTGTGTAGAGCTGCTATTTATGGAAACTTGCTATTTTTAGTAAGTTGGTCATATGATCTCAGAATATTTTGATTTCACAGTCAGAGGTTCATCTTAGTCATATTAGCCTACCTATAAAGTTTCATTGCTAGATCAAGTCTGGTTTTGAAGATATTAAAACTTTTCAGTTTTGGAAACAAAGTACAGAAACTTTGAACTCAATTTTGAAGGCTTTAGAGACCCTGGATGAGGTCAAATTTTTGGTTGAATGAAGCTTTCTTGATTTAGGTTTTGTAGAGCTCCTCGTGCCCTTTCCAAAATGGGGTTATAGTAGTCAATCGGGTCAATGGGTGATGACTTATGGTCTCTGGAAGTTGGGTCACCTGAAATGGCGGAAAATAATTTTCCTTCAAAATTTTTGTTTGGGTTTCAAAAGTTATTTTGAGCTAACTTCGATGTAATAAAATAAAAAATAAAATAATTCTAAGTTTGGTTGGCCCTTAGGGATAAATTTTTGGAACCTTCTCAGGCTGTGGAAATTGCCTATATAAAGAAGGCTCGTAGTGTTGTCTAGGGCAGTTCTGGGTAGATCTGGGTAATAAATTCGAGGCTTTGTCCTACAAAATATTGTAAAGGTAATGCCCATGTGGCTTTGCATATTATAATTCTTAAATTTGGAATTCCACACTTGTGGAGATAATAAGAAGCCCATTTTCTGTTTTTGCAAATTGTTGTTATTTCTCTATTTCTGTTATGTGTTTGTGGTATTAAGGGGAGCACCCTTCATCAAATACAATGGTATGTAGTATAATCTATACATTTGTGAGATGTGATTAATTTCAATTATATAATGTTTTGGGATTAAATTGGTGAGTTTGTATACTTTCTCCATTTTAAACTAACCTATGACTTCAAAAGAGGAATTATGAAATATAGTTGTAGGTAGTTATCTCTTCTATAATGATGGAGGAGTGAAAGGTAATAATCAATGAGGTTGCTATTATTAGATCATACATTAATACACTTATTATTTTGAATTTGAGCTTGGGCATCATCCAATTTTATTGTTGTCAATGCATGCTTACTGTTGTTGTGCACCATATATTGTTTTATATACTATTTATTTCATTGAGACTGTGAGCTTGACATTTGTAATGTATTTGTTGTTATTGGATCAATGTTTCCATGTCATTGAGGCTGTAGATGTCCTTTTACTGATCTTGTATAAAAAACATATATACCATGTTGACTCACAACCCATGAGGTGTCACTTTATAACACATTTGACATCATACATTTTGCTCCATTTTGGTCTTGATTTACTCATTGCATGCATATGTTTCCTGAGTGCACATGTTCTATTGCATAGTTTATTTTAAAAGTATATGGATTGACTATGGACATGCATAATTGTAGATGGGGATCACTAATAGGTGTATACACCTGAAAATGGTCATCTAGACTATTAGCCCCTTTTGCTAAAATTATCAATTGCTTATTCTTGATCAAATCCTAGTTCTATCATTTATTCAATTATTTTCTATGGGCTAACCATCTTATCCTAAAGTCTTTATTTATTAAAAGGAATATTTCCTCCCCTTTTAATAATTAAAAAAGCCCTCACTTTTCCTCTTATCCTAAGTTGCACAAATAAAACATTATTCTTATTTTATAAAAAGGGAAAAAACACTTTTTGTCTCATATGGACACAAATGTCAACTCTTATTTTCTCATTGGAGGATACTTGTGCACATGGATTGCACCTCTTTGATGCTCCACTATTGATTAAATCTTTTGCCTCTTAATCTCCATGGTCCATTCCTTCTCATTTCTTATAAAATGAGAGCTCTTTTCTTCATTCTGGATCCCCAACTTTTTACGCTAATGTTATGCTGCAGGTTTTCTAGGTCACTTTGGAGCTTTTTGAAGATTTAGAGCATTCTTGGCTTTTGCATCTACATGTTATCATAGTTTCATTTCTTGCATTATCATGGCATTCATAGCTTCATACTTATCTTAGTTTCCTTTATGCTTTAGATTAATTCATCTAGCTTAACTAGGAGGCTTTGTAATACTTGTTCTTTCATTTCCATAGTTAAGATTACATATTCATCTTAATCTAGCTTGCATTGCATTTCATTTTGATTTTTAGAGATATTGGCATTCTTGCCCTTGTCTTCATTTGAATCTCCTATTGCATGGTTTACTAGCAAGGTTATTGGCTTAATAGCTCTAGGTAAGAGCATTCTTAAACACCCTTGCACTCCATGCCTAGGGAGCTATGGATCAATTTTTGAGACCTCATTCTTGAGTGTTCTTGATTGTAATGATTCATAGAAGTGCACTATTTTGTGTGTACACTTTTTGCGCCCACCGTGGAGCAGAACATTAGCGTTTTGTCCTTTATTTTATACATTTCCATCAATTTTTCGACAAGTTTTTAGCTCATTTTTGGCTCTTTGTTTTTCTGTCTCAGAGTGTCGTACAACAATTTTCCAGTGTTGTGTGACAGTTTCTTGAATAGCAAAGTGACACTTTACCAGTTAAAAGTGTCACACTATTTGACAGATAGTGTCGCACTGTTTAGTATAAACTGTCACTTGCAGGTCAGCAAACTGTCGCAAGGAGATAAATTGTTGCCCCCATATACAGAGAAGCGTCGTATGAAATTTTTGGTGACTGTACTATCACTTGTACTTGACAGTGAGTTGAGTTTTGGGTTTTTTTTTTTAAATTTTTTTTTTAGCATTTTCACATATGGTATCAAAAATTTAAGTGTGATATATCATTGGAAAGCTCTTTCCGAGCCTAATCCAACCATGTTGGGTTCATTTAAAAAATTTTCTATTTGATGATTTATTTTACTTGCAGATTATCTGATTTTTGATGTGTTAACCATTATGGAGCTAACAAGTTGTGCTTGTAGGTGCTCTCATTGCTTGGAATTTGCCAAAAGAATGCATGTCAAAGAGGGATACTAATGGTTTTTGCAAGGCTTCCCTAAGCATAAAAACCAAATCAAGTGCTTGTTTAATTGCTTTCTTTATTGAGTGTGGCATATACTAGTTGTTTCATTTCATAGGCACTTAATACCTTGTTGTAGGAATTTTGAGGTGGTAGGAGAGTATGCTCTTCACCCTTGTGGTGAAATAAAAATCTTGACCCATCTTGGGATTTTGAAAGAAAGGGGGTAATTGAATTTTTTCTTGGTGTAGTTGGGAGAAATTTTTAAGATAGGGGAGTATGCTCTTCACCCTTGTGGTGAAACAAAAATCTTGAACCTCAAAACTTGATCTACTCTTTGTTTAGCATTAGGATCCTTTAGTGGGCCTACTCTTGAGCAATCAAGAGGAATGACCCAAGTGGGGACAAGCTAATACCGAGCTATTCCAACCCACTATAATCTCAAGGCTATCAAGGACACAAAACCTTGGTAGACGTAGTACTTATCTTCGCTTGGTGTGAGTACTTGTGGGATTGTGACCATGAGTAAAGTATTGAGCAAGAATGCTTAAGGTACTCTTGAGGCCACGAGCTCCTAGTCCTTTTTGAGGAGCAAGAGGGGTACTACGAATAGAAGCCCTTACTAAGAACCATAGGTAGAGGCCACCCTATTTTGTCACTTAGATTTTTGGTGTGAGGATTGATCCAAGTGGAATAACCTGGATCACCCCAAGATTACTCACCATCTGTGTTCTTTTGGTTGTGTCATTGGTACTTCCATGACAAAGCCAATATCTATTGTGGGCAACCACTTTGTGTGAGGCAATGAGACATCAAGTGTGGGCCAAGTTTCTAAGTATTGAGCCTTTGTCCTTTTAGGCTACAAAGTGCTTGAAGTGTTCTCGTTGTGCTATACCTATGTAAACATTCTTGCATACTCAAACATTGCAGTAGTGCTGATAGAATTTTTCATTTTGATATCCCAAGTGCTTGTCTTGGCAAGATTGCTTTTGCCCTTGTTTCAAGTGTTTTATGACATGTTTGATCACCTACTATTTGTAAACCTGTCAATTTATTGCTATCATTGAGATTGAAATCAAAAAATCAACCCTCAAACTAAAATTTTTTAACAAACAGTCCCAAAAATTGAGATTTTGCACCTCACTGGTCAAAGAGTTGCACAACACTAAATAGTGTTGCACCCTATTTTGAGAAATAGCATGTGATAGTTCATCCCTACACAACTGCCACCCCACTCACTTGGAAAGTGTCACTCTATTAGCCTGGAAAGTGTCACCCTTCTTGCCTAGTAACTGTCGCCCAGAGTCTTTTGACTATTCTACTAATTTGTGTCACTTCCAGTCCTCCTTGGTTAGTCCAGATCTTAGATCTTAGGAGCTATGACATATTTCTCAACATCAAAATGAACTCCAATGGTATCAAAATTGCATAAAATGACTCTTGGTCTTCCTTCTTCCATGTCTTCTAGTCTCCCATTTTCATCTAATCTCTTCTTCCTTCATGATTCTTCCTCTTTCTCCTAAACTCTTCATGTCTTCTTGATTCTTTTCCTCTTATTTTCTAGTCTACTTTCTTCTATTCATTTCTTCCATGCTTGGTTCCTTCTCTTCTAAAACCATGAATTTCAACTACCTTGTTATATAACCTCTCTTGAAAATAGATGATATTAAACTCATTGCTCAATTCGAAGAGTTTAATTCCTCCAATAGTCTTTCTAGATATGGCAATAGTGATATGCTTAAGGAAAAAATAAAATAAAAGATGATTGAATCAGACACCTTTGCTAGGATCATAGACATGATCATATCACAACCTCCCTCTTCTAAAAATTCTTCATAATCTAAGTCTTCTCATTCTTCTTCATCTTCCAAGTCTCTCCATGATTCTTCTAGACATTATTCGCATTCTTCATTATCCAAATCTTCTTCCTCCACTAGGTCTTCACTTTCCTCTTCTTCACAATCTCACTCCTCTTCTACTTCTCCCAAGAGTCTTACTCCTCATTATGAGCAATATGGTAGTCCTTGTGATACCTATGACACCTCTATTCCTAAGAGTCCTCCTCGCCGTAGGCTCATGCTTACTAGAAATGGGTCACCACATTGGATAGATCGTGATGGTGATCCATATGATTCAAATTTTGAAAGAGAGTTTGATGAGTTCTATAAACAATACCTTGATTATAACCCATCTACCACTACTGAGGACTATAAAATGCATCGTGCTGATATGAAACATCAATATTATAAGAATCATTTCTCTGAGGACTCTCATGCTGAAAATAAAGATGACACTCTTGAGAAAGATCATGTTGATGATGTACCTTTATCTTTTGATGGTTCCCTTTCATCCCCTACTTCCTCCAATACCCATATATTTCCTAAAGCTTCTGATTCTTTCAACTCTTTCACAAATCCTTCATCCAAAAAAGATCCTAATACTTTTCATGTGGTTCCCTATAGCTATCCTCAAGGGCTACCTCTTAAAGAAGCTCAAGCTAACCTTCACTTGGCTGAAAATACTTTCAATAATGCTAAACCTAAAGAGCCTAATCCTTTATGTTCTATAATGCCTACTTCAGCTAGTCCTTCACCATCTATTCCAAAATCTTCCATGCAATTCCAACATGATTCCTCATCCTTAGAAGTGGTTCCATGTCAAGAGGACTCTAACAATGATGAAGAAAAGAATATAAAAAAAGATCAAGATCAAGAACCCGCCATGTCATCCAATCCTTTTCATGATGTCTTTGATCCACTTCATGGTTCTTTTGATCCTCTATGGTCTTTCGCATTCATTCCACCATCTCCTTAACAAGATCAAGCTACTGCTTACACCGTTGAGCTTATTGACAATCAAAATAACCTTACTACACTTTCACTTTCCAAAGATGATAATTCCATTAAGGTTATTAAAAATGGTGTTGTTACTTCCAATGTTAAGCCTATTGAAAATCAAGAAAAAACTGATACGCTTATGCTATACAAAGCTCCTTGTCAAGATCAAAGTCTTCCATCTTTTTGTTCTACCACTCCATGTTCGCTTCCACTTTCTACTCTTCCTAAGTCTTTGCAAGCTCTGAATAATCCTATCAAAGAAGTTACTCCTATTCAAGATGTTCATGATCCTATTGCAAATCCTAATGCTCACTCTAAAGATGCTGATGTCCTTGGTTGTTATATAGATTATGATGAGCTTATTGATTATCCTTTTGTATCTTTCGCATCTATCCTTGGACCTCCTCCACTAATACTAAGGCATTCACATCTTCCTTCCATCTTGGGCCCTTATGTCCCTTCACTTTCCCCTCCTAGCTCTCCTAATTTTTCATCCATCTTGGGTCCTTACATCCCTCCATCTCCTATCTTTCCTCAAGATCAACATAGATGCACACCCTTGAATCCTTTTCATCCACCCACCCATCTAAACCAGTCATATCCTCCTTCTTTTTCCACAAGTCCCAAGTCTTTTGGAAGTAACTTGAATGTTCAATACAAGAAAAAAAAGAAATACAAGAATCCATCAAAAAAATAAGATCACCATGTCTCCTTTAATCGACATGGAGGCATAAAGTCCAAAGAGTTATCTAAGAAGAAAATTATGAGATAAGTATGGGTTCCAAAATCCATCATTGAAGATATTCTCTCTAAATCATCAAAAGGAAATAAAAAGCCTAAGGCTATATGGATTCGAAAGTCTCTCTTGAAAGAGTCTAATATTGAACAAAAAGTGAAGTTGACATTGAAGCTTCCAAAGGCTTCCACTTCATCTTCTTTCAAAAAAGATCTTCAATTCCATGCGCCTGAACCACAACCTCTACTAAACATTCTCCATATTCCTTCTCGTATTCCTTCATTCACATTTCCTCCACCCTCTCACCACCCTTCAAGGTGTGTGTTGATGTTGATCTTTCCTTCCTTTCCATCTACCCTTTCACAATCTTTCCATTCATTATCCTTATACCTTCTATCATTTTTCCTCATTTGCCTATTCCTCCTATCTTCCAACCTCACTCGCTTTACATAAAACCTTATCCTCCATTTTTCTCTTCCATCTTCCTTTCCCTATCAGCATCTTTGAGCATATCATTTCTAATCCTTGGCATATCATGGTTTATCCTTTCAAGGAGTATTATCTGAAAAGCTTGCCTTCTTCCAAAAAAGAAAACAAAAAAAAAAAGAAAAAATTGAAAATGTGCCTTGGTGGAAACCTGGAAACAAGTGCCTTGGTAGCAAAAGTAAAGAAAAATAAATTCATCCTATGGTGAAAACCCCTCCCTTGTGGCACCTTGGATAAGTATCGTGATGAAAACCTAGCAATCAAACATCATGCGTAGTTCTTCTACAATGTTTCATCCATTCTGTCTTCTCTCTTTGATCTTGGCAATGTTGACCTATACATGAACATTTGGCTATCTTTTGAGCTATCCTATGATGATCTGGCTTTCATTCCATTCATGTTTAGCCTTCATATTTATTTTCCTCCATTCATTCTAGCCTTTCACTATCCCTTTCCCCTTTGGTCTTGATCAAATAAAAAAGAGTACAACACAATGCTATGAAGCCTCTTGACATGTCTACTCCTTTGGAATGCATCCTTTCCTTCTTTTGCAATACGTTTTTGTGACTTATCCTATGCTAGCCTTTCATTTCTTTTCCAAATATGCTTTACATCACAATTTTTTTTCCCTAGCTTGGGTACTCTTGAGGATTTCTCCCCTCCATTCTCCTTCATTCCCTAGTCTTTCATCTCTTCCACTAGATTGTTAATCCCTCTTGTTCTCCACCTTGCTAGACATTGGAACTACATGATGTGATCTTTCTTGGGAGTTTGATTCCCATTCTATCTGGGGGCATCCTTTGTACATACTTATTGATCCTAAAAAAATCTAAAAAAATGATATATTGGCAAAAATATAAAAAAATTATAAAAAGTCTTAAAAAAACTCTATCAAGTGGTGAAAACCTAGAAATAGGCATTGTTTGAGACCCTTGCACCTATGTCTATCAGTCTTGCATGGTGCTCCTCTACTCCGTTTCTTTCTTTACCTCTCCTAGCCTGGAATTGACTCTTGTCTTAGTCTAGGGGGCATACGTTGTTCTAGCTTATCTTGGGTCTCTTTGTGTGTTCAAGTTTCTTGGGCCTCTTGGTTCCAATGGTATTTTTTAACACCACCCCAACTGTGTTTTTCAACACTTTCCTAGCATTGAGTTTTTTCTTAACACTTATCAGATATCCTATCCGCAGTCTCGAATGATGCAATATTTCTCACTAGTAGATGAGATACTCAAAGTTTAACTCTATGACCTACACACATGCACTTAAACACTCAATTTGCTGAGATTTGTTTGACTTTATTTCTTTTTGTGTTGTCTATGATGATTTATTTGCTGAGTGTTTTCTCCCTAAGAGGTTTTCGGTGATGCATAGCTAAAAGACTGAGGGCATGAGGACATGTTTTATTTTTTTTCTACTTGTGGGTATATTTTGTTGATCTTGGTTGTCATGAGCATTTATGCTCGTTCCACTTGACACTAAGGACTTACAGGGTATCATCCTTGATTGTTTCCACAAGTGCATGCTTATAGTCATCTTGACTTTCTTGTGTCTCGATGTGAACATAATCTTGCCATATCAAACTTAGATAATCTCACTGCACTAGTTATCTTGACCTACATGTCTTTGATGCCTAGGTGGGATTTTCACATTTCTATCTGATACAGATCATATTCAGATTCACATAGTTATACTAGTGTGTATTGTATGATCTTGTGATGCTACCAATAACACTTGATAATGATTATTAGATTTCTATTAGCTTTGTGACCTTGCAAGTAAACCACTTTTCATGTAGCTTGCATTTTTAGGTTCATGTTAGTTAGTTTTACATCTTGCATATGGAGAGAGCTCTCCTTTATCTTTCATAGACTTGTTAATCAAACTGCGCTCACCTTTCACTTCTTCCTGATCATGTCTTTCACTTCTTGTCTTTCATCTCACATTATTCTCTATTCATTTCAGGATCGAAACTGAAATCCGAGTTCACCTTGATTGTCCAAATCGCTTTTCCCTTCTTCTGTGTAGTTGGCTAACTTTTTGAGGCTTGATCCTTCGATCTTCGCTGGGTCTTCCTTTCCCTCTTCATCCCCATCTCTTTCAACCTTCTAGTCTTTTGTTCATTTCATCTCTCCTTCGATCTTTCCTGTGGCATATCTTCACTGCTTGATGGTTATTCTATCATCTTTCATCTTTGATTATGATTTTTAGTGATTTGATCATGTCACTCTTGCTTTTGCATTCCCTCTACCTGATTTTGCTTTCGATCCAGAGGGGGCAGAAACATCATATTTTTATTGGCTATTCTCCAGAGCATATGCTTGACCATTCCATTTTCTCTGATCCATCTATCTTTGCGCTTGACATATTAGTTCTTATCTTGAGTCTTGATACTGTCCATCTCTTTCCTAAGTGTTCAGTACTATCACTACTAGGCTGACCATGCAGTATTTGCTATCTCTCTGCACTTCATACCTTGGAGTCAGATCTCTTTTGCCTTCTTGGCTGATCTATTCTTTGACATAATGTGTTCCCAGATCGATCACACATTATTCAAAGAGGGGCAAATGTATACACCTAAAAATGGTCATCTAGACTATTAGACCCTTTTGCTAAAATTATCAATTGCTTATTCTTGATCAAATCCTAGTTCTATCATTTATTCGATTATTTTCTATGGGCTAACCATCTTATCCTAAAGTCTTTATTTATTAAAAGGAATATTTCCTCCCCTTTTAATAAATAAAAAAGCCCTCACTTTTCCTCTTATCATAAGTTGCACAAATAAAACATTATTCTTATTTTATAAAAAGGGAAAAAGCACTTTTTGTCTCATATGGACATAAAAGTCAACTCTTATTTTCTCATTGGAGGATACTTGTGCACATGGATTTCTCCTCTTTGATGCTCCACCATTGATTAAATCTTTTTTCTCTTAATCTCCATGGTCCATTCCTTCTCATTTCTTATAAAAGGAGAGCTCTTTTCTTCATTCTGGATCCCCAACTTTTTATGCTAATGTTATGCTGCAAGTTTTCTAGGTCACTTTGGAGCTTTTTGAAGATTTGGAGCATTCTTGGCTTTTTCATCTACATGTTATCATAGTTTCATTTCTTGCATTATCATGGAATTCATAGCTTCATACTTATCTTAGTTTCCTTTATGCTTTAGATTAATTCATCTAGCTTAACTAGGAGGATTTGTAATACTTGTTCTTTCATTTCCATAGTTTAGCTTGCATATTCATCTTAATCTAGCTTGCATTGAATTTCATTTTGATTCTTGGAGATATTAGCATTCTTGCCCTTGTCTTCATTTGAATCTCTCATTGCATGGTTTACTAGCAAGGTTATTGGCTTAAAAGCTATAGCTAAGAGCATTCTTAAACACCCTTGCACTCCATGCCTAGGGAGCTATGGATTGATTTTTGAGACCTCATTCTTGAGTGTTCTTGATTGTAATGATTCATAGAAGTACACTATTTTGTGTGTACAATAGGGTGCCAAGAATTTCTTAGATCTTTTGGATCTAACCGCATCTTTTCATTCCTTGCAAGTTTTCGATCATACAAGAGCATAATGGATTGAACCCCGGGTCAACACTTCATTACTTTAGGCAATGTCTGGTACATTCATTATTTATGTTCAACCACTTATGTATGTTTTCACTTGATGCAGGAGCACCCTGGGTGTAAGAGCAATCTTGCATCATCAAAAAATATTTTATATTTTTGTATTCAATAAGGGCTATCTTATGCAGAGCTGCTATTTGTGGAAACTTTCTTAAGTAAGTTGGTCATCCAATCTTGAAATGTTCTGATTTCTTCCCTGGAGGTTCATTTTGGTCATATCAGCCTAGTAGTAAAGTTTCATTAACAGATCAAGTCTAGATTTGTAGATATTGAAGATTTTTTATATTGGCAACAGGGTATAGAAACTTTGAACTCAGTTTTAAACACTTTAGATGACTCGGTTGAGGTTGAAACTTTGGGTGACAAGCACTTGCATGTGTCAAGCCTATAGAGCACTTTGTGGCCTTTCTAAAATGGGGTTATAATAGTCAATTGGGTCAACTGACGATGACTTATGGTCTCTGGAAATCGAGCCACCTGAAATGGCAAAAAATGATTTTCCTTCAAAATTTCTGTTTGGATTTCAAAAGTTATTTTGAGTCGACTTTGATGTAATAAATTGTAAAATAAAATAATTCTAAGTTTGGTCGGCCTTGTGGGCTAAAATTCTGGAACCTTCTCGGGTGGTGGAAATTACCTATATAAGGAAGGTTGTAGTGTTGTCTTAAGCAGTTCGAGACAGTTCTGGGTAGTAGATCTAAGTATTGATTTGAGGCTTTGTCCTACAGAATATTGTAAGAGAATTCCCATGTGCCTTTGCATATTGTAATTCTAAAAGTTTGTAATTCCACATTTATGGAGATAATAAGAAGCCCATTTTCTGTTCTTGCATATTGTTGTTGTTTCTCTATTTCTATTATGTGTTTGTGGTATTAAGGGGAGCACCCTTCATCAAGTGGTATCAGAGAAAGGGTTCCTGAGTGTGTAAATAGATCACTGATTGTGAGGTAGTTTGCACTAGGACTATGGGTTATGGTTTTTGTGTAAATAGATCACCGACTATAAGGCAATTTGCACCAGGACCATAGTTAGGGTTTCAGTAGGAAGTGCAAAAATGCCTCCACAAAGGGAATGTGGCAGAAGAGCTAGTATTGTAACACCTGAGGTTAGGGTACTAGATTGACAAGTGCGAGCATTGTAAGAGGAGATTCATAGAGGAATAAATCTTAATGTCAAAGATGAAAGTGAGGATGAAGTCGAAGAAGAAGATCAAGAAGGAGAAGTTGAAGTTGTGAACCAGGAGGAAGAAAGACTTTTTCAAGCCATCTCAAATATCGGGAAATGACCTAAGATTGAGGTTTCAACATTTTCCAGAAATCTTAACCTAGAGGAATTGATTGACTGGATCAATGAATGAGAAGAGTATTTTGAGTATGAAGATATTGAGGATCCCGATCGGGTCAAGTTTGTTAAGGCTAGACTGAAGGGTCATGCAAAGATTTGGTGGCAAGAGATTTAGTTGGAGAGAAATTAAAGAGGAAAGGATAAAATCACAAGATGGGATCATATGATGGATAAATTGAAGTGATAGTTTATTCCTATTGATTATGAGCTTGACCTACTGAAGAAAATGCAAAGTTTGAAGCAAGCAAGAAGATCTATTCTGGAGTATATAGATGAGTTCTATCAAATCCTTATCATAATAGGCCATGTAGAAGTGGATAAGGAGAAAGTTGCCTATTACCTTAATGGGTTGAGGCCGAGCATTCAGGAGGAGCTGAATCTGATTCGAATGAACATTATTGAAGAGGCATACCATTTTGCCCAAAAAGTAGAGGAAAATCTAAACAAGAAGTTTGAAAGAAGACAAAATGGAAGAGGTCATGGTGGATGATCAGGTAGACAGTCATATGGGGGCCAAAATGAGGACTGAAAAAGAAGGATGAGGCTAGTAGCAGTCAAAATCAAAGGGGAAACAACTCCAATCATTTCCAAGATCAAAACAATAGAGATCAGAGAGGAAAAGGAAGAGGACAAAGTTCAGGAAGAGGAGGCTTCTATGGAACATGTTTTCACTGTGGAGAAGAAGGTCATAGGGCATTTGAATGTCCTCAATGCCAAGGAAGATGGATAGGAGGAATAAAGGCCAGGCTAGAGTGGCACATGTAGATGAAGATGCCAGATCCTTAAATTATGAAGATTATGAAAGAGGAGAAACATTGATCAACAAAAGAGTCTTGCTAAGTGGTGAGAATGAAATTGAACAAAGGAGGAGCCTATTTCACACTAGATGCAAGTGTGAGGGTAAATGTTGTGATGTGATTATTGATAGTGGAAGCACTGACAATTTTGTGTTAGAAGAGATGGTAAAAAGTTAAAGCTCAAGAGACAGAAACAACCACATCCATATCATATTGCCTCGATGCATGATGACCACAAAGTCATGGTTAGTGAACACTGTCTAGTAAAGTTCAAGATTGGTGGTACCATAATGAGGTACTATGTGATATCATATCTATGGATGCATGTCATATGTTGTTGGGTTGGCCATGGTAGTTTGACAGATGTGTTGCACATGATGGTCATGTGAATACCTATTCCCTAACAAAGGATGTAGTGTGACATAAGCTAAAGCCATTGAAGGAGACCAAAGAAAAGGTATGTGGTAATGCGAGAATAAATTTTTTTGATGGAAAAAAATTCCTAGATGGTATGAGGCATGAGCATGTGTGTTTTTCTTTAATTCCAAAATCTAGTAAAGAGAAAGTAGAGGATGTATCTGTAGAGGTTGAAGATTTGTTGAATCAATTTCAAGATATTGTATCTAATAATATACATGATGGATTACCACCAGTAAGGAAGATCGGTCATTAGATGGATTTAATTCCAGGAGCTAGTTTGCCAAACAAGGCAGCACACAAAATGACACTAGCAGAAAGTGAAGAGTTGAACAGACAAGTACATGAGTTGTTATAGAAAGGTTTGATTCAAGAGAGTCTGAGTCCATGTGTTGTACCAGAAGTATTAGCACCGAAGAAGAATGTTGAATGGAGGATGTGTACAAATTCCAAAGTAATAAACAAGATCACAATCAAGTATAGGTTTCCATTACCATGAATGGATGATATTATGGATTGTTTGAGTGGAGTTGTGTATTTCTCAAAGATAGATTTGAAGAGTGGATATCACCAGATTTAGATTAAAGAAGGAGATAAATGGAAGACTACCTTCAAGACAAAGGAAGGATTGTATGAGTGGTTAGTCATGTCTTTTGGGCCAACCAATGCACACAGCACTTTCATGTGGCTCATGAACGAGGTTCTGAAAAATTTTTTAGGTAATTTTGTCATTATTTTCCTAGATGATATTTTGATCTTTAGCGAGAGATTGGACAAACATATGATGCATATTCGTATGGTGTTGGAGAAGCTGAGAAATGAGAAATTTTTTATTAATTTGAAGAAGTGCAGTTTTGTGAAGGAGTTAGTGTATTTGGGATTTGTAGTTTTAGAAAAAGGTCTAAAAATAGACCCAGAGAAAGTACAGGCTATCCTTGAATGGCCTACTCCAAGGAGTGCTACTGAGGTAAGGTCTTTTCATGCTTTGGCTAGCTTTCATAGAAAGTTTATTAGATATTTTAGCAATATTTGTGGACCTTTGACTGAAACAATGAGAGGGGATAGAAAAGAGTTCAAGTGGACTAATGGGGAAAATAAGAGTTTTAAACTATTGAAATAGAAAGTTACAGAACAACCTATTTTAGCACTTCTAAGTTTTAATAAGGTGTTTCAAGTAGACTGTGATGCTAGTGATACTGCAATAGGATCTATTATGAGCCAAGAAGGTAAACCTATTGCTTATTTCAGTGAGAAGTTGAATGATGCTAAGAGAAAATATTTTGTTTATGATCAAGAATTTTATGCTATAGTTTAGGCATTGAAGAAGTGGAGACACTATCTGCTTCCTAAGGAGTTTGTTTTGTATACTGATCATCAAGCTTTACAATATTTGAATAGTCAAGGAAAGTTGAATCCAAGGCATGTGAAATGGGTTGAGTTTTTGCAGAGTTATACATTTGTTTTGAAACATAGAAGTGGAAAGTCTAACAGGGCTGCAGATGCACTTAGCAGAAGGCAACTATTGCTGATAGAGATGCAGATTGAGGTGGTTGGTTTCAAGGATATCAAGAATTTTTATCCAGAGGATCCTGATTTTGGTGAAGCTGGGAAAGCTTGTAAAGAACCCGTTACCCTAGACAGAATGAAGTGGTTGGATTTCATCATTCAAGATGATATGCTATTCAGAGAGAGTCAGTTGTGCATTCCAAGAACTTCTATGAAGGAGAATCTCATCAAGGAGAAGTATAGCGGGTGATTGGCTGGATATTTTGGTTGAGATAAAACCCTTGCTTTGGTTAGTGAAAATTATTATTGGCCACAGTTGCAGCAAGATTTCAAGAAGTTTGTACAAAATTGTAGAGTATGTCAGATGGCGAAGGGAGTGAAGCAGAATATAGGGTTATATCAGCCATTACCTGTACCAGAGAAGCCTTGGGAGGTTATCAGTATGGACTTTGTTCTTGGATTACCGAAGACTCGGTAGGGACATGATTCAATTTTTGTGGTTGTTGATAGATTTTTAAAGATGACACATTTTATTCCCTTCAAGAAGACTAATGATGTTGTTCATGTAGTAGAATTATTTTTCAGAGAAGTGGTGAGACTACATGGTTTGCTAAAGAGCATAGTTTCAGATAGAGACACTAAGTTCTTTGGATATTTCTAGCATACATTGTGGAAGAAGTTGAAGATAGATTTAAAGTTTAGTTCATCACATCATCCATAGACTGATAGACAGACAGAGGTGGTGAATAGGAGTTTGGGAAATTTGGTGAGATGTTTGGTTGGAGATAAGCCAACAGGATGAGATTTGATTTTATGACAGGCAAAATTTGCATACAATACTTCTGCCAACAAGAGCACTAGTAAATCACTATTCCAGATTGTATATGGGATTAGTCCAAGAAATACATCTGAGTTGAGAAAGATAGATAAAGGAGAAATAAATTTTCCTGAAGCTGAGGATTTTGAAGAACATCCATGAGGAGGTGAGGAAGCATATTACCAAGATGAATGCATAGTATAAGGCTAAGGCAGATGACAAAAGGAGGCATAATGAGTTTCAGGTTGGAGATAAAGTCATGGTTTATTTATGGAAGGAGCGATTTATGGTTGGTACATATAACAAGTTGAAAATGAAGAAGTTTGGGCCATGTAAGCTACTGAAGAAGCATGATTCAAGAAATGCATATGAAGTCGAGTTGCCTACTAAGCTGAATATTTCACTAGTATTCAATATTTTAGATCTAATAGAGTATCATGAAGGAGGTGTTGAAGATGAGGTTATAGAAGCACAGTGGAGTATTCCAGCAACCATTTTAGATATCAAGGAGATTGATGACATACTAGACAATTGTATTGGCAGAAGCACAAGGAACAAGACATATGAAGAAGATCTGGTCAAGTGGAAATGATGACCTATTGAAGATTCATCATGGCTAACAAGGTAGGAGGTCTGATGCAGTAGCGTCCTGGGTGTAAGAGCAATCTTGCATCACCCAAAAATATTTATGTTTTTGTATTCAATAAGGGTTATCTCGTGTAGAGTTGCTATTTGTGGAAACTTGCTATTTTTATTAAGTTGGTCATCTAATCTCAAAATGTTCTGATTTCTTCCATGGAGGTTCATTTTGGTCATATCAGCCTGCTAGTAAAGTTTCATGAAAAGATCAAGTCTAGCTTTGTAGATATTGAAGATTTTCGGTATTGGCAACAAGGTGTAGAAACTTTGAACTTAGTTTTGAAGGCTTTAGAGGCCCTGTATGAGGTTGATAATTTGGATGATAAGTGCTTGCATGAGTAAAGCTTGTAGAGTGCTTCATGGCCTTTCCGGAATGAGGTTATAATAGTCAATCAGGTCAACTGGCAATGACTTATGGTCTCCAGAAGTTGGGCCACCTGAAATGGTAGAAAATGATTTTCCTTCAAAATTTCTATTTGGGTTTCAAAAGTTATTTGAGCTGAATTTGATGTAATAAATTGTAAAATAAAATAATTCTAAGCTTGGTTGGCCTTGTGGGCTAAAATTCTGGAACCTTCTTGGGTGGTGGAAATTGCCCATATAAGGAAAGTTGTAGTGTTGTCTTAGGCAGTTCAGGATAGTTTTGGGTAGTAGATCTGGGTATTGATTCAAGTTTTTGTCCTATAGAATATTGTAAGGGAATGCCCATGTGGCTTTGCATATTGTAATTCTGAAAGTTTGTAATTCCACATTTGTGGAAATAATAAGAAGCCCATTTTCTGTTCTTACATATTGTTATTGTTTCTCTATTTTTGTTATGTGTTTGTGGTATTAAGGGGAGCACCCTTCATCAAATGGTTTCAGAGCAGGAGTTCCTGAGTGTCTCAATAGATCATTGATTGTGAGTCAATTTGCACCAGGACCGTGGGTTAGGTTTTTTGTGTAAACAAATCACCGACTATGAGGTAGTTTGCACCAAGACCATGGTTAGGGTTTCAGAGGGAAGCACAAAAATGCCTCCATGAAGGGAATGTGGTGGAATAGCTGGTGTTGTAACACCTAAGGTTAGGGCACTATAGAGACAAGTGCGAGCATTGCAAGAGGAGATTTACAGTGGAATGAATCTTAATGTCAGAGATGAAAGCGAGGATGAAGCTAAAGAAGATCAAGAAGGAGAAGTCAAAGTTGTGCACCAAGAGGAAGAAAGACTTTTCTTAGCCATCTCAAAGATTGGCAAAAGACCTAAGATTGAGGCTCTGAGATATTCCAGAAATCTTAACCCAAATGAATTGATCGATTGGATCAATGAATGTGAAGAATATTTTGAGTATGAAGATATTGAGGATCTTGATCGGGTCAAGTTTGCGAAGGCCAGACTGAAGGGTCATGCGAAGATCTGGTGCAAGAGATTTAGTTGGAGTGAAATCAAAGAGGAAAGGATAAAATCACAAGATGGGATCAGATGGTGGATAAATTAAAGTGACAGTTCATTCTTGTTGATTATGAGCTTGACCTACTAAAGAAGATGCAAAGTTTGAAGCAAGCAAGAAGATCTATTCAGGAGTATACAAAGGAGTTCTATCGAATCCTCATTAGAACAAGCCATACAGAAATGGATAAAGAGAAAGTTGCCTGTTACCTTAATGGGTTGAGGCCGAGAATTCAGGAGCTGAATCTAGTTTGAATGAATAGTATTGAAGAAGCATATCAATTTTCCCTAAAAGTAGAGGAAAAGATTAACAAGAAGTTTTAGAGCAGACAAAATGGAAGAGGTCACGGTGAACAATCTAGTGGACGGTCATATGGGGGCTGAAATGAAGATCTGAAAAAGAAGGATGAGGTCAGTAGTAGTCAAAATTAGAGAGGAAACAACTCCAATCATTTCCAAGATCAGAACAATAAAGATGAGAGAGGAAGAGGAAGAGGACAAGGTTGAGGAAGAGGAGGCTTCCATGGAACATGTTTTCACTATAGAGAAGAAGGTCATAGGGCATTTGAATGTCCTCTACACCAAGGAAGGACAAATAGGAGGAATGAAGGCTAGACCAGAGTAGCACATGTAGATGAATATGTTAGATCCTCAAATTCTGAAGATGCTAGAAGAGGAGAAATGTTGATCAATAGAAAAGTCTTGCTAAGTGGTGAGAAATGAACCTAAACAAAGGAGGAGCCTATTTCACACTAGATGCAAGTGTGAGGGTAAATGCTATGATGTGATTATTGATAGTGGAAGCACTAAAAATTTGATGTTAGAAGAGATGGTGACAAAGTTGAAGCTCAAGAGATAGAAACACTCACATCCATATCAAATTGTCTGGGTGCAAGATGACCACAAGGTCATGGTCAGTGAATAGTGCCTAGTAAAGTTCAAGATTGGTGGGTACCATAATGAGGTACTATGTGATATCATATCTATGGATGCATGTCACATGTTATTGGGTAGGCCATGGTAGTTTGACAGATGTGATGTACATGATGGTCATGTGAATACCTATTCCCTGACAAAGGATGGAGTGTGACATAAGCTAAAGCCATTGAAGGAGACCAAAGAAAAGGTATGTGGTAATTCAAGAATAAGTTTTGTTGATGGAAGAAAATTCATAGATGGTATGAGGCATGAGCATTTGTGTTTTTCTTTAATTCCAAAATCTGGTAAAGAGGAAGTAGAGGATGTACCTATAGAGGTTACAGATTTGTTGAATGAGTTTTAGGATATTGTATTTAATAATGTACCTGATGGATTAACACTGGTAAGTAAGATCAGTCATCAGATGGATTTGATTCCAGGAGCTATTTTTCCAAACAAGGCAACACACAAAATGACACTAGCTGAAAGTGAAGAGTTGAATAGACAAGTACATGAGTTGTTACAGAAGGGATTGATTCAGGAGAGCCTGAGTCTATGTGTTGTACCAGTAGTATTAGCACCAAAGAAGAATGGAGAATGGAGGATGTGTATAGATTCTAGAGTAATAAACAAGATCACAATCAAGTATAGGTTTCCATTGCCACGAATGGATGATATTATGGATTGTTTGAGTGGAGCTGTGTATTTCTCAAAGATAGATCTAAATAGTGGATATCACTAGATTCTAATCAGAGAAGGAGATGAATGGAAGACTTCCTTCAAGACAAAGGAAGGACTGTATGAGTGGTTAGTCATGCCTTTTAGGCTAACCAATGCACTAAGCACTTTCATGCGACTCATGAACTAGGTTCTGAAAGAATTTATGGGTAAGTTTTTCATTATTTACCTAGATGATATTTTGATCTTTACCAAGACATTGGAAGAACATATGATGCATAGTCGTATGGTGTTTGAGAAGCTGAGAGATGAGAAATTGTTGATTAATTTGAAGAAGTGCAGTTTTATGAAAGAGTTAGTGTATTTGGGATTTGTAGTTTCAGTAGAAGGTCTAAAAATGGACACAGAGAAAGTACAAGCTATCCTCGAATGACCTACTCCAAGGAGTGCTACTCAGGTAAGGTCTTCTCATGGTTTGGCCAGCTTTTATAAAAATTTTAGCAGTATTTGAGGACCCTTGACTGAAACAATGAGAGGGGATATAAAAGAGTTCAAGTGGACTAATGGGGCAAATAAGATTTTTAAACTGTTGAAATAGAAAGTTACAGAATAGCATATTTTAGCACTTCCAGATTTTAATAAGGTCTTTCAAGTAGACTGTGATGCTAATGGTACTAAAATAGGAGCTGATATGAGCCAACAAGGTAAACCTATTGCTTATTTTAGTGAGAAGTTGAATGATGCCAAGAGAAAATATTTTGTTTATGATCAAGAATTTTATGCTATAGTTTAGGCATTGAAGAAGTGGAGACACTATCTACTTCCTAAAGAGTTTTTATTGTATAATGATCATCAAGCTTTGCAATATTTGAATAGTCAAGGAAAGTTGAATCAAAGGCATTTGAAATGAGTTGAGTTTTTGCAGAGTTATACATTTGTTTTGAAACACAGAAGTGGAAAGTCTAACAAGGTTGCAAATACACTTAGTAGAAGGCAACTATTGCTAACAAAGATGCAGCTTGGAAAACTTGTAAAGAACCTATTACTCTAGGCAGAATGAAGTGGTTGGATTTCATCATTCAGGATGATATGCTATTCAGAGGGAGTCAGTTGTGCATTCCAATAACTTCTATGAAGGAGAATCTCATTAAGGAGAAGCATAGCGAAGGATTGGCTGGATATTTTAGTTGAGATAAAACCCTTGCTTTAGTTAGTGAAAATTATTATTGGCCATAGTTGCAGCAAGATGTCAAGAATTTTGTACAGAGTTGCAAAGTATGTCAGATGGAAAAGGGAGTGAAGCAGAATACAGGGTTGTATCATTCATTACCTGTAGTAGAGAAGCCTTGGGAGGATATCAGTATGAACTTTATTCTTGGATTACTGAGGACTCAGCGTGGACATGATTCAATTTTTGTGGTGGTTGATAGATTTTTTAAGATGGCATATTTTATTCCCCGCAAGAATACTAATGATGTTGTTCATATAGAAGAATTATTTTTCTAAGAAGTGGTGAGACTACATGATTTTCCGAAGAGCATAGTTTCAGATAGAGACACTAAGTTTGTTGGATATTTTTGGCGTACATTGTGGAAGAAGTTGAATACAAATTTGAAGTTCAATTCATCACATCATCCATAGACTGATGGACAGACAGAGGTGGTGAATAAGAGTTTGAGAAATTTGGTGAGATGTTTGGTTGGAGATAAGCCAACAGGATGAGATTTGATTTTACCACAGGCATAATTTGCATACAATAATTATGTCAACAGGAGCACTGGTAAATCACCATTGTAGATTGTATATGGGAGTAGTCCAAGAAATGCATCTGAGTTGAGAAAGATAGATAAAGGAGAAATAAGTAGTGCTGAAGTTGAGGATTTTGTAGAACATTTGAAGAACATCCATGAGGTGGTGAGGAAGCATATTACCAAGATGAATGCATAGTATAAAGCTAAGTCAGATGAAAAAAGGAGGCATAAGGAGTTTCAAGTTGGAGATGAAATCATGGTTCATTCATGGAAGGAGCAATTTTCGGTTGGTACATATAACAAGTTGAAAATAAAGAATTTTGGGCCATGTAAGATACTGAAGAAGCATGATTCAGGAAATGCATATCAGGTCAAGCTGCCTACTGAGCTAAATATTTCACTAGTATGTAATGTTTTAGATCTGACAAAGTATCATGAAGGAGGTTTTGAATATGAGGGTACAATAGCATAGTGGAGTATTCTAGCAACCAGTTCAAATATCAAGGAGATTGATGACATACTAGAAAGTCATGTTGGAAAAAGCACAAGAAATAGGACATATGAATAATATTTGGTCAAGTGGAAAGGATGACCTATTGAAAATTCATCATGGCTGACAAGGGAGGAGGTTAACCATCCTTGTTTTTCTCTTCACACCTGAGTTGTGACAGGTTCACTTCTCAAATTACCCTAGGTGTCTGATGCAATAGCATCCTGGGTGTAAGAGCAATCTTGCATCACCCAAAAATATTTATGTTTTTGTATTTAATAAGGGCTATCTTGTGTAGAGCTGCTATTTGTGGAAAATTTATATTATTAGTAAGTTGGTCATCTGATATTGAAATGTTCTGATTTCTTCCCTAGAGGTTCATTTTGGTCATATTAGCCTACCAATAAAGTTTCATGAAAAGATCAAGTCTAGCTTTGTAGATATTGAAGATTTTCGGTATTGGCAACAGGGTATAGAAACTTTGAACTTAGTTTTGAAGGCTTTAGAGGCCTTGGATGAGGTCAAAAATTTGGGTGACAAGCACTAACATGAGTCAAGCCTGTAGAGCACTTTGTGGCCTTTCCAAAATGGGGTTATAATAGTTAATCAGGTCAACTGGCGATGACTTATGGTCTCCGGAAGTCAGGCCACCTGAAATGGCAGAAAATGATTTTCCTTAAAAAAAATTGTTTGGGTTTCAAAAGTTATTTTGAGCTGAATTTGATGTAATAAATTTTAAAATAAAATAATTCTAAGTTTGGTCAGCCTTGTGGGCTAAAATTCTAGAACCTTCTCGAGCAGTGGAAATTGCCTATATAAGGAAGGCTGTAGTGTTGTCTTAGGCAGTTCAGGATAGTTCTGGGTAGTAGATCTGGGTATTGATTCGAGGCTTTGTCCTATAGAATATTGTAAGGGAATTCCCATGTGGCTTTGCATATTATAATTCTAAAATTTTGTAATTCCACATTTGTGGAGATAATAAGAAGCCCATTTTTTGTTCTTGCATATTGTTGTTGTTTCTCTATTTCTATTATGTGTTTGTGGTATTAAGCGGAGCACCCTTCATCAACATTCATTCATATTCTTCTGAAAGTTGGCTATTAGCGACCATATATGACCATTCTTGATTTTTTTGTGTCATTTGATGAAAAGGTTTAAAAGTTTATATTTTTTATTTCAATTTTTAAAATCATAAAATGAATAAAATTTAAAGATAATAAATTAAGATAATCTTTGTCTTCACTTAAAAAAAAATATAAATCTTGTAAAGCATGGTAAAAACATAAATCTCATAAAGGACGGTAAAAGATGGCCCTAATTGTGGTAAAATGGGAAAGTTGCCACCGTGCACTACTCTTCATATGGCAACTGCTAAGGAACTATGTTATAAAATTTCAAGGCATGAAATTTTATACTTTTTGACATCATACTTTTTTCTCTTTAGCATTGATTTACAATGTGGGGGAGTCAAAGAAAATATATGTATAGTAATAGGGTGATAGGCACTACTTAGATCCTTTGGATCTAACCCCATCTTTTCATTCCTTACAGGTTTTGGATCATACAAGAGCATACTGGATTGAACCCCAAGTCAACACTTAATTACTTCATGCAATGTCTAGTACCTTTATTATTTATGTTCATCCACTTATGTATGTTTTCATTCATTCATATTCTTCTTAAAGTTGGATATTAGCGACCATATATGACCATTCTTGATGTTTTGGGGTCATTTGATGAAAAGATGTAAAAGTTTCTTGAAAGTTTATATTTTTTATTTCAATTTTTAAAATCATAAAATGAATAAAATTTAAAGATAAAAAATTAAGATAATCTTTGTCTTCACTTAAAATAAAAACTTAAAGCTCATAAAGCATGGTAAAAGATGGCCCTAACTATGGTAAAATGGGAAAGTTGCCACCTTCCACTGCTCTTCATATTGCAGCAGCTAAGGAACTATGTTATAAAATTTCAAGGCATGAAATTTTATACTTTTTGACATCATATTTTTTCTCCTTAGCATTGAGTTTACAATGTGGGTGAGTCAAAGAAAGTATCTGTACAGTTATAAAATTTCATGCCTTGAAATTTGGCATGAAATTTTATAACATAGTTCCTTAGCATTTGATCTTTATATGGCAGCCATGACTTGAGGTAGGCATTCGAGCTTTGTCTTCTCATTAACTCAATTTCATTTTGATGGCATTTGTTGATTTAATGGAAAAATATGAATTTTAATACTGGCATTGTTTACATCTTTTCATTTTGAATGCTCGATGACCCATGAGCTTTGAGAGCTAGGGCATCATTTCTATTACCTTCAAGGTATTGTGTGAAGTTGACATAAGGGTAGGGTAGATACAAGTAGAATCAAGAAGAATTGAGTCCACTTGAATCAACAATAGGCCCTTGCTCAGAGTTACACATGGAAGTAATATGAATACGACATGAAATTAGTATAAAACACAATGGATATGAGACAATCAAATGGTAGCAACAACAGAGAATTTATATTATATCATTCAACATGCCCGACTGTGAGGCCTTCCGGGTTTCGGCCTTATATAAAGAAATTATGAAATCAAAATATCAAATTGCATCCTATATTTTTCTCCAATGATGTATCTTGATAATAAACCTTCCTAATTTCCCTACTACATTGATCTAGACTCCTTATATAGCCAACTAAGCCACAAGTCGGCTAGTCAGGCATTTAATTACATTATAGGTCCAGTCTAGAAGATTTAAACCAAAAATAATAAAAGAATGATAAAAACTTAATGCACCTTTACATTTAGGTCCACACATGACCCAATAACATGTAACCAACTTTGTAAGGCCCCATCTCATCACACAGAACCATGCAAGAAGAAACACCCCACATTTCATGTGAAACTATCTGAAAATAGGTACCTGAGAAAAATGGTCATAATGTTTTACTCGTAATGAATTAGGAATTGTGGTCTTAGGTGAATATATTAATTTAGTTTCTCTTAAATTCCATTAGAGATCAAAGTCTTATTCATTAAGGATCAATAGCTACATGACGCACAATCAACATGAAAACTGTAGGAAAATACGACTCTAGCGGCAAGGAAAATAGCTATAACTTTGAAATGGCCCATCCAATATTCATGTGCTCATAGGAGAAGGTTTCCAAATAGTTCCTAAACATCATGTAAGCTTCACACAACATGAAATAAACTAATGCAACAATTATAAACAAAATAATAGAAAATAGGAAATATTTTTGGTTGATGCAAGATTGCTCAAAGACCTAAGATGCTCCTACATCAGACACCTGGGGTAAATAAAGAACTGATGTCCACATCAAGAACTTATCATATTTTGACCTGAATCATAAAGATCCAACTTAGCTTGTGTAATCCATGAACTATCTTCAACTAGCTTATCTTTCCACTGAACTAGGTATTCCATGTAGTCTTTTCCTCTTGTACTCTTTCTTACTCTGTTATTCAAGATCTCCTCAATGTTGTCTTTATTTTTCTTAGGATAATCCAGATCATCTTCTATCACATCATTTGATTCAAAGTACTCAAATATATCATCAATGTTTAATATAGGTGATATATCCATGTCCTCTGGTAATTCCACTTCATAAGCATTTCCACTGTCAAACTTTTTCAGAATCTTACAAGGTCCAAATTTCTTCATTTTCAGCTTGTTGTAGGTACCAACTGGAAATCTATTCTTTTTCAAATGAATCATAACCTCATCTCCAACTTCAAAAGATTTTTGTCTCCTTCTCTTATCTACTCTTTGTATATATTTCAGATTACTATCCTCCAAATTCTTTTTGGCTTCATCATGTAAAGTTCTCATGTATACTACAAAATCCTCAGCTTCATCACTTCTTCTTGTCTCAGTAGGTAAATCTCTCAGCTCTGTGGTTCCCTTAGGATGAAATCCAATAACAATCTCAAATGGTGTCCTCTTAGTACTTCTATTCACAAAATTATTATATGCAAACTCTACTTGTGCTAAAACTAAATCCCAATTAGCAGGCTTATCTCCAACTAAACATCTCAACAAGTTTCCCAAACTTCTATTCACAACTTCAGTCTGTGCATTTGTTTGAGGGTGAAATGTAGAACAAAGCTTCAATTCTATATTCATCTTTTTCCAAAGTGTTCTCCAAAAGTAACCAGTAAACTTAGTATCTCTATCTGAAACAATAGATTTAGGCAAACCATGCAATCTTACCACTTCCTTGAAGAATAATTCAGCCACATGCAATGCATCAGATGTTTTCTTACAAGGTATGAAATGATCCATCTTAGGAAATATGTGAACCACTACCAAAATAGAATCATTACCTCTTTTAGTTCTAGGCAATCGAAGAACAAAGTCCATACTCACATCTTCCCAAGGTCTATTAGGTATAGGCAAAGGTGTATACAATCCCAAATTCTGACTAGTTCCTTTTTTTGTTTGGAAAATTCTTCAACTTCTTACCATTATCTGTAAATCTCTATAAATATATGGCCAAAAGTTTCTTTCCAAAATCAAAATCACAGTCTTATCAATCACAAAATGTCCAGCAAGTCCACCACTATGTTTCTCCTTTATTATGTTCTCTCTCATAGATCCTCTAGGTATGCACAACTGAACTCCTTTAAACAACATGTCCTCTTGAATGAAATAATCAGTCCACTTATCACTCACTGTGTGTTCCTTACAAGCTTTCCAACATTATGCAAAATCAATGTCAGCCTCATACAAACACTTCAAATCATCAAAACCAAGTACCTCAACTCTCATCTCTATCAGCAAACTTCTTCTCTGGCTCAAAGCATTAGCAACCTTACTTGACTATCCACTCTTATGCTTCAATGAAAAGGAAAAATTATGCAAGAAATCAACCCACTTCATATGTCTTTGATTCAATTTATTCTGACTTCCCAAATACTACAAAGCTTTATGGTCATTATATAACACAAAATCTTTAGGCATCAAATAATGTCTCAATTTCTTCAAAGCTTGAACAATAGCATAGAATTCTTGGTCATAAACTAAATATTTTCTCTTAGCATCATTCAAATTTTTAGTAAAGAAAGCTATAGGTCTTCCTTCTTGACTCAAAATAGATCCAATTGCACTTCCACTAGAATCACATTCAACTTGAAAAACTTTACTAAAATTAGGCAAAACAAGTGTAGACAACTCTGCAATTCTTTGTTTCAATGTTTCAAAACTCTTTTGTAATCCATGTGTCCATTTGAAATCCCTGTTATCTCCTCTCATGGTTTCAGTCATAGCATTACAAATAGAACTAAAATTTATGATGAACTTCCTATAAAAACTTGCCAATCCATGAAATGATCTTACCTCTCTAACATTCTCTGGTGTAGGCCAATCAAGTATAGCTCTTACTTTCTTAGGATCCATCTTCAATCCATCAGCTGAAATTACAAAACCAAGGTACAAAATCTCTTCTTTCATAAATGAACATTTCTTCAAATTAATCAGCAACTTTTCTTCCTTCAATCTCTGCAATACTTGTCTGATATTTTCAAGATGTTCTTCCTTACTCTTACTGAATATCAAAATTTCATCAAGATATACAATCACAAACTTACCCAAGAATCTTCTTAGAACTTCGTTCATCAACCTCATGAAAGTACTAGGTTCATTAGTAAAACCAAAAGGCATAACCAACCATTCATACAAACCTTCATTAGTCTTAAAAGTAGTTTTCCATTCATCCCCTTCTCTGATCCTAATCTGATGATATCCACTTTTCAAATCAATCTTTGTGAAATACTTTGCTCCACTCAAACTATCCATTATTTAATCCATCCTAGGCAAAGGAAATCTATACTTAACTGTTATCTTGTTTATAGCTCTAGAATCAATGCACATTCTCCATTCTCCATTATTTTTAGGTGCTAACACAATAGGTACTACACAAGGACTCAAACTTTTCCTAATCAAACCTCTCTCAAGAAATTCTTGCACTTGTCTATTCAACTCAGTCTTTTCATTAGGTGTCAACCTATGTGGTGCTTTATTAGGAAAACTAGCTCTAGGTATCAAATCCATACAATGACTTATACTTCTCATAGGCAATAAACCATCAGGTACATTATCAGAAATGATGTCATGAAATTTAGTCAACAAAGGTTTAACCTCAGGTGCATGTTCTAACTCATCTTGTTTCTCAATTTTCCTTGGAATTAAAGCAAAACAAACATTATGTTCTTTCATTTCTCTTGCAAATTTTTTACAATCAACCAAGCATACTTTGACTATAGTACATTGACCTTCATCAAACTTCTCTACTAAGGGCAATAATACTTGTTTGTTTCCATCCACACAAATATTATATAGATTCAATCTACCATCATGCAAAGCTTTCCTATCATACTACCAAGGTCTACCCAAAATAATATGACAACAATCCATAGCCATAATATCACACAAGAATTCATCATTATAATTCCCAAATTTGAATTTAAAAGGGCATTGTTCACTTACAAGTAGTTTATGCTCCTTCTGGATCCAAGCAATATGGTAAGGTTTAGGATGTTTCAATATCTGCAACTACAATTTTTTAACCAGCTCTTTGGATGCCAAATTATCAGAACTTCCACTATCAATGATTACCTTACAACATTTATCAACAATCTTACATCTGGTTCTGAAAAAACTTTTCCTCAAAATAGGTTCCTCATCAGCTTCTTCATTCCACAAGATCCTTCTTAGCATTAAGTTCTCACCATGTTCAACTTCTTCACAAGCCAAATTATTTCTACCATTACCTCCAGTCTTCTTTCCATAGTTAGTACATTCAAAATCTCTATCTCCTTCTTCACCACATTTGTAAGAAGTACCTTTAAACCAAGATTTCTCTTCTCTTTTACCACTATTCTTATTATTCCCCAAAAATTCCTTGTCTTTCATTTTCGGCCACAACCCTATTTTACCAAGAGAAACGCTCAAAGTTTTGAAAACCCAGTGTGTTTTCAACCTCCTCTCTACAATCTCGGGATGTTTTCCACTTTTTGTCCAAAAGCACAGTGTGTTTTCAACCTCTCAGCTCTGAAATTTTGGTGTGTTTTTGGCCTTTTCTCGAAAACCCTCTGCATTTTTGACACCCTCTATGTTTTGACCCTAAGCGCACAACTCCGATGGGCGGGTCCCAGTGCCTAAAACCATGCCAGTGTAGCAAAAGATCTTACAGCTGTCACATGATCACATGGGATCTCCCAATCCCATGAGAACACACGACAGCCATTGATGTGATATCTCTGATCAGCGGATGGTACCTTTACCAGTTTGGTGGTTGGCATCATGCGGTTAGTCACATGATTGCATGGGCTCTTCCGAGCCCATGTGACCATGTGGCAAACCGTTAGCATTTTTGGTGGGGGTGGCTCATAGTTCGACTGGCGGTTCGTGGGGCCTGGGATCTCTATATTGGTGCAAGTGCGAGGAGATCTGATGGTGGTCGTATGATCTCATGGGATCTTCTGATCCCATGCGATCATGTTACAATGGTTAGATGGGAATCTTACAGATGCGGTGGGTCCTATGCTGAGGTGTTCGCTGAGGTGGTGGTCAGACTGAATGGGAGAGTGACACATGGCTGCGTGATTGGAGGTGGGCCAAGTTCTATGTGTGGTTGGCAAAGCTTGACAGGTGGAGGTTGTTGTAGGCCTGGTAACATGTGGCCCCATAGATGCGAGATCTAACGATTGTCGCATGCTCGCATGGGATCTTCCGATCCCATGTGATCATGCGACTACCATTGGATTCTTTGGTGCTTTCGATTACTTTTCATGGGTCCGGTTGAGGTGTTTAGCTCTAGTTGGGCCACATGGAAAGTTCAGCGATGGATCTTGTGGGGCTGGACTTTGTTGGCGGTGGTTTAGGGGTGGCCTTCCTTTTCTTCTAACTTGGCAGTGCCTGTGGGGTTTCTTTGTTCACTGAGCTGGCTGATGCGATTTAGCGAGGCTTCCAGACTTGGCAGAGAACATGGCTGGGTGGGGGAATTTTCAAAGGGACATTCCATGATCACATGAAGGCCTTTCAGCTCATGCGATCATGCAACGGTTGACCTTTTCAAAGCAGTGTGGTCAGCTCCAGTTGGGTTGCGTGGCAAGGCATGATAGGTGTGGTGTCTTGCAGGTCCAGAGTGCTTTGTAGCGGCAAGGCAATTTTCAAAGGGATGTCACATGATTGCATGAAGGCCCTTCGGCTCATGCCATCATGCGACTAGGTTCATGTCAAAGGCAGTGTAGCCTATTTTTCATGGGCATTATTTTAAGGACATTTGCGGCCGGGTAGCTAAAAAATTGAATTTTTGAAGGCGGTTGTAGTTAAGGAATTTGTAGAGATTTTCAGGGTGCCATTTTGGGTCCTTTCATGAGCTGGTCAAATTTTACGCATTCATGACACAGCGGGCTTGCAGGGAGGTAGATGGATCAAAGTTGTTGATTTGCAGGCATGGGCACGAAAAGAAAAAGATATCTGATCGGCCATGATATTTATAGAGCACATTTATGATCAGAAGTGACTGATTTTAGGGCTAGATTATTATATTGTAGATTTATGTAGCCCTAAAAGTTTTTGTTTTCCTTCCTATGCGCAGGGTTGTATATATTGTTTTTTGGAGCCGGTAGTGCTCAGAATGAACATTTTTGTAAAAAGAGAAGCTCTTTTCTTAAAAAACCATCTGTAGCATTTCTTCCTGCTCTCTAGTTTTCCCACATTTTGTAAGTTCTCATTGATAATGCAGATTTTGCAAAGTATTCTGTGACATGTTTTTCCTATCCTTATGCTTTCCTATTGGCTTATCTCTTATTGGATTGAGTTTATGAATGCTTTCAGTGGTATTTTAGGTTCCCTGATTCCTCTTACTTTCTGTAGCTATGTGTGTTATTGTGTTTGATCTGATTTAGATGTTTTGTGGGTATATTTCAGCCCCTAGCAGTCTTGTCTCAATCCTGCACCAAGCTATAGGAGTGAATGTATGTTTGCAGGTCATGGATTGATGTCTAATCCTGAGAGCTTTGTTATTGTCAAAGAATCTTTCTCTTTCCCTAAACAACCTCTTTTTTTTGCAGACCCCTCCATGAAACACTTATGCAAGCCTATTCAGTAAGTTGTAATCTCCTAGACCTATTTCTGTCACTGGTTTCATCCCTGTATACTGAGATCCAAACCCTAGTTCGGTGCATCACTTGGTAGGATAGATTTTCTTTCTGTCATTTCCCTTCCATGCATTCCTTCTATCCCTTTCCCTCAAAAATTTACTTTCCTGTTAAGAGCAAATCAGGGTGATTATCCAAGAGGAACCAGCCTAGAATCTGGAGGTCTCATCTCAGTTAGCAAAAGGTCCCACAACCTTGAGATGATTCCCTTGTTATACTGAGTTATCAAGACTATGAGAGCTTGAACTAAGGGTGCAAATTCAGTGTATAACATTTCTGGCACGCCCGGTGGGACCGCAAAGAAGTTCATTTGTTGAAATTGTGTCATCTCTAATATACATATTGCATAATACAGACATTTAGAGGTTGTTCTATCAAGTATATCTGGCGAATCCACTGGTTTCAAAGATTCAGGCCAACCTTGTTTCAGGTTTATGAGAAAGATTAAGACTAGAAGCTCAAAGCCTGATGAATTTTCAGAGTTACCCTTGAAAAGAAGCTACAAAGGTAGGTCAACTTAGAGAGAATATCTTGCAAGAAGAGTCCAATCTACATCTCCTGATACTTCAGAGAGGAGACCTCTCCTCTTTCATTTCGGAAGAAGAGGTAGATCTCTGACCAGAAATCTAGAAGAGGAAGGAAATTCAAGTCTAGAAAATACAGCTCATACAGTTGTTAATCTTCAGGTTACACCTCCTACAATGGCTAGAAATTTTGCTTTTGCACCTTTCAATCAAGGGAGCCCCTTAAATTTTGTAGTGCATCATGATGTGCCCTTAGTGGCATTAAAGAGTATACCTGATTTCACAAGGGAGGGACAGACGATAGCCTTTGAGCACATAAGAGATGTGACCACCATCTGTAGCATACACAACATTACCCAAGAAGATGTGGCCACCAAATTATTAGAAGCATCTCTGAAAGGTAAGGCTCTAGAATGGTTTAGAACTTTAATTGTTGGTTCTATTACTTCATGGGATGCATTAAGCAAACATTTTGAGGATAAATCAAATAATTTGTCTTTGGTTAAGCAATTAACAACTATAAAGAGAGACCCTCAAAAGCAAATGACAGACTATAATAGTAGATTCTTTAAAACATGGAATAGAATCCCAGTCTCTGTAAGGCCATCAGCTGATCATGCCTTCCTGTACTACTTGCAAAGTCTAAATAGCCAAATTTATGTCATGATCCAGTCTATGGGTGGTACCACTTTACCCCAAGCCTTTGACACTGCTGTCAAGGCTGAAAATTATTTGATCCAAGTAGGCATGATACAGAGAAGACCTCCTATGCCTATCTTCCCCACTCTTCAGCCCATTGTTCCTGCACAGGTACCCCCATTTACCCCTATTCCCATAATAACAACACCTCAAGCTAGTACCAATGGTTAGGAACATGCTGCAGCAAATTTCTCCCAAGAGTTGCAAGAGGTGAAGAGTAGTCAGCAAACTAGTATGCAAGAAATGACAAACTTGCTGCAGACTCTAACCAAAGAGGTCACAAACTTGAAGAAACAAAACCAAGGCATCAGGCCACCCTTCCTATCACAAGGCCAAAGTCCTAATCAGCAATACCATAATCAAGGACAGCCTTATCAACAAAATAGGCCACCATATCAAGGAGGCTATCAAGGGCAAAGTCAAAGCTTTAACCAAAGGCCATTCCAACCGTATAACCCTGCACCTCTTAATTCTATAAATCCAGTCAGGTATATGGTTCCTAGTCAAAACAATATGGCCATGGATAATGAATGGTGTTTCCCTTGCAATCAGCCCCACAATCAACCTACGTGTTCTAATGGATGGATGAACCAGACACTAATGGTTCAAAATGCTTCACAAGCTCAAAGAGAGGCTCCTTCTAGTGGGACAACCCCTCAGCAAGAGACACAAGAGAACAAGACTGCTCTTTTCAATTGGGAGCAACCAGATTTCAGTGGATTCAACGATGAAGCTACTTTTTTTGCCTACACAAGAGCAAAGAGAAGAACCCAAGACATGGAGAGAGTAGATTCTAGTACTAGGGCCACTACATCTATAGAACCACTGTAGCAAGCTGCCCCTATCACATCCAAGGAGGCCCCTGTCGTCACAAGCAAAGAAGGCCAAGTTTTGAGAGAGGCAGAACCCATCATGACAAAAGCACAACAAAGAGTACACACTTTGGCACCTTATAACATTGTAGAAAACATGAAGAAGGTGAATGTCACCATGTCTATGTGGGACTCTTTGTCTATTCCAGGACAACCTAAAATTTTGGAGAAGGCCATGAGAGAGACAGCAAATCTTCAGCCTACAAAAGAAACTGCAAAACTAGTGTTGGTCAACACTAATCAAGAAAGAGGGACTCCAACTAGCAACTCCAAGGCCAATACCATACAAGGTAGGAATTTAAAGCCACCTCCTTTTTATGTATCTTTAATTATTGGGAAATCTTTAGTGCATAATTGTATGGTAGATAGTGGAGCTACTAGCACTGTAATGCCTAAGAAAGTGGCTGATCAATTAGGACTTAAATATGAGCCCTTCCAAAAGAAGGTTACACAACTTGATGGATCCTCAGTCAATACTATAGGTGTGGCCAAGGATACTAGTTTAATTCTCCATGCTAGTCCTAATTTTTCCATTCTCCTTGATATATATATCATAGATCTTCCTGCATTGTTTGCCATATGTCTCTCAAGAGAATTCACAGACAAGATAGGAGGTTATCTTTCTTCTGATTGGTCTCACATGCTCTTTCATACAAGGTATGGTACCAAGGTCACCATTAAATTAGAAGCCTTAGCAATACATCATATAGAGCCATATGTGTCCAATTCTATCAATACTAATTGTCCTATATTTGATGACAATGATTTCCCAACCATCAGTGAAGCAAACACCAAAATAGAGAGTATCCCTGATATTCTCCTAGATGAAAGAACCTTGGAAATCCAAGAGAGTCTTGTTTGGGATTTTGGTTTGGGGAGTTATCTGATTCAAGAAAGTAGAGCCATAGAACCAAGCCTTCTCAAAGAATACACTGATCAGGATAGTCAGGTCTGGGAACTATTTTTTGATGGAGCTAGAAGTAGACATGGTTCTGGTGGAGGTTCTATGCTGGTATCCCCAAAAGGAGAAAGGTATTACACTACCTTTAGATTCAGTTTTTCCTGCACCAACAATACTGTAGAGTATGAAAGTCTGGTAAATGGACTAGAATGGGCCAGAAAAAGAGGGCTTAAAGTGTTAAAGGTATATGGTGACAGTGAACTTGTTGTTAGCCAGGTAAGAGGGATGAGTGCAACTAAAAATAATGTCATGAAAGCATACAAACATAGAGTTTGGGATGTAATTGAAGATTTCCATGCTTTCAATATCGTTGCTATCCCTAGAAAATTAAATCAAAATGCTAATAGGTTAGCTGCTATTGGACCTCAGTTTGACATTCCCAATAGCATTTCAAAAGAGGTAGATTAGCAGCACATCAAGATTATTATCAGACCTTTAATTCCAAATAATAATATTAATTGGCAAGTGTTTGACAATGATGAACAAATTCTGTAGTTCTTGTTTGAAGAGGATGTCTTTTCAAGGCACAATCAAAAGAGGTTATCACAAAACTATGGTGATCAAGTGATACAACTTAAATCTAATAAGATGCCTAAAGGTCTGGTCACCTTAGAGACTATCTTCAACAAAGATGATGAAGTCAAAAAAAATAAAGCTGTCCTGGTAGTCCAACAGGAACATTGTGCTGAATTAGAGTTGGAACTAGGTAAGAGCCTACAATTTGGAAAAGTAAACACTAATTCAAAAAAGCAAGCTTACACTAAACTATTGAGAGAATTCAGTGATGTTTTTGCATGGGGATATGAAGACCTCAAGGGTTTTGATCCTACCCTCACTCAGCACACTATTGAATTGGAGCTTAATGCTAAACTAGTAAGGCAAAAGAAAAGGCCTGTTAATCCCAAGCTTGAACCACTTATGCATAAGGAGCTACTCAAACTAATAGAAAGTCACATCATCTATCCCATCAAACATACTAGTTAGGTTTCCAACCTTGTTCCTGTCAGAAAAAAAAATAGAGAGCTGAGGTTATGTGTTGATTTCAGAGATTTGAACAGAGCCTCATTAAAAGACTGCCATCCACTACCCTCTATGGAACAAATTCTGCAATGTGTCTCTGGATCTGAGAGATTCTCATTATTGGATGGCTATTCAAGATACAGTCAAATCTTAGTGAAAGAGGAGGATCAATATAAGACTGCATTTACAACCAAGTGGGGAACCATGGCATATCAGAAGATGCCCTTTGGTTTGTCGAATGCAAGTGCCACATTTCAAAAGGCAATGGATATGGCCTTTAAGGGCCTCATGTACAAGTTTGTGCTAGTCTACCTAGATGACATAACCATCTACTCAAAGCATGCGGTAGACCACATCAGATATTTGAGGCAGATTTTTGAAAGATGCAGAGAGTTTGGGATATCCCTTAATCCCAAGAAGTGTGTGTTTGCAGTTCATGAAGGAAAGCTATTGGGATATGTAGTATCCAAGAAAGGAATTACAGTGGACCCTGAGAGAATTGCAGCCATCTTAGAACTACCATTACCGCATCACAAGAAAAGTCTCCAATCTTTTATAGGAAAGTTCAACTTTGTTAGGATATTCTTGCCTAACATTGCAGAGTTACTCAAGCCTTTGACAGCCATGTTGAAGAAGGGTTCAGCCTTCAGTTGGACCAAGGAATGGAAAGTTAACTTCCAAGCTATTAAAGAAGCCTTAATAGAAGCTCCTACTCTCCTAAACCCAAATTTCAGTAAAGATTTTATCCTTTATGCTTATGGGGGTCATGATGCTATATTTGCAATGTTGACTCAAGAAAACACTGAAGGATTGGAGCAGCCTATTGCTTTCTTCAGCAAAGGTTTAGAAGAGTATGAACAAAGATACTCTTTTGTGGAAAAGCATGTTCTTGCTGTGGTAAAGAGCCTCAAAAAACTCAGACATTTTTTGACCCATAACAAGGTGCATTTGATGGCTACTCATCCGAGTGTCAAGGAATTTTTGCTTTCTAAGGACCTAAATGGAAAAAGAGCTGGTTGGATCACCAAGGTGATGGAATATGACATAGATGTTCAGATTACCAAGCTGGTTAGAGGAAGAGGTCTTTGCGAGCATCTTACAGAAGATGGAAGTTCAAAGAAATTGGAATACATAGATGCATCTCTGGTGGTGCATTCTATAGGAGAACAAGCCAAGGTAGCTAGCTGGTTGCCTAATATGATCAAATATTTGAAGACAGGACAATATCCTGCTGGCCTAGATTCAGCAAAAAGGAGGTATTATAGGTTACAGTCTGTTCCTTTTGTGCTGATAGATGAAATTCTTTTTAGAAAGGATCACAACGGTGTCCTTCTAAGATGCATAGATTCAGAAAGGGTTGCAAATGTCTTATTTGAGTTTCATGATGGAGCTTCTGGTGGCCATTTCTTTCCTAGGACTACAGCTTTTAAGATCATGAGGGATGGATAATATTGGCCATCTATCTTTAAAGACAGTCATGATTATGTTAGAAGATGCATCAAATGTGCTATTTTTGCAAGGAAAGAAAGATTTGCAGCTCTGCCCCTACAACCAGTCAGAACAGAGTAGCCCTTCATGAGGTGGGGTATAGATTTCATTGGCATGATTAACCCTCCATCTAGTGTAGGACACAAGTGGATAATTACTGCAACTGATTATTTCACTAGGTGGACAGAGGTAGTTGCTTTAAAAGAAGCTAATGAGAGTGCTATTTTAAGTTTTTATGATGACATCATTCATAGATTTGGCATTCCAGATTCTATAGTTTCAGACAATGCATTAGCATTTATAGGTCTCAAAGTCTCAGAGTGGGCAGTCAAGAAGGGCATTTATCTAAATACAAGTTCCAATTACTATCCTCAAGGGAATGGTTTGGCAGAATCAACAAATAAGAATCTGGTTAGAATAATCAAGAAGACCCTGCAAGACAGTCAGAGGGATTCCGATACTAAATTGAAATCTGCCTTGTGGTTAGATAGAATTACCCCAAAGAAAATCATTGGTAATTCCCCATACATGTTGGTGTACGGTAGGGAGGCTAGGTTGTCTATTTCAACTGAATTACCAGCCTTGGACTTGGCAACTCAGTATGCCTTGTTTGAGGAAGATGATCCTATGCAAACCAGATATGCCCAGTTGATGGAGCTAGAGGAGATCAAAGATAAATCAATGCAAGATATGGCATTCCATCAGAATCAAACAAAAGGAAGCTTTGATAAAAGAGATGGGGTCAGAAACTTAAAGGTTGGAGATGTAGTTCTCAAATGGGATGAGTTTAGGTCAAAACCTGGCAAGCACACAAAGTTTGATTCCTTTTGGGGTGGGCCATTTGTTATAATAGAGTGCAAAGGATCCAACGCTTTTCAGCTTTCAACCCTCGAAGGAGATGCCCTACCAATCTCAGTGAATGGTTTCCACTTAAAGCCTTGCTTTGAAGTTAATCCTTCTCTGTAGGTCCTTGTAAATCCTTGTAAATATTTTTCCTGCTTTCTCCCAGCTTGCTAGTTTAGTTTTTTTCCCTGTTTTCCAAGAAGTGCGCGTGCACAGGTTTGTCTTCCCAGTTCAGTCTTTGGTCTCTGAAATTTTTCACGCAAGAAGTGACCCCGTACCCAATGGATTGAGTCAAGGCTATTGGTCTATGTCTAGCAGGCTGACATCCCGCAGAGGTCACCAAAATGTTGCCCAGAAATTCCTTGTCTTTCATTTTCAGCCACAGCCCTATTTTACCAAGAGAAATGCTCAAAGTGTCGAAAACCCAGTGTGTTTTCGACCTCTCTACAGTCTCAAGATGTTTTCTACTTTTTGTCCAAAAGCACAGTGTGTTTTCAACCTCTCGGCTCTGAAAGTTTGGTGTGTTTTCAGCCTTTTCTTGAAAACCCTCTACATTTTTGACACCCTCTATGTTTTGACCCTAAGCGCGCAACTCCGACGGGTGGGTCCCAGTGCCTAAAACTATGCCAATGTACCAAACGATCTGATAGCTGTCGCATAATCACATGGGATCTCCTGATCCCATGAGAACACGTGACAACCGTTGATGGTACCATTGATCGGCGGTCAATTGGTGTTTCATGATTCGGCAGATGGTACCGTTAGCGGTTCGGTGGCTGGCATCATGTGGTTAGTTACATGATCGCATGGGCTCTTCTGAGTCCATGTGACCATGTGGCAAACTGTTAGCATTTTCAGTGGGGGTGGCTCACAGTTCGACTGGCGGTTCATGGGGCCTGGGATCTTTGTATTGGCGCAAGTGCGAGGAGATTCGACGGTGGTCATATGATCTCATGGGATCTTTTGATCTCATGCAATCATGTGACAATCATTAGATGGGAATCTTGTAGATGCAGTGGGTCCTGTGCTGAGGTGTTCACTGAGGTGGTGATCAGACCAAATAGGAGAGTGACACGTGGCTGCACGGTTGCGTGGTTGGAGGTGGGCCTGGTTCTATGTGCGGTCGGCAAAGCTTGACAGGTGGAGGTTGTTGCGGGCCCGGTAACATGTGGCCCCGTAGATGCAACATCCAATAGCTATCATGTGCTCCCATGGGATCTTCCGATCCCATGCGATCATGCAACCGTCATTGGATTCTTTGGTGCTTTCGATTGGTTTTCATGGGTCTGGTTGAGGTGTTCGGCTTCGGTTGGGCCACGTGGCAAGTTCGGCAGTGGATCTTGTGGGGCTGGACTTTGTTGGTGGTGGTTTAGCGGTGGCCTTCCTTTTCTTCTAACTTCGTGGTGCCCATGGGGTTTCTTTGTTTTCCGAGCTAGCTAATGCGATTTAGCGAGGCTTCCAGACTTGGTAGAGAACATGGTTGCGCAGGGGCATTTTCAAAGGGACGTCGCATGATCGCATGAAGGCCTTTTGGCTCATGCAATCATGTGACTACTGACCTTTTCAAAGTAGTGTGGTCAGCTCCGGTTGGGCCGCGTGGCAAGGTGTGACAGGTGTGGTGTCTTGCGGGTCCCAAGTGCTTTGTGGTGGCAAGGTAGTTTTCAAAAGGATGTCGCATGATCACATGAAGGCCTTTCGGCTCATGCGATCATGCTACCATGTTCATTTCAAAGGCGGTGTAGCCTATTTTTCATGGGCATTCTTTTAAGGACATTTGCGGCCGGGTGGCTAAAAAATTGAATTTTTGAAGGCGGTTGCAGTTAAGGAATTTGCAGAGATTTTCAAGGCACTGTTTTGGGTCCTTTCACGATCTGATTGGATTTTACGCATTCATGACACAGCGGGCTTGCAGGGAGGTAGATGGATCAAAGTTGTTGATCTGCAGGCATGGGCACGTAAAGAAAAAGATATCTGATTGGCCATGATATTTATAGAGTGCATTTATGATCAGAAGTGACCGATTTTAGCACTAGATTATTATATTGTAGATTTATGTAGCCCTAAAAGTTTTTGTTTTCTTGCATGCGTGCAGGGTTGTATATATTATTTTTTAGAGCCGGTAGTGCTCAGAATGAACATTTTTGTAAAAAGAGAAGCTCTTTTCTTAAAAAACCATCTGTAGCATTTCTTCTTACTCTCTGGTTTTCCCACATTTTGTAAGTTCTCATTGATAATGCAGATTTTGCAAAGTATTCTGTGACATGTTTTTCCTATCCTTATGCTTTCCTATTGGCTTATCTCTTATTGGATTGAGTTTATGAATGCTTTTAGTGGTATTTTAGGTTCCCTGATTCCTCTTACTTTCTGTAGCTGTGTGTGTTATTGTGTTTGATTTGATTTAGATATTTTGTGGATATATTTCAGCCCCTAACAGTCTTATCTCAATCCTGCACCAAGCTATAGGAGTGAATGTCTGTTTGCAGGTCATGGATTGGTGTCTAATCCTGAGAGCTTTATTGTTGTCAAAGAATCTTTCTCTTTCCCTGAACAACCTCTTTTTTTTGCAAAACCCTCCATGAAACACTTATGCAAGCCTATTTAGTAAGTTGTAATCTCCTAGACCTATTTCTGTCACTGGTTTCATCCCTCTATACTGAGATCCAAACCCTAGTTCGGTGCATCACCTGGTAGGATAGATTTGCTTTCTGTCATTTCCCTTCCATGCATTCCTTCTATCCCTTTCCCTCAAAAATTTACTTTCCTGTTAAGAGCAAATCAGGGTGATTATCCAAGAGGAACCAGCCTAGAATCTGGAGGTCTCATCTTGGTTAGCACAAGGTCCCACAACCTGGAGATGATTCCCTTGTTATACTGAGTTATCAAGACTATGAGAGCTTGAACTAAGGGTGTAAATTTAGTGTAGAACACTTATTCCTAGAGTAACTAGTATAGCTACCTCTAGAGTAATTACCTCTTTTAGAAGGTTCATCTTTCCATCCTTTATCTTGCACTGCATTGTCACATCTACTACTTTCTCCATAAGATCTACCTCTACTTCTCTGAAATCTGCCACCTCTTCCTCTTTGTCTTTGTTCATATCTTTTTGATAAGCTTTCTTCTACCTTCAAAGAAAATTGATATGCTCCTTCCACACTATCTATTTTAACATAACTAATCTCATCTTGAATAGATATCCTTAGGCTATTCATGTATCTAGCCACCTTCTCAACTTCATCATCCACATGTCTAGATCTGATATCCAATTTGTAAAATTCCTCAGTATATTCTTTCACACTCATGTCCTTTTGTCTTAGATTTTGCATCTTTCTCATCAAACTAACTTGGTAGTCATCTAGAAGAAACTTTTTCTTCATCTTTCGAAGCATCTTCATCCATGCCTTGATCTTTTCTTTTCCTCTCTTCTGTCTCTTAGTTTGTAAATGATCCCACCAAAGAGATGCATGACCTTTCAACTTTATGACTGTTATCTTAACCTTCTTATTATTAGGAGTACCTTCATACTCAAAGTATTTATCCATCTCAGAGATCCAATCCAAAAGTGTATCGGTCTCAAGTCTTCCATCATAGCAACAAACTTCAACTGGAGGTCTAGAGTTAGCCTTAGAAAAAACTCTCAAGAGTCTTTCCTCATCTTGTTCAACTTTAGGTTCAGGATTAGGTGCTACTTCTTCTTCATCACTAACATCTTCAAGATGTGTGCCTCTTCTCTAGGCTTTCTCTACAACTTCAAGCCTAGTTTCAATCTACCTCAACATATCCATGATAGCATTATCATTTCCTCTACCACGAACCATCTTGACAATCAAGTTCTAGCAAGATCATAACCTTCTACAATTTATAGGTCAGATCTCAAATCTACCACCCTACAACCAATCCAACAAGTTTCGCCATGATCTAATCCACAAGAAATAACTCACTCTGATACCACTTGATGCAGGGGCAGGGTAGATAGAAGTAGAATCAAGAAGAATTGAGTCCACTTGAATAAAAAAACAAGCCCTTGATCAGAGTTAAACATGGAAGTAATATAAATACCACATGAAATCAGTAGAAAACACAATGGATATGAGACAATCAACTAGCAGTAACAACAGAGAATTTATATTATATCTTTCGACATGCCCAACTGTGAGATCTTCCGAGTTTCAACCTTACACAAAGAAATTATGAAATTAGAATCTCAGCTTGCATCCTATCTTTTTCTCCAATGATGTATCTTGATAATAAACCTTCCTAATTTCCCAACTACATTGATCTAGACTCCTTATATAGCCAGCTAAGCCACAAGTCGGCCAATCAAGCATTTAATTACATTATAGGTCCAGTCTGAAAGATTTAAACCAAAAATAATGAAAGAATGATCAAACCTTAATGTGCCTTTACATTTAGGTCAAAACATGACCCAATAACATTTCCCTAACTTTTCAAGGCCCCATCTCATCACACAGAACTGCGTAAGAAGAAACACTCCACGTTTCGCGTGAAACTAGTTGAAAATAGGTACCCAAGAAAAATAGTCATAAATTTTTACTCATAATGAATTAGGACTTTTGGTATTAGGTGAAGATATTAATTTAGGTTCTCTTGAATCCCAAAAGATTGAAAAGGCTGATTCATTAAGGATCAATGGCTACATGACACACAATCAACACAAAAACTACAGGAAAATACGACTCCAGCGGCAAGGAAAACAACTATAACTTTGAAACGGTCCATCCAATCTTCATGTGCTCATAGGAGAAGGTTCCCAAATAGGTCCTCAACATCATGTAATCTTCACACAACATGAAACCAACAAATGAAACAATTATAAAGAAAACAACAGAAAATAGGAAATATTTTTGGTTGATGCAAGATTGCTCAAAGACCCAAGATGCTCATGCATTAAAAGTGTTTGATCTCTCTTTATTTATTTTTATGTTGATATTCACTATGTGGTACTCTCCATTTATGATTATTTCATGAGGAAATGTCTTGATGGCTTGTGGGTTGCAAGCTAGGGCATCATGCATTGTTTATGAGCTCACTATTTGAAGTCATAGGTTAGTTTAAAATGGAGAAACTATACAAACTCACCAATTTAATCCCAAAATGTCATATAACTAGAATTAATCACATCTCACAATTGTATAGATTATACTACATACCATTGTATTATATATATCAAGAATAATTATGATTTTACATCATATATTTAGTCTTAATAAAATCTTATAAAACAAAATAAGACTAACCCAAAATACTTTGTCTTAATAAAATCTTAATAAAATAATATATTTAGTCAAGTCTCAGGCTGTAAATCTATTTTTTGTAGCATAGGGAAGAGTGGGTAAGGCAAAGAGGGTGAGAGATAACCATAGAGGGTTCAAGATGAAAGGAATGGAGGGTGGTGTGAAGTATTTGGAGCAGCATAGGACATTGCAGCTAGAGCTTGCATAATGGTATGCCGACAAGGTGGATCTCTATGAGTGCAAGATATGGAATCAACTCACCCTCAAACTAGATCAATTTTTGCTCCTTGTGGTTCTGCAGGGTGGTGATACACTTATTCAGCTATATCAAAATTTTATTACAGAATTTGAAACAAAGATAAATCTGCTTAATCTTGCACACTTTGTTGTTATAGTTTCACGTCAGTACATAGAAAAGGAGGCTTCTATTAGCTTTTCAGAGGGATTAATTGAGAAGCTTCATGCCACAAGGCAGACAAGGATTGAAGAACCTATCATATATGTTATAATGCAAATAGTTTCATTCAAACTTGAGAAAGGTGAACAGAAAGAGTGTAAAAGGTTGCTAGATGATGGAAAAATCACTCTAGATAGTATGACAGATATTGATCCTACTATTTATGCAAGCTTTGGAATTCACCTTCCCAAATTTGCAGACTCACCTGAGTATCTATAAACTCTTTTAGGAGGAAGAATTCATATACTATATTATTGGTTTTGTAATTTCCCATAAGAGGGGTCTCAAAATATCGTAAGTAAAAACATTACACAATGGCATTCAGATTAAGTACAATATGAATTCACATGTCTTTAATTATGATACACTTTTGAAAAGCTTGTCATATATATATATATATATATATATATATATATATATATATATATAGTCAAGTAATAAAATCTTAGAAAACAACATACATTGTGTGATATGTTTGATCTCTCTTTATTTGTTTTGTTGTTGATATTCACTATGTGGTACTCTCGTTTATGATCATTTCATGAGGAAATGACTTGATGGCTCCCAGGCTGCAAGCTAGGGCATCATACATTATTTATGAGCTCACTGTTTGAGCACCTAATGTCCCTATTTGATTGGCCATGCTGTTAGAATAACTGAGGGGGGGGGGGGGGGGGAATCAGTTAGATTAGTTATCCAATAGTCCCAATTACAAAATGTACCTCATTAAACATATTCAACAAATTTTTGTAGCTTGGTAACATAAAATACTAAACTATTTGTGCCTTTACTGATTACCAGTTAGTTACTCACAGTGATTACCAACCAAATCAAATATGCAATATGTAAAGTATGACAACAAATCAATCATAAAAAAAACACATAATACAAATATTTAACATGGAAACCCTATTAAGGGAAAAACCACCTGGGACAGGTAACCCAAAATAATTTTCACTCTTCGGAAGTGAGCTTGGTGAAGAGCCAACCCTGTTAAAGGTTACAAACACACTATCAGGTGTGACCTTGTTAGAGGATTTAAGACTAATAGTTATCATTCAACCAACATTCACTATGGGGTCGATAGGATAACAATGTACATTCATTGAATGACATGGGTTATATTATAAGACGGTTAAGTCCACTCGATTAAGAGATTTTTCTATATCAATGGTTAAACTAAAATAGTTATTGATTTGATTACAATAAAACTCAAATTATAGATGTTTAGATCTATTATAAGCCCATACAAATCCTCTTATCAATATATCAATTCACTTCCTCAACTTACTTTCACTCGGTAAAAGCTCTCTAACACTCATTACTGTTTTGTAGTTTGGTTCTTCTTCAACCGGTCTGATCAAGCATCAATGAAATTGTATTCATGTGAAATATCTATAATCCTCTATCTTCTAACATGTTTCAATAAAGAAACTCATATATCTTATATAGACAGATAAACCATTTTCATATCAACCATCAAATTTTGCCGCTTAATCTCCTTCATTGATTTTGCCTCTTAAGCTTTCTTTAGCGGTTGTGTCAGAAACACATTTCAATTCCATCCCTTAGATCTTCTCTGAATTTTTTCATCTGTGGATCTTGTAACAAACTTTATACTCAATCTCGAAATCATAACACTTTATAGGTCATCAATTTTTGTCTGCTAAACTTAAGTATTAAATGCTTTCATCCATAATTGGTTAATGAAGAAATGCATCGGTGAACACAAGCTTGGTTAATACTATCACTCGGTATACACTACACTGGCTTGGTGTATAATGAAGTGCTTCATTTACCGACCACACTACTTTGTTAAGTTTTTCTTCCGACTTCATAACAGATTAATGCAATATAATCAAGTCAACCATATGAAGTCATAGACTCATCATTAAGCTACCCAAATTATTCTTTATCCTCATCTGTCATATCCATCTTCCTCCATGTAGATATCTAAGTTCTTCATCTTTTCTCTCCTCTTTACAAATGTTTTGATGTTTTCAACTATCATGATAAGTACTATCAAAACTAGTTGACATCAATGACAACAAAATAACTGATTTAATTATCTTACATATCAATGCAATACTCAGTGATCTCTAATCACTGATCTTCAAGTCATTTAGGTATTCAATCAGTTGTAGTCCATCAATCTCTCCCTTTGGCATTGATGGAAACTCAAGAAATATGAAATATACCATACTCATACCAAACGTGTATTCTAAAACTATGTAAGAAAATGTTGTAGCTTGGTAAGCTCTCCCTAGCTTGATATTTAATATGTTCAATCACTACATTATATGGCAGCATTTCAAGTGTGGACTTTCCTCTACAGATTTGATCTTTTCAGATCTCAGATTCCTTCTGTTCTTAGTAACAAATCTTCAAAACTCTACATGACTTTCTCAAATTATCTCTCCCTTACATAGATTTTCCATTAATCTCTTGGTTTGTCATATTTTTTTATCTCTCCCTTTGACAAAAATCCCAAAGAAACACATAAAACATACAGCTCTACAATAGCCAAGTGACTCTCTATTTTTCAGTGCAGACAATGTATCTTGGTCTACTGATATGCAAATCTCTATTCTAGTTCCTCAAATCTTTCACAACCTTAGACAGAATCCAAAGTGTGAGCTATGTTGCATCAACATGAATGATCTTCTAATAAGATTAGGCTAACGCAACCTCTAGATCATATTAGTGACTGGTAGATAGGGGATGGACCCCAAGTCTAGTCCTCAAGTATTCAAAAGTATCCTTCAGTAGAGGCTTGGTCAAAATATCAACAAGTTGCTCTTTTGATGTAACATATTCTAGTTTGACTTGCTTCTCCTATACTTGTTCTCTTAAGTAGTGATAATTAATATAAATATGCTTGGTCTTTGAGTGCATTATAGGATTCTTAGAAATATTAATTGCACTAGTGTTGTCACAATATATAATCACCGGCTTAGTGATTACCTCATTCATCCCTTCCAACACTTGTTTGATATAAAAAATGTTTGAGCAGCTTGTAGAAACATCAACATATTTTTCTTTCGCAGTCAACTAAGAAATACAAAGTTGTCTTTTACTTGTCCAAGTAAGAAGTCTTTCACCAAAGAAAACTGCTCCTTCAATTGTACTCTTTATTGCATCTATATTTCCAGCCCAATCTGTATCGGTGTAGACTTTTAGTTAAAATTTTCCTTCCTTAGGATACCATAATCCATATTCCTCTATTTTCTTCAGGTATCTCAAGATTCCTTTTACTGCAACCATATGTGAATCCTTTGGATTGGCAAAAAATCTAGCAACAATCTCCACTACATGTGCAATGTTTGGCCTACTATATACTACATATATCAGTTTACCAATTATAGATCGGTACAATGTCTGGTTTACCTCTGTAGATTCATCATCTTTAGTCAGTTTGCAACTTGTGACCATTGGTGTTCCAACTAGTTTAACATCTTCCATGCCAAATGTTCTCAAGACTTCCTTTATGTACTTTAATTGTGTGATGAAAATTCCATCATTCTGCTGAATAACCTACAAGCCTAGAAAGAACTTAATCTCTCCAAACATAGACATTTCAAATTATTTTCTCATCTCATTAGCAAATGATTTACATATATGATCTTTTCCTCCAAAAATTATATCATCCACAAATATATCAGCAATTAAAATAGTGTCATTAGACTCTCCTTTCATATACAAATTGTTGTTTTCACTAGTTCTTACAAAACCAATACTTAAAAGATAAGTATGCATCCTTTCATACTAGGCTCTTGGTGCCTTCTTTAAACCATATAAAACTTTGTGTAGTCTACATACCATGTCTTTCTAATTTGGATCAACAAACCCTTCTGGTTTTTCTATGTAGACCTCCTCTTCTAGTATCCCATTCAGAAAAGAAGACTTAACATCCATTTGATAGACTTTAAACTTCTTATGTGTAGCATATGCAAGTAACATGCAGACTCCTTCTAGTCTAGCAATAGGTGCAAAAGTTTCACCATAATCAATACCTTCCTCCTATGCATATCCCTTGCAAACAAGTCTAGCTTTTTTCCTTGTAATCTATCCATTCTCATTCATCTTATTTTTGAAAATCCATTTAGTATTGATAACATTCTTATCTTTTGGTCTAGGTACTAAAGTCCATGTCTTGTTTTTCTCAATTTGTTCTATCTCTTCATAAATTGCATTTATCCATTCATCATACTCAAGTGCAACCTTAACATTTTTCAATTCAAACTCACAAACCAAGCATGTACCTTGTCTTAACTTACTTCTTGTCAGTGTACCAGCTTGCTTGTCTCCAATGATTTGGTTCTCAGGATGATGTCTTCTGACAAATCTTGCTAGCACTTGATTTCTTCTTTGTTTTTCATCATGTTCAGGTTCATTTCCTTGCTCGGTAGCTTCTTCATGATCCTCAGTTTCCCTTTTTTGTTCCTCGATGTTCTTTAACTGATGCTCAGTCGACTTAGCATGTGCCTTTGGTGGGTACTTTGGATGTTCAATATAATTGAATCTACCATAGTCTTCTAGCTCCTTAGTGCTTTCTTTACCATTTTTACCATCAAATTCATCAACTTTGACATGAGCACTTTCAATCATCTTATTAGTAACCTTATTCAAACACTTGTAAGCTTTTCTTTTAGTAGAATATCCAAGAAATATTCCCTCGTCCCCTTCAGAATCAAATTTCTTGTTCCTATCATCTTTCAAAATAAAACATTTGCTACCAAAAATTCTAAAGTAACTTACAATCAATTTGTGACCAAACAATAACTCGTATGGTATTTTGTTTGTGTCTTTCTTCAATTATACTCGGTTCAAAACATATATAGTTTTGCTAACTGCCTCTCTCCAGTATGTTTATGAAACATTATTTTCTATCATCAGTGTCCTCATGCAATCAACAATTGATCTATTTCTCCTTTCAACGATCCCATTCTGCTGAGGTGTTCTTAGAGCAGAAACCTATCTTTGTATGCCATGCTCATTAAAATAGTTAGTGAATTCATCAGAAATAAACTCACCACCTCTATCAAATCTCAAGCATTTCATTTCTTTCCTTTTTTATTTCTCTACTTTTTCTTTGAACCATTTAAACATTTTAAATGCCTCATATTTCTCTTTCAAAAATATTACAGTCATCAATCTAGTGTAATCATCAACAAATAGAATGAAATATCTATCTCCATAGTAGCTTTGAGTTCTCATGGGACCACATAGGTCAGTGTGAACTAACTCCAAGATTCTCTTTGTTGAATAGTCTTTACTCTTAAAACTAGATTTTGTCATTTTTCCTTTTTGACATTCATGAAACATAACATGATCAGGCTTTTCTAGGCTAGGAAGACCTCTAACCTTTTTCTTTCTACTAATCTTAATCATGTTATCAAAATTTACATGACATAACCTTTTATGCCATAACCATGCATCCTTATTTTTCATCAGTAAACATGAAGACTCAACATTGTCAAGATAAAACAAGTTATCTTTGGATTGTACTCCTGTTCCAAAAAAGTTTTCCTCCATCATCAAATATCTTTTCCTTCTTTCTCTCAAAAGCTACTCGGTGACCTGAGTTGTTAAGCTATGCCACACTTAGCAAGTTGTAGTTTAGTCCTTCTACCCACTAAGAATTATCATATTTGACTTTATCATTTATCAGTAAATATCCTTTTCCTCTAACCATACATGGTGTATCATTACCTATTTTTACAGAACCTCCATTATATTGCTCAAGATGATCAAACTTTTCTTCATCACCATTCATGTGATGTGTATAACCACTATCAATGATCGATGTAACATTTATATTAACTTTAGAAATGAGTGTTGTCTCTACATACCTTTCTTCTTCCTCATAATCATCCTTCATCACAACAAATAATACTTCAACATCATCATCTGTGTCAGTATTAGTATCATTCTCTTCTGATGAAGGGTGCTCCCCTTAGTACCACAAACACATAACAGAAATAGAGAAACAACAACAATAATATGCAAGAACAGAAAATTGGCTTCTTATTATCTCCACAAATGTGGAATTACAAATTTTTAGAATTATAATATGAAAAGCCACATGGGCATTCCCTTACAATATTCTGTAGGAAAAATCCTCGAGCCAATACCCAGATCTACTACCCAGAACTGCCCTAGACAACACTACGGGCTTTCTTTATATAGGCAATTTCCACCGCCCGAGAAGGTTCCAAAAATTTAGCCCTAAGGGCTGACCCAACTTACAATTATTTTATTTCTCAATTTATTACATCAAAGTCGGCTCAAAATAACTTTTGAAACCCGAATAGAAATTTTGAAGGAAAATTATTTTTCACCATTTCAGGTGGCTTGACTTCCAGAGACCATAAGTCATCACCAATTGACCCGATTGACTATTATAACCCCATTTCAGAAACACCACGAAGCGCTTTATAGGCTTGACCAGTGCAAAGTGCTAGTCACCCAATTTTTTGACCTCATCTGGGGCCTCTAAAGCTTTCAAAACTGAGTCCAAAGTTTCTGTACCCTACTGTCAATACCCAAAATCTTCAATATCTTTAAAACTAGACCTGATCTAGCCATGAAACTTTGCTGGCAGGCTGATATGACTGAGATGAACCTCCACATGTAAAATCAGAACATTCCAAGATTGTAAGGACAACTTACTAAAAATAGAAAGTTTCCATAAATAGCAGCTCTACACAAGATAGCCCTTTTTTAATACAAAAATAGAAATATTTTTGGGTGATGCAAGATTGCCCTTACACCCAGGATGCTCCTGCATCAAACACCTGGGGTAATTTGAGAAGTGATCCTGTCATGACTTAGGTGTGCAGAGGAAAACCAAGACGGTTAACCTCCTCCTTTGTTAGCCATGATGAATCTTCTACAGGTCATCCTTTCCATTTGACCAAATACTCTTCATATGTCCTGTTCCTTGTGATTCTGCCAACACGACTGTCCAGTATGTCTTCAATCTCCTTGATATCTGAACTGGTTGCTGGAATACTCCACTGTGCTGCTGCAACCTCATCTTCAACACCTCCTTCATGATACTCTGTCAAATCTGAAATGTTAAACACTAGTGAAATATTCAGCTCAGTAGGCAATTCTACCTCATATGCATTTCCTGAACATGCTTCTTCAGTATCGTACATGGTCCAAAATTCTTCATTTTCAACTTGTTATATGTACCAACCAGAAATCGCTCCTTTCGCAAATGAACCATGACTTCATCCCCAACCTGAAATTCCTTATGCCTCCTTTTCTCATCTGCCTTAGTCTTATACTGTGTATTCATCTTGGTAATATGCTTCCTCACCTCCTCATGGATGTTTTTCAAGTGTTCTGCAAAATCCTTAGCTTCAGCACTACTTATTTATCCTTTATCTATCATTCTCAACTCAGATCCATTTCTTGGACTACTTCCATATATAATCTAGAATGGTGATTTACCAGTGCTCCTGTTGACAGAATTATTGTATGCAAATTCTGTCTGTGGTAAAATCAAATCCCATCCTGTTGGCTTATCTCCAACCAAACATCTCAGCAAAGTTCTCAAACTTCTATTCACCACCTCTATCTGTCCATCAGTCTGTGGATGATGTGATGAACTGAACTTCAAATCTATCTTCAACTTCTTCCACAATGTACGCCAGAAATATCCAACAAACTTAGTGTCTCTATCTGAAACTATGGTCTTTGGCAAACCATGTAGTCTCACTAATTCTCTAAAAAACAATTCTGCTACATGAACAACATCATTAGTCTTCTTGCAGGGAATGAAATGTGCCATCTTTAAAAATCTGTCAACTACTACAAAAATTGAATCGTGTCCCAGTTAAGTCCTCGGTAAACTAAGAACAAAGTCCATACTGATATCCTCCCAAGGCTTCTCTGGTACACGTAATGGCTGATATAACCTTGTATTCTGCTTCACTCCCTTCGCCATCTGACATACTCTACAACTCTGTATAAACTTCTTCACATCTTGCTGCAACTATGGCCAATAATAATTCTCACCAACCAAAGCAAGGATTTTATCACGACCAAAATGTCCAGCCAATCCTCCACTATGCTTCTTTTTTATGAGATTCTCCCTCATAGAACTTCGTGGAATGCACAACTATCTCCCTCTGAATAGCATATCATCTTGGATGATAAAATCTAGCCATTTCATCCTATCTAGAGTAACAGGTTCTTTACAAGCTTTCCAAGCTCCACCAAAATCAGGATCATCTGGATACAAATTCTTAAGTTCCTTGAATCCAACCACCTCAATCTGCATCTCTGTCAGCAATAGTTGTCTTCTGCTAAGAGCATCTACAACCCTGTTAGACTTTCCACTTTTGTGTTTCAAAACAAATGTATAACTCTGCAAAAACTCAACCCATTTCAAATGCCTCTGATTCAACTTTCCTTGACTATTCAAATATTGCAAAGCTTGATGATCAGTATATAAAACAAACTCCTTAGGAAGCAGATAGTGTCTCCACTTCTTCAATGCCTGAACTATAGCATAAAATTCCTGATCATAAATAGAATACTTCCTCTTGGCATCATTTAACTTCTCACTGAAATAAGCAACAGGTTTACCTTCTTGGCTCATAACAGCTCCTATTGCGGTACCACTAGCATCACAATATACTTGAAACACCTTATTAAAATTTGGAAGTGCTAAAATAGGTTGTTCTGTAACTTTTTATTTCAACAATTGAAAACTCTTTTCTACCCCATTAATCCACTTAAACTCTTTTCTATCTCCTCTCATTGTTTCAGTCAAGGAACCACAAATACTGCTAAAATTTTTGATAAAATTTCTGTAAAAGCTAGCCAACCATGAAAAGATCTTACCTCAGTAGCACTCCTTGGAGTAGACCATTCAAGGATAGCTTGTACCTTCTCTGGGTCCATTTTTAGACCTTCTGCTGAAACTACAAATCCCAAATACACTAACTCTTTCTTCACAAAACTGCACTTCTTCAAATTAATCAATAATTTCTCATCTCTTAGCTTCTCAAACACCATATGAATATGCATCATATGCTCCTCTAATGTCCTTCTAAAGATCAAAATATCATCTAGGTAAACAATGACAAACTTACCCAGAAACTCCTTCAGAACCTCGTTCATGAGCCGCATGAAAGTGCTTGGTGCATTGGTTAGCCCAAAAGGCATGACTAACCACTCATATAGTCCTTCCTTTGTCTTGAAGGAAGTCTTCCATTCATCTCCTTTTCTGATCCAAATCTGGTGATATCCACTCTTCAGATCTATCTTTGAGAAATACACAACTCCACTCAAACAGTCCATAATATCATCCATTCGTGGCAATGGAAACCTATACTTCATTGTGATCTTATTTATTTCTCTGGAATCTGTACACATCCTCCATTCTCCATTCTTCTTTGGCACTAATACCGCTGGTACAACACAAGGATTTAGAATCTCTCGAATCAACCCCTTCTGCAATAACTCGTGTACTTGTCTGTTCAACTCTTCACTTTTCGCTGGTGTCATTCTGTGTGCTACCTTGTTTGGCAAACTAGCTCCTGGAATCAAATCCATCTGATGACTGATCTTCCTTACCAGTGGTAATCCATCAGGTACATTATCAGATACAATATCCTAAAACTCATTCAACGAATCTACAACCTCTACAGGTACATCCTCTACTTCCTCATTACCAGCTTTTGGAATTAAAGAAAAACACACATGCTCATGCCTCATACCATTGTAGACACCTAAAAATCCTTTAGAAAATAAATTATTTTTATTTTCTGAAAAATCCCTGATGACATCATCATTTATTAATTAATTATTTATTTAATTAATTAATTTATTTTTATGTCATTAAATCCCTTTATCTTAATTAAAAATATTTAATTAAGAAATCCCTCCCAAAAATGTTTAAATCTTATTTAAACATTAATCCCCTATTTATTAATTATTTTAATTAATAAATTGACCAAAAATCCCCCAAAAAATAATTAATTTATTTTGACCAAAAGTTAGCCTTTTTTCCTAAAACCACTAACCTCTTCCAAAATCTTCTAATCCCTTCTTAATTTCGATTAAAAAGCTAATCCCACCTTTTCTAACCCTAATCTCAACTCAAAATATTTAATTAAGATTAAATATTTAATTTTCATATTTATTGAAAATATTTCAATAAATATTCCCAAAACTTAAGCTTTTGGAATGAATAAACTTTTATTCCATAAAACCAAGGAGAATTCTAGACTCTTCTAGAATCTTCTCAACCCAACCTCTTCACCCATCCTAATCCTAAAATCCCCTAATCCTAATCCTAATCCTCCCCCTAACCTTGTCACATTCCCTAAACAAGGTTAGCCAACTCTTAAGCTTGACCCAAAGTCAACAAACTTCTAGAGGCTTCTCTTACATGCATTAAGTGCATTTAAAGCCTCCTTATCCCTCTTACATGCATTTATGATGCATTTAAGAAGCCCCTCACCCCTTTCTTACACCCTTTGACCTTAGGCACATTTCCCAAATTGTGCACATTCCTCCCATCTTTCAACCCAATGCTCTTGTGACACTTGTCACAAGGAGGTGGCCTTGAACTAGCACAATCCATGTGCTCCCCTTTGAATGAATCTTGGCCTCTCTTAAAGATTTTGATCCTAGCCACTCATTCATCCTCCCAAAAGTCTATAAATAGTCCTCATTTCCAAGAGCAAAATATCCATTCACCTTTCATTTTATGCATTGTTATCATGTCCATTTAGCTCTAGACTTAGCATAAGCAATACTAATTGTTAGTTTCTTTTTATCATCTTCAAGCTTTCTTAAAGAACATCATAGCTTAGTAATAATGGATTAACATAGTTTCTTTTATTATTTTGCATAGCATATAGCATCATATCACACCTATATTTGGTCTAAAATCAATCTTAGTATGCATTAGAATATGCTCCAAGTGCTTAGAGAGCACACCCACATCCCTCTAATTGAAGCGAATCAAACATTTGCTCTATAGCACTTGTTTTTTTAGCAACAATCTTGAGGTGGCTTTGGTTTTGTTTTCATGTCTTATGCTATTTTTTAGTTCATGAACATGTTAGATTAGTCTAATGTTTGAATGTTTCAGCCTTTCAAGACAGGTAACAGGTTCAAAATCATAGTCTACATTCTGGCACGCCCGGTGGGACCCACTTCACGGGTTCTTTGCAAACATTCTGATGGGTTTTAGACCATTTTCAGATTTTTCAAGCTTATAGGCGGACGGAGCACTTCGATCCCTTCTTCTTCTTCTTGTCTATATTCTTCTTCCTCTTCTTGTCTATATTCTTCTTCTATTCCGTCTCCTTCTTCTTCTTCTTCTAGCAAGGAGGTCATGGCCATTTTTTTTCAAAAATAATAATAAAATCCATAAGGAAGCAAAATCATACACACCTTATTTTAGTGCTTAAAATGAACCCCCAAATCATTCTTGAATGCATTAAGGACTAAAATTTGCAAAATTTGTTCTAACAAACAAAACAAAAAAATTAATCAAGGCATTTGCATCCTTGCAACATCAAGGATTTTTTTAACAATGCATTCATGCAAAGTAGGAATGATCATATCTTTTTGGGCATAAAAAGAACATCAAATCTGCATTCAAACGAGTCAAAACAAAATCTTGAATGAAGCTAAAAGGAAGAACTTAGGTCCTAAAGCATCACTTTCCATTTGAAAAAAAAACACAATCTTGAATGCCTTAAAGATCAAAACAAAGCTTTTTTAAAAGTTCTTAATCAACACGCACACTCAATCTTGAATGCCCAAGTCAAAAAACTTGCAAACGCTCGATTTACTTTTTGGAGAAAGAAAAAGTCAAAATCTTAAACACTTGTGTCTTCAATTTCAAAGGTTCAAACACACTTAATCAAATTTAGAAAAATGAACAACTGCTTGATGTGCATTTAGGAGTTTTACTTTTTGCAAAACCCTGTTAAACTTAAGCAACGTAGAACACTTGGACTCGAACAAGTCCACTTCTTCTACTTTTAGCGAGGCCTGTCCAGGGAGAAGCGCTTCCTCTTTGGAGAACGACCTCAAACCGGTAGCCCCTCCGACCGGTATACAAACAAGTGAAGAACAAAATAATCACTTACATCTCCTAATCGCCGGGCGTTCGTGCCAAACACGTGACTGGGGATGGTAAACATTCCTCTCCCCCAGCATAATTGGCAAGGCTCTTAGGTGAGTCACGAATGATCAGCAAAACCGGGTATGGAGACTCCACGGAACTATTAAAAACCTGATAAAATAGAGGCTACCCTATCTACATCTGAAAGTATCAAAATCCTTGTGCAAGGACCGATTCCAAGGGGTTTACCGGGTCGCCTCAAGATTACTCACCATTTGTATTCCCTTCTAGGGGATACCAAGCTGTGGGCAAGCGATTTTGATACTCACCTTCCTTAGGTAGATCTGTTTGAAGTGCTTGACAGTCAAAGACTTCGTGAAAATACTTGTTGAAACATACACTTTCAAAGCTTTGTCAGAGTCAGTTGTCTTTGTTTGTATCCCGCAGGGTTGCTTTGTCCCTTGTGGAGATTGCTTTGACTTTAACTTTTGCCATTGGAAACCTTTGCCTCAAAATCAGAAGCCTCTTTTCCAAAGTGATGCCCAGCAAGAGCAAACATCCTAAAGCGAAGTTGCCCAAATCCCAAGCCTATCAAGAGTGAAAAGTTACCAAGAAGAAACTCAAGACCTATCAATCCACTATCCAAGCAACCCAAGCAGAGGAGAAGTCCCAAGCCAGATTTGAGAACATTGCCCATAACGCTCGCATCAAACAGTTCGCCTTCCGTTTCTGAGTTAACCATCACTTTGTCAACCTTGAGCCAGAAGATTAGCCAATTCCTTGTTCATGTCTTGTTCCATCTTCAGATCTTGAAATCTTGTCTCAAACAACCTTGCATCTTAGTTTCATCCTAGTTTCACCCTTTGCATCAGCATCAAAACTCTAGTTGCATCTCAAGAACATCATAAAAGTTGCATTCATCTTCCTACCAGCATTCTAGAAACAATCCTTGTCATTTGCATTATCCCTTTAGATAGAGCATTGTCCCTTCACCCTTCAAATACCTTTTCCACCAGCATCCCCCCATCAGCTTTCCATATCTTTCCGGTAGATCCATCATCCTTTGTTCCAAATCCAGAGATCCACCAACACTTAGTGTTTACCCTTTTGAGTTGTTCCTATCCCATATCCAAGATCAGAGACCATCATCCTCTTTTTGACACAACGTGTTGTCATAAAGAAATCAAACCTTGTCCTTGCATAGCCATCATCTCGAGCAAGAGATTGGAGTGTATTGATAAGAAACTTGTTGACCGAAGATCATCAGTCTATCTTAGGTTGACCCCATTATATCTCTGATCCTCCATTTGGGAAAAATAGCAGCTCATTTGTTGACCACTCAGTAATCTTTCACCAGCTCTCCACCAGTAACCTATCTTTCCTCCACCTAATCTTGACCCAAATCAGAGCATCCCACCAATCCTCCATCATCACCAAGCTCTTTTACCAATTTGCCACCATCTCTCACCAATCTTCCACCATCCTTGATCCAAATCCGAGCAGTTCATCCATCCTTGCATTGCATTCTAGAAAGTCATCATCTTTAGAAGTTCATCAACTTTGCATCCATCAACATCTTTTAGCCAAACATCTTGCATCCATTTAGCACTTGCATCTCCATGCCTGTTGAGACCAGATCTCGGAAAAGAAGAAGCATGAATCCTTATCCACCAACAACCTCATCCGATCCCAAACTTTTCACCAACGCCATGATGACCTATAATCCCCACATCCAAGCCAGTAACCCATGTGAAGATCCAAACATCCCTTCATCCCCCTTGGCAAACCAAGCATTTGTAAATCCTCCAGAAATCCCATCAGCAACCAATGCCCTTGTAGCACAACATCAGCAAAGCACGTTTGTTCACTATCTACCAGAAAATACCTCCATCCCACCATCTCTCTATCCACGCATCCCCATCAAAACTATCCAAGTTCCAGCACAAGCGTATTCTCTGTTTGTCCAATCATTTCCCGATCCTATCATGCAAACACCCCAAGAGCTTTCCACCACTCCCCTTTTCTTGCAAGGAAGCCTCGCCAGTCCCGCAACACAAGCTGCAGCACCATCCGCTCCATCTCATACCCCTTTTGCTTCATCATCTGCTATGGCTGCCCAAGCCCAAATCCAAACCCAAAGTCAGCTTCCACCTCTCACACAAGCTTTTACACCACCACCATTCACAAGTCAAGCAATGCCTTTCACCATCAAAGGAGCATCGTCACCCTTCACCCCCCAAGCACCCGTACCTTCTTCTTTGGGGTTAGCGCAATCGCTCCCCATTCCAACCTCATCTTTCTCTTGGGTGTTTCCTTCATTTTCCTCCTCACAAGCATCCGCTCAACCACAACCTCAACAAGCTCCTCTCTCTCAACCATCATTCGTGTCCCAAGCTCCTGTTGCTCCTACCATTTCATCATCCACTGCAGTGCACCCTAACACAAGCTCTCAATGGGGCCTTACGCAAGAAGAAATGAAGGCATGGGGGATCCCATCTCAATCCCCTACATCTATGGTTGCAAGTCAACAAACCGCCTTCACCCAAGCAGCACAGCAGCAACTACCCCAAGCACCGCCGGCTTCAAGCTATTCATCCCAAATCTCAAATACCTTCCAGCAAGTTCCACCACCTCAACAGCCAACTTTCCCCAGCTATCTTACCCCATCACCCTTTGCTTCTAGCTTCCCCACATCTGTTCCACCTCTAAGTAACGCAGGCATGCACCCAGCTTATATCAGCCAAACCCAAAGCCAACCTCAGCAACTACCACCATCATACCCGCAAGCAGCATCATTCCAACAGCCTCCCCCACAGCAACCACATGTCCCCTTTCAGCAAACACCCATCATTCCTCAACAACAGCAAGTCTCTTGCTATCAACCTCAGCAACAAATCCCTATCATCCCCCAGCAACAACAAGTTCCCACCCATCAGTTACAATAGGAAGTTCCAAATGTCCAATATCAGCAAGTAGTCCCACAACAACTGCCAGTTCAACAACAGAAAGTAGCCCAACAACATCAAGCGGTTCCATATCATTTACCACAATATCCCCCTATGCCACACCAGCAATATCCCCAGCAACCATTGCCCCAGAATCAGTTCCAACCCATTTATCCACAACAAGCGCTATATCCAGTTCCACAGCTTCCATCACAAGCAGAAGTCCCAGTTCCCTCGCCACTCAATGCTGAGTGGGAAGCAATGAAAAATGCTCTAAAGGAGCTACAAAGTGGAACAGAGAATAAAACATACAAATTCGAAGAGGTGTGCTCATATCCCTTCGATCGGTCCATAGCAACTATCCCTTTCCCCAAGCATTTTGAGATGCCCAAGTTCGACAAGTATCAGGGGAAAGGAGATCCAGTAAACCATATCAAAGAGTTCTACATGGCGTGCCAAGAAGTAGCTTACAGTGATAACTATCTCTTGCGCCTGTTTCCCAAAAGCTTGGGAGGAACTGCTGTTGAGTGGTTTTACAAAATACGACATGGGACAATAAAAACCTTTGCTGAACTCTCTGAGAAGTTCATCACACACTATGCCCATAATGTGGAGAATGAGTTGTCCTTGCTAGACCTATGCAACTCAAAGCAGAAAGACGGAGAAAGCTTTGCAGAATACTTGCAAAGATGGCAGAATCTTACAACTAGGTTATCATATCAGCCGCCAGAGAAGCATCTAACAAAGATCTTCATTGATAACCTACATCCAAAGCTATCCCATCACATACGAATGAACTGTCTCCAGACATATCAAGACATCAAGAGCAAAGGCATAGGCATCGAGAAAGCTCTCCTAGACGAAGGCACTATTCATCACTTCAAGGATGATTCCAAGAACAAACCCAACAATGATAAATCCCGTTACTGGAATCGTAACAAGAATGTTGTTACAGATGGAGCCACTGATACTAAAAATGTACAATTCGTTGTGGCTAGTCCTACACCAGCTCAAACATACCAACCGCCACAAGCGCCCATCTATCAGCAACCCCCAGCTCCTGCATATCAAGCACCTATTTATCAGCAGCCTCCTCAAGCTCATCAACCACCCGTGCAACAGTATCAGCAGCAATACCAACAGCAACAGCCAGCACGTCAGGGCAATCCTGTTAACGCAGTTAACATTGCCCCAAGGCAGAACAAACCCAACAATCAAAACAATCTAAAGAGGACTTTCACACCTTTGGGTGAGCCTCTGGATCAGATCTTTTATCGGCTAGCCAAGGCAAATATGATCACATATCCGCCCATCCCACAGAAGGATGACAACGCACCAAAGTCTGATTGGTATAAAGAACATGAATACTGTGATTACCATCGTGTGAAGGGGCACACAACATTGAAGTGCATGCGGCTTAAGCACTACATCCAGGATCTCATCGATCGCAAGGAAATCCAGGTCGATGCACCAACTCAAGCTTCACCCAATGCCGGTTTGCAAATATATCAAAATGTGTTCCCTCAACACGATGCCGGGAAGAATCAAGCCAGCGCCAATCAGTCCCAAAATCGTGGCAAAGGCAAGCAAGAAGATCACACAGCGGCCTACATCAACTATGACAAGTATGTCGGATGCATAACTCAAGTTGAGCCCATCCAAGATGAGCCCACCATCAATACCATCCACATCAGAGGGCCGGATCGACAATGTGCTGCAACTACCCGCAGTGGTAGGATAACTGTTGCCGGCGCTCCTCCGAGATCAGCTGCTCCTCCAAGGCCAACATCTACTGCATCCACAGCACAGTCTAACACCAGGCCAGCATCAAATGCACGCGCAACACAGCATAATGCACCAAGAGCACAATACAATATCATAGAGCATCTTGGGAACATGCCAGCCCAAATATCTATCTTGGATTTGCTCCGCACATCACCCATCCATCAGGAGATCCTGGACAAAGCTCTAAAAGAAGGTCATGTCCCCACGGACATTAACACAACTCAGTTTGAAACTCTTGTGGGACACCTATCTGCAGCATGTGCCTTATCCTTCAAAGAATCTGATATACCAGATGTCGCTCCTGACCATACTCTCCCTCTCCACATTGCTGTCATGGTCAGAGATTTCACCATCAAACGAGTTCTAGTGGATAATGGCTCAGCCCTCAACTTGTGCACATTAAAATTCATCAAGAAGATCGGGTTCACGGAGGCCAACATACAGCATGAGCAAATCACTATCAAAGCATATGATAACTTGGAGCGTACCTCTGAAGGTACTATGACTTTGCCTATCCAGCTAGGCCCAGCAACGCAAGATACTCTCTACCACGTTGTTGATCTTGACCTACCGTTCAATATCCTCCTCGGTCGTCCATGGATCCATTCCATTAAGGCCGTACCATCTACTTACCATCAGTGCATCAAGTTTCCACATCAAGGCACTGAGGTTACCATCCACGCTGACCCTAACCCCTTCACATACTGCCTTGCGATGGAAACATCTTTCCCTCATTCTACTCATTGTCCTGGAACCGATATTGGTACTTCTATTGCTAGCTCATCCCGATCCCATCGCGATCCAGAGACCATCCTCTCTTCCACCTTATCATCCATCAAGATCAACAACTAGGGTTGTGGCGAATACAGCCTCAGTGATGCATTTGTTGTAGGAGCTCTTCCATGTGATCCACATACTCAAGGGCGCCCAAGTTGTCAAAACAAGCATGTTAAGGAACATCATAAGCTCAAGCAGATAGGAAATATGACTTTTGAGTCTCATGGTACCATCAACAGCAAAGAAATAGATCCAGATATTAACAAATGGTTATACAAAGATCCTCCATCACGTGACACACAACTTCTTGAGTACTTCAAAGAGAAATATCCAATCCCCTTCAAAAATGTCACAGAACACTATAACTATCAAGGTGGTGGTCTAGGACCACAAGAGGATGGAAATTTGTTTCCTATCATACCATCCCAGAATCTAGAACAGCAAGGACTTGGCTTTAATACCTCTCACCTGCTTGAACAAGAGCCCAATACCACAACTGAGGGCACTAACATGACCAACATGAACTTTTCGAATAGCCAGGATGACCTTGTGGAAATCGAAGACATCCCCGAAGAGAAAGACATCCGATCCTATGACGATATCTTTGCCGACGACACCCTCCTGGAGACTTCTATTCTCCAACAACTCTCCATTAACCTCATAGATCTTCCCCTCACAAACCCCGACCTCATAGATTGGGACCAACCAAGCATTGCACACATCGATGAGTTCCAAAGCGCACAAGCACTCCTAGAATTCATGGGGGCATCAGGTCCAGCAAGCAATCAAGATCCAACATCAACCTCTGTCTATCAGCTTCACCCAGAAGGATATTTTGGGGAAGAGGCAAGCTTTAGTCGCAAAAATGATAAAGCAAAAGAACATCATGATTCTTTATGTGAAAACCCTTCTGGGGCACATTCTGACTCCAAAACAGTAAAAATAAAGGGCGTATCTTCTAGTGAAAACTTGGCAATTCAAGCGCTAGAAGATGAAGCCTTGCCTCTTCCCCCTATCCAAGATTATAGACCAGAGCAATCTCCAATCATCATAGAAGAGACCAAGCCAATCAACTTAGGAACAGAAGAATGTCCAAGGATCACCTACATTGCAATCAACCTAACAGAAGGAGAAGAAATGGCTCTCAACACCTTGCTCAAGGAATCAGTTATCAACTTTGCATGGTCATACGCCCACATGCCTGGGCTTGATCCAAACCTTGTTGTTCATCATCTATCAGTAGATCCAAACGTTAAGCCAGTGAAGCAGAAGCTAAGGAAAATGCATCCAAAGGTAGCATTACTAGTTAAAGCAGAGCTTGAGAAGCTCCTTCAAGCAAAAATCATCAGAGCAATTGACTACTCAGAATGGATCTCTAACATGGTGCTAGTCACAAAGCCTTCTGGTGACATCAGAATCTGTACTGATTTCAGGGACTTGAACAAGGCATGCCCTAAGGATGATTTCCCATTGCCAAACATAGACATGCTTGTAGACCTCACAGCGGGTCACGAAATGCTATCACTCATGGATGGCTTTTCCGGTTACAACCAGATTCATATAGCAGAAGCAGATCAACATAAAACAGCATTCACAACCCCATGGGGTACCTTCTGCTACAATATGATTCCCTTTGGGCTAAAGAATGCAGGAGCAACATATCAGCGAGCAATGACAGCGATCTTCCATGACATGATCCACAAGATCCTTGAAGACTATGTGGATGATATCCTTGCAAAATCCAAAACAAGGGATGAACACCTCAACATCTTAGAGCGTGTGTTTGATCGTCTGAATCATTATGGCTTAAAGCTTAATCCAAAGAAATGTGTCTTTGGTGTTACATCTGGAAAGCTCCTAGGTTTCATAGTATCGTGACGAGGCATAGAGATAGACCCCAAGAAGGTCAAAGCAATAACAGAGATGCCTCCACCAAGAACACTCAAATAGCTCAGAAGCCTACAAGGAAAGCTTCAATCAGTGCGTCGGTTCATTTCTCAGTTAGCAGACAAGTGCCAACCTTTTACGCATCTCCTATGCAAAGACACAAGCTTCAAATGGGATCCCATATGTCAAAGAAGCTTTGATAAGATCAAGGAGTATCTTGCCAATTCTCCAATCCTAGTACCACCAATTCCAGGATGCCCTCTCATACTCTACATCTCGGCAACCACTACAGCACTGGGGGCACTCTTAGCTCAGCATGATGATGACAACAAGGAGAGAGCCATCTATTACATCAGTCGCACTCTTGTCGGATATGAGCTTAATTATTCACCTATGGAAAAAGCATGCCTTGCAGTGGTCTTTACCACTCAAAAGCTTAGACATTACATGCTCAGTCACACAATCAAGCTCATTTCAAAGGTGGACCCCCTCAAATATCTACTATCAAAGACAACTCTCACAGGCCGTATGGCAAAATGGGTCATGATACTCAGTCAGTTTGACATCCAGTATATTGATCGCAAAGCAATCAAAGGGCAAGTCATTGCCGATCAACTAGCAGAAGCACCACTGGTGGATGCCTATCCACTAATCATGGAATTCCCTGATGAACACTTATGCATGATTGAAGAGCAGCCCATGTGGAAACTATACTTTGATGGCTCCTACACATCACATGGATCAGGGGCAGGAATCCTATTCGTCACACCTCAAGGTGACTACATCCCAAAATCATTCAAATTGGGATTCCCATGTACCAACAACATTGCAGAATATGAGGCACTCATCTTAGGTCTCAGAACAGCCATTCAGTGGAATATTATAGAATTACAAGTATTTGGAGATTCACAGCTGATTATCAAACAAGTCCTAGATGAATATCAAACAAAGGATGACAAGTTGCTACCTTACAAAGAGCTGGTGGACAAACTGCAAGAGCATTTCCTACATCTACAGTTCACACAGATCCCAAGACTTCAGAACAAAGCAGCGGACGCAATGGCAACCATTGGATCCTTGTTAGAAATCCCACGCGACGCATCACAATATGAATTCCTAGTCGAGTAGCTACATACGCCAGCTTATGAGAACGCTGATGCAGAAATGGTATGTGTCTTGGTTGGTCCCCAATCCCCATGGTACCACGACATCCATGCATATCTAAAAAATGGTATCATATCTCCTCATCTCACCAATAACCAACGCCAAAACCTTATTCGCAGAGCTTCCCGCTACACTCTTGTAGCCAACACCCTATATCGTCGTGGGTATCACAATGTCCTATCTAGATGTTTAGACTCAAACAAGGCCGTCCTGGCCTTACAAGAAGTTCACGCTGGAATTTGCGGTGCCCACACGAGTGGCATGGTTCTAGCAAAGCAGCTGCTTAGAGTTGGATATTATTGGCCAACAATAGAACATGATGCATGTGAATTTGTCAAGAAATGTCTCCCATGTCAACAGCATGCCAATTTGATACATGCACCAGCACAGGATCTACAGCCTATTGCACCACCGTGGCCTTTTTCATGTTGGGGCCTCGACCTCGTTGGCTTGATCACCCCCCTCTCTTCGGATGGACACAAGTATATCATAACAGCCACAGAGTACTTTACCAAATGGGTTGAAGCGATTCCGCTCACCCTTACTACTGGCATCCAAATATCCAAGTTCATCCTCTACCATATCATTTGCCGCTTCGGCATACCATCTACCATCTTCACAGACCATGGCACACCTTTTGAAAACCATCATGTGGATGATCTATGTGCCAGACTCCACATCCATCACCGTTTCTCCAGTCCATATTTCCCTCAAGGAAATGGCCAAGCTGAGTCAACTAACAAAACTATCTTGAAAATCCTCAAGAAGGTTGTCAATGATTCTGGTCGTGACTGGCACCTCCAAATCAATCCCGCCCTTTGGGCCTACCGCACTTCTTATTGCACTCCCACAGGCACCACCCCATACTCCCTTGTATATGGTGCTGAAGCTGTTCTATCGATCGAGGTTGAGCTCCCCTCATTGCGAGTCTCCATGAAGAACGACACCACTGATGAAGATTATCGTGTAGCCCGTCTCACACAGCTAGACCTGTTAGATGAAAAGAGACAGCTAGCATATGATCACCTGGTGGCATACCAAAATCGACTCAAAAGGAGTTATAACAAAAAGGTCCATCCTAGACAATTCCAGGTCGGTGACATGGTCCTTAAAGAAAATCAGAAGGTCCTAGCAAATAGAGAAAAGAAAGGAAAGTTTGAGCCTACTTGGTTGGGCCCCTATATTGTCACCGCATCCTTCGGCTCCGGAGCCTATCAGCTATCAACACCAGAAGGCGAGCCCTTGAATGATCCTATCAACATCATCCATCTGAAGAGGTTCTATGCCTGAACCTGATCCTGCATATATCAGAAAATCCAAAAACATTCAAAAAAGCAAAAAAAAGAAAAAAAAGAAAAAAAGAAAAAAAAAGAAAAGAGAAAGAGAAAATAATCGTCCAACGGTGAAAACTTGGCAATTCAAGCGCCTTGGACAAGTATGTTGGTGAAAACCTGGCAAACAGGTGCCAACATAGTAAACTGAGCTATTTATCTATTCAGTTGTCCTTTCAGCTACTGTCCTCTTCCTCCATCCATAACAGATCTCCCAACAGTTCCATCTCCCCTATCCTCCAAGCATTCGGCTTCCATCTTCCTCCAACCCATCTGCAATCCATATCCTATTCCAAAGCTTTGTACCATATCTTGTACCATATCCTTATCCCTTTCCTATACAGCGCAATCCTTTCTGTAAATATCCTTCTTGTCTCCGTCCTAGTGAGAGTCCCGCCGAGTGTGATCTTCCTATCCCCAATCCTGAGCTTCTGTACATATCCCTTGTGCATATCGTTCCTCCTTGTTGTGCATAACCTTTGTCCGTCCTGCAGCAGCATTTGATCAAATATCTTGTCCCATCCCCAGCCTCAGAAAACTTTTAGTCCCACTCGGGCCTTGTGCTTCAGCAACATCAATTGTCGACTTATCCTTGCTCATCCTGATTATTCCTTGAACTTCAGCTTTTGCCAGCGAACAACTACACTTATTCTCTCACCAACCCATGGGTCCTTGAGGATATATCGTTCCTCCTGTCTGACCTAATCTTCCATCCTGGTCCTTGAGGATATATCGTTCCTCCTGTCCGACCAATCTTCCCACCATCAATCAAATCACATCTCTCTCCTTGGCAAAGGATGTCTTTTTGGAGTTTTCATTTTGACCTTGGATTTTGTCCTTTGGGTCTTGTTAATCTTTTACAGCTTCTCATTGTTCTCTACTCAACATCACCACGATCCTTTATATCATGGTGTGCTGCGAATGAGGATAATCTGGGGCAAGGTCTTTTGATCTTTTGCTTCTGCCTGTGAGTCAGTCGTGTGTTTGTGGTTTCTTCAGCATCATTTCCACCATGCCTCCTTCGGGTTTCATGTGCGATGCTGGGGCAACCCTGCGTGTCTTTTTAGCGTCAGTCCTATGCAACGCTGGTGACAAGGCCTCGTGATCCCAATATCCTTGGCAGGTCTCTAGCATTGCTATATTAAACTAGGTTGTGCTCTCCACATTTGCACTTGGAGCTTCCCCATCTCCCCTGCATCCTACATCATATAGATTAATCTTGCATCCTCATGTAGCTGCATCCTGCATTTTGCATTCCATCTCATCTTGCATTCACTCATCTTTGCTCTTGGAAGCTTGGTTATTTATCTCCCCTTCTTCCTAGGTCCTTCCTTCTCTGTTTCCTTTCGAGAAAATTTCACAATGTTTGCTCCTTGCGTTCTTTTCTCGAGGGGGCACAATCCCTTATTCCTCTAAATTCTAGCCTTGGGCATCTTATTTTCTTGTCTTTGACGCCATGCCACTTGCGACATCGCATCAAAGAGGGGCAAAATGTAGACACCTAAAAATCTTTTTGGAAAATAAATTATTTTTATTTTCTGAAAAATCCCTGATGACATCATCATTTATTAATTAATTATTTATTTAATTAATTAATTTATTTTTATGTCATTAAATCCCTTTATCTTAATTAAAAATATTTAATTAAGAAATCCCTCCCAAAAATGTTTAAATCTTATTTAAACATTAATCCCCTATTTATTAATTATTTTAATTAATAAATTGACCAAAAATCCCCCAAAAAATAATTAATTTATTTTTTGACCAAAAGTTAGCCTTTTTTCCTAAAACCACTAACCTCTTCCAAAATCTTCTAATCCCTTCTTAATTTCGATTAAAAGGCTAATCCCACCTTTTCTAACCCTAATCTCAACTCAAAATATTTAATTAAGATTAAATATTTAATTTTCACATTTATTGAAAATATTTCAATAAATATTCCCAAAACTTAAGCTTTTGGAATGAATAAACTTTTATTCCATAAAACCAAGGAGAATTCTAGACTCTTCTAGAATCTTCTCAACCCAACCTCTTCACCCATCCTAATCCTAAAATCCCCTAATCCTAATCCTAATCCTCCCCCTAACCTTGTCACATTCCCTAAACAAGGTTAGCCAACTCTTAAGCTTGACCCAAAGTCAACAAACTTCTAGAGGCTTCTCTTACATGCATTAAGTGCATTTAAAGCCTCCTTATCCCTCTTACATGCATTTATGATGCATTTAAGAAGCCCCTCACCCCTTTCTTACACCCTTTGACCTTAGGCACATTTCCCAAATTGTGCACATTCCTCCCATCTTTCAACCCAATGCCCTTGTGACACTTGTCACAAGGAGGTGGCCTTGAACTAGCACAATCCATGTGCTCCCCTTTGAATGAATCTTGGCCTCTCTTAAGGATTTTGATCCTAGCCACTCATTCATCCTCCCAAAAGTCTATAAATAGTCCTCATTTCCAAGAGCAAAATATCCATTCACCTTTCATTTTATGCATTGTTATCATGTCCATTTAGCTCTAGACTTAGCATAAGCAATACTAATTGTTAGTTTCTTTTTATCATCTTCAAGCTTTCTTAAAGAACATCATAGCTTAGCAATAATGGATTAACATAGTTTCTTTTATTGTTTTGCATAGCATATAGCATCATATCACACCTATATTTGGTCTAAAATCAATCTTAGTATGCATTAGAATATGCTCCAAGTGCTTAGAGAGCACACCCACATCCCTCTAATTGAAGCGAATCAAACATTTTCTCTATAGCACTTATTTTTTTAGCAACAATCTTGAGGTGGCTTTGGTTTTGTTTTCATGTCTTATGCTATTTTTTAGTTCATGAACATGTTAGATTAGTCTAATGTTTGAATGTTTCAGCCTTTCAAGACAGGTAACAGGTTCAAAATCATAGTCTACAACCATCTAGAAATTTTCTTCCATCAACAAAAGTTATTCTTTCATTACCACATACCTTTTCTTCGGTCTCCTTCAATGGCTTTAACTTATGTCGCACTCCATCCTTTGTCAGGGAATAGATATTCGCATGACCATCATGTACAACACATCTGTCAAACTACCATGGTCTACCCAACAACATATGACATGAATCCATAGATATTATATCACATAGTACCTCATCTTGGTACCCCGCTGATCTTGAACTTTACCAGGCACTGTTCACTGACCATGACCTTGTGGTCATCCTGCACCCAGGCAATCTGATATGGATGTGGGTGTTTCTATCTCTTGAGCTTCAACTTTGTCACCATCTCTTCTGACACCAAATTGTCAGTGCTTCCACTATCGATAATCACATCATAGCATTTACCTTCACACTTGCATCTAGTGCGAAACAAGCTCCTCCTTTGTTCAAGTTCATTCTCACCACTTAGCAGGACTCTTCTGTTAATTAGCGTTTCTCCTCTTTTAGCATCTTCATAATTTGATGATCTGGCATCTTCATCTACATGTGCAACTCTGGCTTGACCTTCATTTCTCCTGTCTCTTCAGCCTTGGCGCTAAGGACATTCAAATACCCTATGACCTTCTTCTCCACAGTGAAAACATGTTCCACAGAAGCCTCCTCTTCCAGATCCTTGTCCTCTTCCTCTTCCTCTCTGATCTCTATTATTCTGATCTTGGAAACAATTGAAATTGATTCCTCTCTAATTCTGGCTGCTACTAGCCTTATCCTTCTTTTTCGGATCTTCATTTCGGCCACCATATGACCATCGACTAGATCTTCCACCATGACCTCTTCCATTTTGTCTTCTCTCAAACTTTTTGTTCAGCTTTTCCTCTACTTTTAGGGAAAACTGGTATGCCCCCTCAATACTGTTCATTCAAACCAAATTCAACTCCTCCTAAATACTTGGCCTTAACCCATTAAGGTATCAGGAAACTTTCTCCTTATCAGCTTCCGCCTGACCTGTTCTAATGAGGAGTCGATAGAACTCCTCTGTATACTCCTGAACAGATCTTCCTGCTTGCTTCAAACTTTGCATTTTCTTTAGTAGGTCAAGCTCATAATCAACAGGAATGAATTGGTGCTTCAATTTATCCACCATTTGATCCCATCTTGTGATTTTATCTTTCCCTCTTCTATTTCACTCCAATTGAATCTCTTGCCACCAGATCTTCGCATGACCTTTCAGTCTGGCCTTCGCAAATTTGACCCTATCAGGATCCTCAACATCTTCATACTCAAAATATTCCTCACATTCATTGATCCAGTCGATCAATTCCTCTGGGTTAAGATTTTCAAAAAATGTAGGAACCTCAATCTTAGGTCTTTTCCCAATCTTGGAAATCACCCGAAAAAGTCTTTCTTCCTCCTGATTCACAACTTCAGCTTCTCCTTCTTAATATTCTTCTTCAGCTTCATCCTCGCTTTCATCTCTGACATTAACATTCATTCCTTTGTGAATCTCTTCTTGCAATGCTCGCACTTGTCTCTGCAGCTCTCTAACCTCAGGTGTCACAGTACTAGCTCTTCCACCACGTTCTCTTCATGGAGGCATTTTCACGATGCGCACTAAAACCCTAACCACGGTCCTAGTGCAAACTGCCTCATAGTCTATGATCTATTTACACACTCAAGAACTCTTGCTCTGATACCACTTGATGAAGGGTGCTCCCCTTAGTACCACAAACACATAACAGAAATAGAGAAACAACAACAATAATATGCAAGAATAGAAAATTGGCTTCTTATTATCTCCACAAATGTGGAATTACAAACTTTTAGAATTACAATATGCAAAGCCACATGGGCATTCCCTTACAATATTCTATAGGAAAAATCTTTGAATCAATACCCAGAACTGCCCTAGACAACACTACGGGCCTTCTTTATATAGGCAATTTCCACCGCCCGAGAAGGTTCTAGAAATTTAGCTCTAAGGGCCGACCCAACTTAGAATTATTTTATTTCTCAATTTATTACATCAAAGTCGGCTCAAAATAACTTTTGAAACCCGAACAGAAATTTTGAAGGAAAATTATTTTCTGCCATTTCAGGTGGCCTGACTTCCGGAGACCATAAGTCATCACCAGTTGACCTGATTGACTATTATAACCCCATTTCAAAAATGTCACGAAGCACTCTACAGACTTGACTGGCAGAAAGCGCTCATCACCCAATTTTTTGACCTCATCTGGGGCCTCTAAAGCCTTCAAAACTGAGTCCAAAGTTTCTGTACCCTGCTGCCAATACCAAAAATCTTTAATATCTTCAAAACTAGACCTGATCTAGCCATGAAACTTTGCTGGCAGGCTGATATGACTGAGATCAACCTCCACATGTAAAATCAGAACATTCTAAGATCATAAGGCCAACTTACTAAAAATAAAAAGTTTCCATAAATAGCAGCTCTGCACAAGATAGCCCTTTTTTAATACAAAAATAGAAATATTTTTGGGTGATGCAAGATTGCCCTTACACCTAGGATGCTCCTGAATCATCTTCAAAAATGTAACATACCTTTTTTCCCTTATCATTATTGTCTTAGTTATCTCTATTTTAGTGTCGATAACTTCTATTGTTTCTCCTCCCATAGCATCCTTCACCAGATCGATCTTTGTTTCTATCATCTTCTTTCCTTTTTGGGCATCTAGCTGCAATATGACCAACTTCTTTGTAGTTAAAACAAGCTTAAGGCAATTTTCCCTTGTATCTACCTTTACCTTTAGGTAACCTCTAGCCATAAGAGCTTCAAGTTCATCAAGCTCATCATCAGTGTTAGTGTCATTATCATCCCTATTGTTTCTACTGCTAGACTTACCGATCTTGAGAGAAGACATGAAAGAAGACTCAATAGACAGTAAAATACTATTATCAAAATTGTTCAACTCAAAAGTTGTTAGCTTACCAATCAGACTATCAAGAGTAAGAGTTTTGCTAGGTGCAGACCTCATTTCATGTATAGTTGATATTCTGATTGCATAAGCAAGTAGCAAGGTCCTTAGAATTTTACTTACCACTGTATCTTCATCAATGACACCACTAGATCCTTTGATATCATTGACTACTGTTAGGAATAGTCCCAAGAGATAACTAAGAGGGGGGGGTGAATTATTTATCTACTAGTTTCAATTCTTTATCCAATTAAGTATACTTAAACATAAAGAATAAACACAATGAAAGAACACTTGAACACAACACCAATATTTTGGTTACAGGGAAACCCAAATAGGTAAAAACCCCAATGGGAATTAACACCCACTAATAATCTTCACTAGTGTATTATGATCCTTGTTAGGAGTTGTCTTTACAATGCATTTAGTACAATGAACTAGTCAAGGGTCAGACCCTGTTAGGATTCTTTTACAATTAACCCTGCTAGGGGTGAGGATGCACTATCCAAGAGCACACTGCTTAAATGAGTGAAGGCTACAACCTTCTGAATAACAAATACACACTATATCTTGATCTTGGTGAACTATACTTTTACCTACTAGCTTGATCAGTTCCAATGTATAGCACAACTAATTTACTTGGTCACATAGACCTTTTTCTGATGGCTCACTTCGCACACTCTGCTATGCTCTACACAATCAACTATGAACCATACCATAGTAATCACAAATGACTGCTTATAAATATCTTTCCACAAAATGATATAATCAAGTTGGCCTATTAGAACCACCTTGAAATAATATTAGAGAAACCATAACATACTCTAATAATAATTATGTCAGCTCTACTAAGCATGCAACACATTCTGGGACCTATCCAATATTAATAAATGTAGACACACGCTACACACTGTCAGCTCTACCAAAGTAATTGAAACTTTCTCCTCAAGCTTAATTACATCATGCAATCTTAATAGAACATTACTAAATCTTCTCCAAGCACTAATCCAAGGGTGCATACCAAAATGATATGTGCAACTCCTAAACCAATATAATCGATGTTGGCTCTTCTGAATAAACACAGGAAGTTGCTACTGGTGAATAGTGACTACATAACTTCACTTCTACTAACCATCAGACTCTATGTCCATGAATATAACATCACTAACATGTATCCATCACATATCTAGATGCGCAAGGCTCCATGATAACTGTACGGACAATCATTCATAGAACACTACCTGTAACTCTGTCAAGAACACTACTGACACAACTTGCTATATAAATATCTATACCAGTAGTTAACCTATGCATCCATGATATCATGTTGATAACATGTCCATGTTGTATATACTATAAGCTTACTACATAAGTCTTTCATGCATGCTACTTACCATATGTTGTCATCAATCACAAACATATAGTCTACAATGGCTTGTAGGTAAATCTCTAACAATCTCCCCCTTTGGCATTGATGGAAACATATGGAATGAAAAACTTCACCAATCCAAATGAATATTTCTTTTATAAAATTCTCCATTTCCTCTTTAAAACTCCCCCAAGGATGAATCCTCCATCTTCTGCAATATTCTTCAACATTCTCTATTTCCTCAACTGAATTTCTTCCATAACTAAATACTAGTCCCCCTTAGTATATTACTCCTTCTTTCACTTCTATTTTTCATGACTATATATTACTCCCCCTTTGACATCAATGGAAAAGGGAACCAAATAGTTTAAGCACTAGTACTATTCCTAAAGTATAGCAGTCAACCATCCATTAGTCCCTGAGGACTGATGCTCTTTCCTCTAAGTAGAATCAGTGAAGGGAATTACTCCCAGCTTCTCCGTCAGATACTCAAAAGTATCCTTTGGCAAGGGCTTTGTGAATAGTCTGCTAACTAATCTTTAGTACTCACATAGTCCACCTTGACTTCTTTCTCTACCACTTTCTCTCTTAGGAAGTGATACTTGATCTCAATGTGTTTTGTCTTTTCATGCATCACAAGTTTCTTTGACATGTTGATAGTGCTAGTATTATCACAATGAATAACAATATGATAATCAATCTGGATTCAAAAATACTTTATCATCTACTTGATCCAAACAATTGTAAAATAATTCAAGGTTGTTCCAACATACTCCACTTCTATTGTTGACTGAGAAATACAATTTTGCTTCTTACTTGTCCAACTGACAAGTCTATCACCAAGAAACATTGCTCCTCTTGATGTACTCTTTCTATCATCAATGCATCATGCCCAATCTGCATCAGTATGCACATGAAGCTCAACATTTTCTAAATTAGGATATCATAGACCATATTCTATAGTGCCTTGAAAGTATCTAAATATTCATTTTACTTCCATAAGGTGACTTTGTTTAGGCTCTGCTACAAATCTTCCAACTATGCCAACTTCATTGGAAATATCAAGTCTAGTTCGAGTAAGATAAATGAATTTTCCAATTATAGACTTGTACAATGTTATATCTACTATTGGTGAGTCATCTTCTTTTGTAAGCTTGCATCCAATTATCATAGGTGTCCCTACTAGCTTGCAATCTTCCATCTTGAATTTCTTTAATATCTCTTTGACATACTTAGACTGATTAATGAAAATACCCTTTCTGTCTGTTGTACATTCAATCCCAAAAGTATTTGATAGGTCCAATCATGCTCATCTCAAATTCACTTTGCATCTCCTTAGAAAATTCAGCACTTGGTTTTTCATTACCTCAAAAGATAATGTGATCAACAAATATAGCTACAAGTAGTAGTCCTTCAAATGTCTCTCTTATGAATAGATTACAATCTGCTACTCCTTTCTTGAATCCAATTTTTGTTAGATATCTATCAAGTCTTTCATACCAAGCTCTAGGGGCTTGCTTAAGTCCATAGAGGGCTTTCTTCAATCTACATACCATATCAAGCCTTTCTAATAGGGTGAATCCTTCTAGCTGCTCAATGTATACTTCTTCTTTTAGCTCTCTTTTCAAGAATATTGAATTAACATCCATCTGATAAACTTTGAAGTTTTTGAATGTTGCATAGGCTAAAAACAACTTAATAGCTCTAATTTTCTCACTGGTGCAAATGTGTCTAAATAATCAATACCTTCTCTTTGCGCATATCCCTTGCATACTAATCTTTCTTTATTTCTTACTACTGTACCATCTTTATTCATCTTGTTTTTGAATATCCATATTGTTCCAATCACATTCTTATCACTAGGTCTTGGGACTAGTTCCCAAGTATCATTCTTGATAATATGATCTAGTTCTTCTTTCATAGCAGCATGCCAATCTGAATCATTGCATGGATCTTCAACACTTAAGGGTTCAATCTAAGATAGTAAACATATTGCTTCATTGCTTACAAAACTCTATTCTTTTGATCTTGTTGTGACTTTTCCTTTATGATCTCCAATGATGTCATCCTTAGAGTGATATCTAGATGTAAAATTTCGAGCTTTAGGTGATAATGTCTCATATGCCTCAGGAGTTTCTTCTTCACTTGTCTCAGGGTCATTGAATAACACATCAATACTGTCAAACATTTCTTCAACAACTATCTCACTATTGGAGGGTTTGGGTTCTTCTTCAATCGTAGGTGAGTAATGATGATATCTTTCTTGAACCATAAACTTTTCATCAATCTTAACATGAGAACTTTCATTGATTTTCTTTAATCTCAAGTTAAAACATCTATAAGCTTTAATTTTAGTAGAGTAACCATGAAAATAACTTCATCACTTCTTGCATCAAACTTGCCTACTGCTTCATCTCTCTTGATGTAGCACTTGCTTCCAAAGATTCTAAAGTATTTTACTATGGGAACATTACCAAACCATAGCTCATAAGGTGTCTTGTCCGGGCCAGGACTGAATTGAATTCTATTGATGGTATAGACTATTGTATTGACTACATCTCTCCAACATGTGTGTGTAACTTTTCCTTCAATCATGATGGTGTGCATTGTGTCAAGGATGATCATATTCCTTCTCTTTGTAATCTCATTCTGTTGAGGGGTTCTAGGTGCACTTAACTATCTTTTTATGCCATGTCCTTCACAGTACTCATAGAATTTGTTAGAGATGAATTCTCCTCCTCTATTTGATCTTAGACACTTTATATTTAGTCTAGATTAATTCTCAACCTTAGCTTTGAATATTCTGAACTTCTCAAATTCTTTTGACTTATCTTTTAAAAACATAACCCATGTCATTCTAGAATAATCATCTACAAACAAAATGAAATACATTTCACCATAGTATGACATTGTTTGGGTTGGTCCACATAGGTCTGTATGAATCAGATCAAACTTGTTCTCTACTGAATTATACTTTCTCCTGAATTAATTCCTCACATGATTTCCCATTACGCATTCCCTGTAGATGGTATCAATTGGCTTTGCTATGCTAGGTAGGTCTCTTACTGCCTTAACATTACTGATCTTTACTATGTTATCAAAATTGATATGACATAGTCTTTTGTGCCACAACCAACTATCATCTACTTTAGCAAAAAAACAACTTGCTTCTGGATTAAGATGAAAAACATTACCTGTGGTCTTTGATCCTGATGCAATGATTTCTCCTTCTTTGTTGTTAATGATGCACTTGTTTCCATTGAATTCCAATCTATAACCTTTGTCAAGTAACTACCCAACACTTAGTAGGTTATGTTTCAAACCATCAACATAAAGAACATCATTAGTGTTATTCTTTCCATCCAAGGTGATGGCTCCTCTACCAATGATAGGTTTGGGAGTTTTATCTCCAAATATAACCATGCCTCCTTTGTATCTATCCAAATGAACAAATATATCTTTGTCTCATGTCATGTCATGTGAGAAATCACTATCAATGATCCAATATGTCCTAATGTCAACTTGCAAAATCAGAGCTAATTCTTCTGAATCCTTTTCATCTTCAAGGGAAATGACTCCAATTTATTCTTCTGGTAATTCTTCATCTGATACTCCATCTCCAGCATAATAGCATTCCTTTGTATACTAAGGCTTGTAGTTATTCTGCTACCTTTTTGATGTAGGAGCATCTTGGGTCCTTGGAAATCATGTGTCACCAAAAACATTTTGGAGTTTGTTTGTGTTGCTTGATTTCTACTTTGACCAAGTTGGTCGGTACTTGGTCAGTTTCCTTTGGTTATTGAGTGTAGTTGGTTATCTCCTAGGTGATCGGTTGTTTCACTCGCACTCGACGTTGCTTGTCTATTGCTCGGTTATCTTTTCTCACCATTAAGTTAAGTTTTAGTTTCTAGTTTTAGTTTTAGTTTTATGGATTTAATGTTGATATCAATCATTGGGAAGTGTGTGGTCCTATATATGACTGTTCCTTCCATTGATTGTGGATATAAAGGCCAACTCATTTCGGTAGACTCTTGTATAAATGTAGTTGTTTGGTTGTAGTTTAGGAGGCAATTTTTTTGGTGTAGAAGATAGAAGATAGGAAGATTATATATTGTTGGCAGATCCTTGCATGTTTGAGGACTTTTGTAAATCATTGTAATATTTGGCCCTAACCGAGAAGGCATTACAGCCTGGCATGTATCATTCTATTTGATGGAAAATTAATTAAAGCTTTTGCATTCTCTCTCTCACTATTGTTGTTTATTTGCTTTCGCATGTGTTGAGCATGCTTGGATCATTAGGGTGTGCCATTGCTTGGCCCCTGCCTTGCGTCACTTTTAACTCTTGTAGGACACTTAGATGCAAAATGACCAATCTTATTACATGAAAAGCATTTAAATGGAAATTGACCTTCATATTTCCCTTTTCCTTTCTTTTCTCTTTTAGAAATCATAGAAATGAAATCATCTAGTGTTTTTTCTACATCATCATCGTCAAAATTACTAGAAGTGCTTGCAGATTTCTTACCATGGACTGATGCTTCGAAGGTTGTTTCACTTTTAGGTTATTTCTTCAATCTTGAAATCTCAAAAGCTGAAATTTTGTTGATCAAGGTTTCTCTTTTGAAATTTGATGTAAGCTACATGGTCTCATCAAGGATGTTGATCTTGTTTTCATACTCTACTGTGAGAGTGGTCATCAACTTATCCATAATGTCTTCTTTTGAGATCTCTGCACCATTGTTCCTGATTCTTGCAACTGCTTCACTAATTCTTTGGTTGTAAGCTCTGATGTTCTCTTGAGGTAGCATCTCTAATGCATTGTATCTTTTCTTCCAAGTTTTTCTGCACACATCCTTTGCTTGTTTGTCTCCTTAAAATATGTCTTCTAGGTGCTTCCATATCTTGTGGGCTATATCAACTTTCTTTATTTCTGAAAACTCACTATTAGATAGGGTGCTAATAAGGGCTTCTTTGGCTATTGCATTTTGATGAAATAATTACTTATGATTTTTAGTAGCATCATCTTTTGCAAGGTCTTCTAAAGTAGGGATCTTGACTTCTTTGATAGTTACATCAAAAACTTCAAAAGAAATGCATTGTAAATGTGTCACCATCTTGTTCTTCCAGTCAAGATAATTCTCTCCATCAAACTTAGGACTTTCTTTTCTAAAGAATGCCATCTGATCAACCTCAAGCTGTTAAAATTTCTCTCTAAAGTACTTAGCTCTGATACCAATTGTTTAAAAAAGTCCCAAGAGATAACTGAGAGGGGGGTGAATTAGTTATCGAATAGTTTCAATTCTTTATCCAATTAAGTATACTTAAACATAAAGCATAAACACAATGAAAGAACACTTGAACACAACACCAATATTCTAGTTACAGGGAAACCCAAATAGGTAAAAACCCTAGTGGGAATTGACACCCACTAATAATCTACACTAGTGTATTATGATCCTTGTTAGAAGATCCTTAACCCAGTTAGGAGTTGTCTTTACAGTGCATTTAGTACAGTGACCTGGTCAAGGGTCAAACCCTGTTAGGAGTCTTTTACAATTAACCCTATTAGGGGTGAGGACGCACTATCTGAGAGAACACTACTCAAATGAGTGAAGGCTACAACCTTCTGAATAACAGATACACACTATATCTGGATCTTGGTGAACTACACTTTGACCTACTATCTGGATTAGTTCTAATGTATAGTACAAATAGTTTAATTGGTCACATAGACCTTCTACTAATGGCTCAACACTTCACACACTCTGATCTGCTCTTCACAATCAACTCTTAACCATACCATAGTAATCACAAATGATTGCTTATAAATATCTTTCCACAAAATGATATAATCAAATCATCATTTTAGAACCACCTTGAAATCATATTAGAGAAACCATAACATACTCCAATAATAATTCTATCAGCTCTACTAAGCATGCAACACATTTTGGGACCTGTCCAATATTAATAAATGTAGTGGCATGCTACACACTGTCGGCTCTACCAAAGTAATTAAAACTTTCTCCTCAAGATGAATTACATCATGCGCTCTTAACATAACATTACTAAATCTTCTCCAAGCACTAATCCAGGGGTGCATACCTAAATGATAGGCGCAACTCCTGAACCAATATAATCTTTGTTGGCTCTTCTGAATAAACATAGGAAACTGCTACTGGTGAATAGCAACTACATAACTTCACTTCTACTGATCATTAGACTCTGCGTCCATGAATGTAACATCACTAACATGTCTCAATCACATATCCAAATGTGTAAGGTGCCATGATAACTATATAGACAATCATTCACAGAACACTGCGTGTAACTCTGTCAGGAACACTGCTGACACAAGCTACTATATAACTGTTTGTACTAACAGTTAACCTCTGCATCCATGATATCATGTTGATAACATTTCCATGTTGTATATACTAGAAGCTTACTTCATAAGTCTTCCATGCATGATACTTACCATATGTTGTCATCAATGACAAACATACAGTCAGCACTGGCTTGCTGGCAAATCTCCAACAACTACCTCCTTTATTCAGTTTGTATACTGTATTATATTTTCTCCTTATTTCATTTTCATATCATTAAACCTGCCTCTTAGGCTTTCAACTCAGGCTCTCTTGACATTAACATTGCCACCATAGACTTGAGCTAGTTTTTCTGATGAAGGGTGCTCCTCTTGATACCACAAACACATAAAAAAAAAAGAGAAACAACAACAATATGCAAGAACAAAAAATGGGCTTCTTATTATCTCCATAAATCTGGAATTACAAACTTTCAAAATTACAATATGCAAAGCCACATGGGCATTCCCTTACAATATTCTATAGGACAAAGCCTCGAATCAATACCTAGATCTACTACCCAAAACTATCCCGAACTACCTAAGACAACACTGCAACCTTCCATATATAGGCAATTTTCCACCACCTGGGAAGGTTCCAGAATTTTAGCCAACAAGATCAACCAAACTTAGAGTTATTTTATTTTACAATTTATTACATCAAAGTTAGCTCAAAATAACTTTTGAAACCCAAACAAATTTTTTGAAGGAAAATCATTTTCCACTATTTCAGGTGACCCAACTTCCGAAGACCATAAGTCATTGCCAGTTGACCTGATTGACTATTCTAACCCCATTTCAGAAAGGCCACGAAGTGCTCTATAGGCTCGACTCACACAAGCACCTGTCACCCAAATTTTTGACCTCATTCGGGGCCTCTAAAGCCTTAAAAACTAAGTTCAAAGTTTCTGTACCCTATTGCCAATACCAAAAATCTTCAATATCTACAAACCTAGACCTGATCAATCAATGAAACTTTACTGGTAGGATGATATGACCAAAATGAACCTCCAAGGAAGAAATCAGAACATTCTGAGATCGGATGACCAACTTACTAAAAATAGAAAGTTTCCATAAATAGTAGCTCTGCACAAGATAGCCCTTATTGGATACAAAAATAGAATTATTTTTGGGTGATGCAAGATTGCTCTTACACCCAAGATGCTCCTGCATCAGACACTTGGGGTAATTTGAGAAGTGACCTTGTCACGACTCAGGTGTGCAGAGGAAAACCAAGATGGTTAACCTCCTCCTTTGTTAGCCATGATGAATCTTCAACAGGTCATCATTTCTGTTTGACCAAATATTCTTCATATACCCTATTCCTTGTGCTTCTGCCAACATGACTATCCAGTATGTCCTCAATCTCCTTGATATCTGAACAAGTTGCTAGAATACTCCATTGTGTTGTTGTAACCTCATCTTCAACACATCCTTCATGATACTCTATCAGATCTGAAACATTAAATACTGGTGAAATATTCAGTTTAGTAGGAAACTCGACCTCATATGCATTTCTTGAATCATGCTTCTTCAGTATCTTACATGGCCCAAACTTCTTCATTTTCAACTTGTTATATGTACCAACCGGAAATCACTCCTTTCGAAAATGAACCATGACTTCATCTCCAACCTAAAATTCCTTATGCCTCCTTTTCTCATCTTCCTTAGCCTTATACTATGCATTCATTTTGGAAATGTGCTTCCTCACCTCCTCATGGATGTTTTTCAAATATTTTGTAAAATCCTCAGCTTCAGCACTACTTATCTCTCCTTTATCTATTTTTCTCAACTCAGATTTATTTTTGGGACTACTTCCATATACAATATGTGGATGATATGATGAACTTAACTTAAAATTTGTCTTCAACTCTTCACTTTCTACTAGTGTCATTCTGTGTGCTGCCTTATTTGGCAAACTGGCTCCTGGAATCAAGTCCATCTGATGACTAATCTTTCTTACTGGTGGTAATCCATTAGGCACATTATTGGATAGAATATCTTGAAACTCACTCAATAATTCTGCAACTTCTATAGGTACATCTTCTACTTCCTCTTTCCCAGCCTTTGGAATTAAAGTAAAACACATATGCTCATGCCGCATACCATGTAAGAAATTTCCTCTATCAAAAAAATTTATTCTTGCATTACCACATACCTTTTCTTTTGTTTCCTTCAATGGTTTTAGCTTATGTCACACTCCATCCTTTGTCAGGGAATAGGTATTTGCATGACCATCATGTACAACACATCTGTCATACTGCCAAGGTCTACCCAACAAAATATGACATGCATCCATAGAGATGATATCACATAGTACCTCATCTTGGTACCCGTCGATCTTAAACTTCACTAGGCACTGTTCACTGACCATGACCTTGTGGTCATCCTACACCCAGGCAACCCGATATGGATGTGGATGTTTCTGCCTCTTGAGCTTCAACTTTGTCACCATCTCTTCTGACACCAAATTATCAGTATAGCCACTATCAATAATCACATCACAACACTTACCCTCACACTTGCACCTAGTGTGAAATAGGCTTCTTTCCTCAGGTTCATTCTCACCACTCAATAGGACTCTTCTGTTAATCATCATTTCTCCTCTTTCAGCATCTTCAAAATTTGAGGATCTGGCATCTTCATCTACATGTGCAACTCTAGCCTAGCCTTCATTCCTCCTATCTATCATTCCTTGGTGTTGAGGACATTCAAATTCCCTATGACCTTCTTCTCCATAGTGAAAAAATGTTCCATGGAAGCCTCCTCTTCCTGAACATTGTCCTCTTCCTCTTCCTCTATGATCTTTATTGTTCTGATCTTGGAAATGATTGAAATTATCTCCTCTTTGATTCTGACTGTTACTGGCTTGATCCTACTTTTTCAGATCTTCATTTTAACCTCCATATGACCATCCACTAGATCTTCCATCATGACCTCTTCCACTTTGTCTTGTCTCAAACTTCTTGTTCAACTTTTCCTCTACTTTTAGGGAAAACTAGTATGCCTCTTCAATATTGTTTATTCGAACCAAATTCAGCTCCTCCTAAATGCTCGGCCTCAACCCATTAAGGTAACGGGAAACTTTCTCCTTATCAGCTTCTGCATGGCCTATTCTAATGAGGATTTGATAGAACTCCTCTGTATACTCCTAAACAAATCAGCCCGCTTGCTTCAAACTTTGCATTTTCTTCAGTAGGTCAAGCTCATAATCAACATGGATGAATTGTCACTTCAATTTATCCACCATCCACCCCCATCTTGTGATTTTATCTTTTCCTCTTTGATTTTTCTCTAACTGAATCTCTTGCCACTAGATATTTGCATGACCCTTCAGTCTGGCCTTCGCAAACTTGACCCGATCAGGATCCTCAATATCTTCATACTCAAAATATTCTTCACATTCATTGATCCAGTCGATCAATTCCTCTAGGTTAAGATTTCTAGAAAATGTTAGAACCTCAATCTTAGGTCTTTTTTTGATCTTGGAAATGGCCTGAAAAAGTCTTTCTTCCTCTTGGTTCACAACTTTGACTTCTCCTTCTTAATCTTCTTCTTCAGCTTCATCCTTGCTTTTGTCTCTAACATTAAGATTCATTCCTCTATGAATCTCTTATTGAAATGCTCGCACTTGTCTCTAGAGCACTCTAACCTTAGGTGTTACAACACCAGCTCTTCCACCACATTCCGTTTATGGAGGCATTTTCATGATTCTTGTTGAAACCCTAACCACAGTCCTGGTGCAAACTACCTCACAGTCGATGATTTGTTTACATAAAAGCCCTAACCCACGGTCCTAGTCCAAACTACCTCACAATCAATGATCTATTTACACACTCAGGAACTCCTACTCTGATAACACTTGATGAAGGGTGCTCCCCTTAATACCACAAACACATAATAGAAATAGAGAAACAATAACAATATGCAAGAATAGAAAATGGGCTTCTTATTATCTCCACAAATGTGGAATTACAAACTTTTAGAATTACAACATGAAAAGCCACATGGGCATTCCATTACAATATTCCGTAGGACAAAGCCTCGAACCAATACCCAGATCTACTACCTAGAACTATCCCAAGCTGCCTAAGACAACACTACAGCCTTCCATATATAGGCAATTTTCCACCGCCTGGGAAAGTTCCAGAATTTTAGCCAACAAGGCCGACCAAACTTAGAGTTATTTTATTTTAAAATTTATTACATCAAAGTCGGCTCAAAATAACTTTTGAAACCCAAACAAAATTTTTGAAGGAAAATCATTTTTTGCTATTTTAGGTGACCCAACTTCCAAAGACCATAAGTCATCACCAGTTGACCTGATTGACTATTACAACCCCATTTTAGAAAGGCCACGAAGCGCTCTACAAGTTTAACTCATGAAAGTGCTTGTCACCCAAATTTTTGACCTCATACAGGGCCTCTAAAGCCTTCAAAGCTGAGTTCAAAGTTTCTGTACCCTGTTGCCAATACCGAAAATCTTCAATATCTACAAAGCTAGACTTGATCTTTCAATGAAACTTTACTGGCAAGTTGATATGACCAAAATGAACCTCCAAGGAAGAAATCAGAACATTCTGAGATTGGATGACCAACTTACTAAAAATAGAAAGTTTCCATAAATAGAAGCTCTGCACAAGATAGCCCTTATTGGATACAAAAATAGAAATATTTTTGGGTGATGCAAGATTTCTCTTACACCCAGGATTCTCTTGCATCATTTTCCCATATTTCCTTTGAAGTAATACAATCTTTGACATCCTCAAATTCAACATTTGATAGAGCAGCAACAATCTCTATCATAGTCATGTTGTGTTCATGTTGATCCTTCAGTTGATCAAGAGTCAAAGGTCTTGTCGGTGGTTGTAAGTAGCCATTCTCAAGTAGATGTAAAGTAGAATCTTTGATTCTGGATATGTGAAGTTATATTCAACTTTTCCATATGGTAAAATTTTCCTTTTTTGGCTTTGACACCTCCCTCTTATACATTTTGTGATCTTTCTGCTGAAGTCCTTAAAAATTTGTTCCAAGAAACCAATGCTCTGGTACCAATTATTAGAATAACTAAGAGAGGGGGGGAATTAGTTAGATCAATTATCCAATAGTCCAAATTAAAAAATGTACCTCATTAAACAAATTTAACAAATTTTTGTAGCTCAGTAACATAAAATACTAAAATATATGTGCCTTTACCGATTATCAGTTAATTACTCAGAGTGATTACTAACCAAATCAAATATGTAATATGTAAAGTATGACAATAAATTAATCATCACAAAAGCATAGAACACAACAATTTAATGTGGAAACCCTATTAAGAGAAAAACCACCTGGGACCAGTAACCCAAAATACTTTTCACTCTTCTAAAGTGAGCTTGGTGAAGAGCCAACCCTATTAAAGGTTACAAACACACTGTTAGGTGTGACCTTGTTAGAGGATTTAAGACTAACAATTATCATTCAATTAGCATTCACTATGGGGTCGATAGGATAACAATGTACATTCATTGAATGACATGGGTTATATCATAAGATGGTTAAGTCCACTCAGTTAAGAGATTTTTCTGTACCAATGGTTAAACTGAAATAGTAATTGATGTGATTACAATAGAACTCAAATTACAGATGTTCAAATCTATTCTAAGCCCATACAAATCCTTTGATCAATATATCAACTCACTTCCTCAACTTAATTTCACTCGGAAAAAGCTCTCTAAAGCTTGGTACTATTCTGTGGTTCGGTTCTTCTTCAACCAGTCTGATCAGGCAAGCATGAAACTATATTCATGTAAAATCTCTACAATCTTCTATCTTCCGGCATGTTTCAATAAAGAAACTCATATCTCTTATATAGATAGATAAACCATTTTCATATCAACCATCAAATTTTGTTTCTTAATCTCGTTCATTTATTTTTCCTCTTAAGCTTTCTTCGATGATTGTGTTAGAAACACGTTTCAATTCCATCCCTTAGATCTTCTCCAAATTTTGTCAACTGTGGATCTTGTAGAAAACTTTATCCCCAATCTCAAAATCATAACACTTTTCAACTCATCAATTTATGTCGACTAAACTTAAGTATTAAATGCTTTCATCCATACTCGGTTAACGAAGAAATGCGTTGGCAAATACAAGCTCAGTTAATACTGTCGCTTGGTATACACTACACTGGCTCAGTGTATACTGAAGTTCTTTATTTTCTGACAACACTACTTTGTTAAGTTTTACTTCCAACTTCATAATAGATTAATGCAACATAATCAGGTAAACCATATGAAGTCATAGACTCATCAATAAGTTACCCAAAGTATTCCTTATCCTCATCTATTATATCCATCTTCCTCCATGTAGATATCTTAGTTCTTCATCTTTTCTCTCCTCTTTACAGATGTTTAGATGTTTGCAACTATCATGATAAGTACTATTAAAACTTGTTGACATCAATGACAACAAAATAACTAATTTAATTATCTTACATATAATTTCAATACTCGGTGATCTCTAATCACTGATCTTCAAGTCATTTAGGTATTCAATTAGTTGTAGTCCATCAGGTGCTATGTTTTTTATATTGATGTTATTAGATCAAATAGGGACATTGGTAATAAAATAGGGACATCAGTAATAAAATAATACACTTACTATTTTGAATTTGAGCTTAGGTATCATGCAATGTTATTGTTATACACTAAGTTTGCACTCTTATTTCAAGCTCTCTTGGTCTTGATAACTTAGTATAACATGGAATCATCTCTAGGTTGTGGGACCTATGCTAACTGAAATGAGACCTCCAGGTTCTAGGCTAGTTCCTCTTGGATAATCACCTTAATTTGCTTCTTTGACCTAAAAGTAAATTTTTTAGGGGAAAAGGGATAGAAGGAATGCTGAAAGGGAAATGACTAAAAGCAAACTACCTACTAGGTGATACACCAAAAATATGGTATGAATTGCAGTATAAAGAATGAACTCAACACACAATCTTAAGTCTAGGAGATCACAAATCAATGAATAGGTTTGCATCAATATTTCATAGAAGGGTCTAAAATAGAGAGATGCTATGTAGGGAAAGATAGAATCTCACAAGGCAATAGCACTCCTAGGAACTTAGACACAAACTATAACCTACAAATAGACATTCACCTCTTCAATTGGGTATAAGAATGAGACAGATTGCTAGGGGTGGAAGTATACCCATAAGAGCATTCAAATTAGATCATTCACAAGCATACACATAAACTGCAAAAAGAAAGAGGGATCAAGAACCCTAAGATATCACTGAAAACATTCAAATACTTCAATTCAATAAGAGAGAATTTAGACAAGGAAGCATAGGGAGAGAGAAGATGTCACAAAATACCTCTGCAATATCTAAACAATCAATGGGAGATTACAGAATGTAGAAAACCAGAGGGCGGGAAAAAATGCCACAAATAACTTTCTAAGAAAGAGAACTTTCTTCTTTACAAAATGTGAACTCTGACCTCTAAAAGCTCCAAAAAATTAATATATACATCTCCTTTTTTGCACACAGGCAGGAGTCAAAACCTAACTCGGGTTACATAGATTGCCATATACTATTCAAAGCCTAACCCTGTCAATTTTGATCATAAATATCCATGAAAATATCTCAACTGATCAAATATCATGTTGTGTGTCCATCCCTGTACTACATCTACCTATGGACAAGCCACCTTGATCTATCTACCCCTCTACAAATTGGACCTGTCATGAATGTTTGCAATTTGAAGTACAGGAGGCCATAGGTGGTGCCAACCCTTAATACTTCTGTAGCGTAAGAATAATGGACATGGTACCTAAGAAAATTCCATGGCACTGGCAATCAGATCTTCCCCATCAACCCCTCAACTAAAACTGTCCTGAAGAATTTAATTTGAGCTACCCATTTTGTCGCAATCGACCGCTGGATCAAAACCCTAGCAAAACCTTGCAAAGATATATTTGAATTTAAATATTAATGGCTAGCAAGTCAAATTTAAAATGTGACCATCGATCAAAGTTTCTCCCGGTAGATGAATGACTCAGATAAACTTTGTGATAGTCAGGAGACCCTTTGAAAAGTCTTTGGCCACCTCATCGGTTGGAACCAATGAGAAGAGAACACTTCATCACGATTGGCACCTTACTTAAGAAAGAATCCTGACTCTGCATTAGACAGTGGTTTCATGATCACATGGCCTCAGAAGATCCCTTGCGCTCACATGACAACCATAGATCTTCATCAATTCTATGAATCCTCTGACAACCAAACCCACTGACAAGCACCAACTATTCTACCCAGCAGCGAATAAGAATCGAGCATGTCAGTGGCAGGTAAAACATCATACCAACGACATTCTAAATCCTTCATCGAACAGTTGTCATTATACCACAACTTTAACTCTCGAGCACTTTTTCTCAAAGGTATAATGAGAATCATAGATCTTGTTCGGATCTTAACCTGCCACATAAGCCAAAGACCACGGGCCCACTAACAGGTTTCTACATCATAATCCAGCCAGCCAATGAAATGCGAGCATGTCACCAAGAAAGGACCCACCTGATAGAGCCCGAAGATAAAGTAAGATCAACAGTTGGTTGTATGATCGCATGGGCTTGGAATATTCCAAGCAATCATATGATAGTCATAGATCTTCAAGAAAGATAACACGCTGGGCCCACTCTGACATGGCACCACATCACCAACTTCAACCAATTAGAAGTGTACAACTCAGACTACGTGGTAGTGGACCCACCAGCATGAAGCACTAATGACAATGAAGATCAATGGCCATCACATGATCACATGGAATATTCTTGGCCTATGTGATCATGCGACCAACCATAGATCTAGATCCCTTATATTAACTATTGCAGTGGGACCGCCAACCGAACCGTAACCACTCGCCAGATCACTAGGTGTTAAGGGCTAAATTGCTAGAAATAAGAGATCACGTGAACACAATCACTTAGTCACTGAAAGGATTGGTGCCCCTTGATTTTATTGAGTGATTACCCAACTGGAAAGACCATCACCAAGTCGCGGAATAAAAATAAAAAAAGCTTTCTGACTGGGATATCTTGCGAACACAAGTATTCGTGTTGTCAGGGAATGAAAATAATATTCCATCAGGGATTAAGAGATCTCATGACTGAAGGAAGAGCGTTAAAGTGCACATGAAGAAATAAGAGACTTAAGTGGCCAAAAAGTAACTGCGAATTAGAACAGGACCAAGGGTTTAGGGTTTTTTGGGGGTAAACGGTCACTTTTTTTTTCAAATTGAAAGACTTGTAGACCAGAGAGTTAAATGAATTGCAAAGACCAGAGGAAAAAGCACAAGGCCATAAAATTTCTCAAGGCTCTCAATAGGGTTAAAATGCAGACCTCTGGATCAAAACCAACATAGCCAAAGTTGTATGGAATAGGCAATTTTTTGGGTAGCAGTTATTATTGTCATTGCATGCTTTCTACTATTGTGCACCATAACAACAAAAAGAATGCAATGTTATGAAATTTTGAGATTAAATTGGTGAGTTTGTATACTTTCTCCATTTTAAACTAACCTATGACTTCAAAGGAGGAATTATGAAATATAGTTGTAGGTAGTTATCTATTCTATAATGATGGAGGAGTCAAAGGTAATGATCAATGAGGTTGCTGCTATTAGATCTTACATTAATACCCTTACTATTTTGAATTTGAGCTTGGGCATCATATATTGTTTTATACACTATTTATTTTATTGAGACCATGAGCTTGGCATTTGTAATGTATTTCCTGTTATTGGATTAATATTGCCATGTTGTTGAGGTTGTAGATGTCCTTTTACCGATCTTGTATAAATAACATATATACCATGTTGAATCATAGCCCATTAGGTATTTCTTGATAACACATTTGACATCATATGTTTTACTCCATTTTGGTCTTCATTTACTCACTGCATGTATATGTTTCCTGAGTGCACATGTTTTGTAGCATAGTTCATTTTAGAAGTGTATGGATTGACTATGCACATGCATAATTGTAGATGAGGATCATTAATAGGGTGCTAGGTATTTCTTAGATCCTTTGGATCTAACACCATTTTTTCCTTCCTTGCAGGTTTTGGATCATACAAGAGCATACTGGATTCAACCCTGGGTCAACACTTCATTACTTCAGGCAACATTTGGTACCTTCATTATTTATGTTCATCCACTTATGTATGTATGCATTCATTCATATTCTTATGAAAGTTGGCTATTAGTGACCACATAAGACCATTCTTGATGTTTTTGGGTCATTTGATGTAATAAAATAGGGATATCTTAATCTTTATGAGCTCAAATTCAAAATAGTAAGTGTATTATTTTATTACTAATGTCCCTATTTGATCTAATAGCATCAAAATAACAAACAGATCTCTGACCAATCAAATAGGGACATGAGGTGTTGAAATGTCCCCTTTCTAATTTTTATATCATATTTTAATCCTATAATCAGATTATTAAATTAAACAAATAACACTTGAAAGATTATACAATTTCTCAATAAAACCCAAATCGGGTATGCCCGAAATAGTGCCAAAAACTTCACAGCTTCACATATTATTGATAAATCTGAAAATAGAAATTTTTATAAAAATTTTTCCAGCATAACAGCCCTAAAAATTACATTTCTAGATCTACAGAGAGTTTACACAATAGCTCCAAAAAGAAGGACAAAAACAATGCTCATCGAGCTCCCGAAAACAACACAAAATAGCCCGAAAACACCATAAAACACTAATAATCTATCACAAAAGTAGAATCATGACCCATGGAATATATTCAGCTCTATTTTAATATAAAAATGGCTGAAATACAACAGCAACACAAACTAATATGAAAAACTCAACCGAAAATACCAAAATCTTACAAAAACACACCCGAAAACTCACAAATCCGCACTGTTCAGCACAAGGGAAAACTCTACACGAGATTTCACATGGAATGGACTCAAACTACCATCTTTATCCCTCCTATAAACTTTAAAACTCCCATCTTTGGGTCTCCTTATCCATAGGTTTGGTAGCCTTTGAAGAACAACAAAGCAATGAGCAAAAATCAAGTTCTAGCATGACCCCGAAATGCCTCCAAACCCCTTTAAAAGAGGGAATAACCCTAAATCACAACCAAAAGGGGTCAATAAGACATATTTTAAGAATAATTAACATTTATTAATCCATTGGTTTCCAAATATTGGCCCCTTTTCCTGAAACTTTACTTTTTGAGTCTGCCAGCCTTAGCAAAAGTTATTATTTTTAATTTTTTGAAAAGGGGACATGACAAGTCCTCCCTCCCAAATATTTCTTGTCCTCAAGCAATGAAGGTTTGGATGTTCAAGAATATTTTCTCCTTCCCAAGTTGCATCCTCCAATGGAAATCCTTTCCATTTGACCAAATGCTCTGTGATGCTCCTATTTCTCAATCTTTTCTCTCTTGTATCCAAAACCTCTTTTGGTATTAAGACTGATTTCCCTTCATCATCAAGAGGTGGTAATTCTATAGATACTATGTTTTTTTGGCCTGGAACCTTCTTCAAGAAAGAGACATGGAAAACATTATGTACTTTTCTATTCGGTGGGAGCTCCAATTCATAAACTACCTCTCCTACCTTCCTGATGATCTTATAAGGCCCATAGAACCTTGGCTTGAGCTTCTCTACCCCACTCCTCTTCAAAGTGCTTTGCTTATATGGATGAAACCTAAAAAATACCAAATCTTCCACCTCAAAAGATCTTTCAGTCCTTTTCCTATCAGCGTACAACTTTTGTTGGTTCTGTGCATGTTGTAGATTATCCTTGAGGGACCTTATTATGTCTTGGCTTTGCTTAATGAAATCACTTGCTGCAGGTACTCTGCTATCTGAAAGTACTAGATCAACAAAAGAAAGGGAATCTTAACCATAGAGAGCATGGAAAGGAGGCATACCAATAGACATGTGATGAGATGTATTGTAACAATACTCCCCTAGGTGCAACCATTTCACCCAAGCATGTTGTTGATTTGAAACATAGTTCCTCAAATATCCCTCTATCCATTTATTAACTATCTTTGTTTGTCCATCTATTTGAGGGTGATAGCTAGTACTGGGAGTGAGTTCAATTCCTGCCAAATGAAAGAGCTCCTTCCAAAAAGAGCTAAGGAATCTACTGTCCCGGTCACTGACAATGTTTCTAGGCAAGCCATCTAACCTAAAAATTTCCTTGAAGAACAATTATGCCACTTGTGATGCCTTGAAATCATATGCGATGGGAAACAAATGTGCATACTTATTTATTCTATCTATCACCACATATATGAAATCCTTACCTTGATCCTTGGGCAACCCCGTGATGAAATCCATGGAAATACATTCCCATTTTTGTTCAGGAATAGGAAGTGGCTGCAACAACCCTGCAGGAAAAAAAATTTCACTCTTGTTTTGTTGGCATACCATGCATTCCTTAATGTGTTTAAGGACATCCTCTTTCATACCCTTCGATGAAAATCACTCTGAAATTTTTCTATATGTCTTGAAGTATCCTTGATTACCAACCAAAGGTGTGTCATGAAAGGCCCTCAAAATTCTTTCCTTAATCTTTTATCCTGGCACTAAGAACATCTTGTTCTTATAATAAATCAGCTCATCAACAACCTTATACCTGTTATTATCAACATTATACCTATTATCATCCACTAACTTATTCAAGATATTTGTGGCAAAGGAATCTTTAGCATATTCTAAAATTATGAAGTCTTTCCAATCAGCTGAGATAGATGTTAAGGAACACAAGGTGGGCTTCCTTGAGAGAGCATCAACAACCACATTATTCTTTCCTTTCATGTATTCAATGTCAAAATCATAAGCTTGCAATTTTCTTACCCATTTTTGTTAACTATCATTTAAATCCCTTTGGTTCAAGAAGAAATTGAGGCTATTATGGTCTGTCTTTACAATGAATCTCCCACATACCAAATATTGTCTAAACTTATAAAGTGCATGCATGATTGCCAACATTTCCTTATCATAGATGGAATAACCTTTCTCTGATTGATTTAATTTTATGCTCTCAAATGCTATATGATGTCCCCTTTGAGTTAGGACAGCCCCTATACCTTCTCCAGATGCATCACATTCAAAAACAAAAGGTAAAGAGAAATTTGAAATTGCAAGCACAGGGCATGAACTCATTACCTCCTTAAGCTTATCAAATGTTTTTTGTGCCTCTTCTATCCAAATAAAGGTTCCTTTCTTTGTCAAATCAGTCAAGGGGGAAAAAAGATGAGAAAATCCCTTGACAAACCTCATATAGTAGCTACATAACCCGAAGAAACCTCTCAACTGTGTAAGATTAGTGGGTGGAGGCCAATCCAAAATTGCCTAAATTTTTTGTTAATCAACCTGTACTCCTTTAGAACTTATAATATGTCTCAACTATAGGATCTCTATCAAACCAAACTCACATTTAGATAGCTTATCATAGAAGGATTTTTGCTCCAAGATTCCCAAAATAGTGTCGATGTGCTTTAGATGCTCTTTCCATGTTTTACTGTAAATCAAGATATCATCAAAAAATACCAAAACAAATTTTTGAAGATGCTTGCTGAATACCTTATTCATACAAGATTGGAATTTTGTTGATGCATTAGTGAGGCCAAAAGGCATAATAAGAAATTCAAAGTTCCCATAGTGACATCTGAAAGCAGTCTTTTCCACATCTTCCCTCCTCATGCGGATTTGATGGTACCCCGATCTTAAGTCAATTTTTGAGAAGTATACATCACCATGTAACTCATCAATGAGTTCATCTATGCATGGTATGGGATAACTATTTTTATGGTCTTCTTGTTTAGAGCCCTGTAGTCTATACACATTCTCATTGTACCATCCTTTTTCTTGACAAGTACCACAGATGATGCAAATGGACTAGAGCTAGGCCTTATGAATCCCATGTCCAGGAGTTCCTTAATAGTTTTTTCTATTTCTTCCTTGTAACCTCTTGGATGGTGGTATGGAGTTGTTATAACTAGTTTGGCACCCTTTTCTAACTCTATAACATGCTCAAAACCTCTATCTGGTGGTAATCCCAGAGGCAAATCATTGAAAACTATACTATGCTTATTAAGAATATTTTGAATTTCAAAATAGAAATTACCTTGATTCTTTGGAGAGCTTGTTGGATGGATTACTACTCCTGCTGCCCATGCTACTTTTCCTCTTCAAAAATTTCTCTCCATCCTCTTTCCAGTGACCACCTTAGGTGCTCCATTTGATAAGCCTCTCAATAAGACTTCTTTCCCATTGGAATGAAATTTAAACTCCAAATAGTTTGATGGTTCATGTAATAGCCTCCAATAGAGTGCAACCATTGAACACCCAATACAAGATTTGTCTCCCCAATTCTAACAACATAGAAGTCATCACATAACTCATAATCTCCTAAGGTCATCTTGAGTTGTTTCACCACTCGTGTGCAAGGCATATTGAATCCATCAGCTACAGTAACATTGAATCCCTCAAAATCTTCTTCTTTAAGCCCTTTTTTCATGACAAATCCCTCATCAATAAAATTGTGAGTTGTCCCACTATCAAGAAGAACTGTCAACCTTTTCCCTGCTAGTACTCCTCGAATTTGAAAGGGATGGTATCTTGGGACTCCTGATAATGTTGCTAAAGTGCCATCCTTGCTGATTTCTTTTTCTTTCTCTTCTTCTTCCTCATCCTCAGTGTCATGAAATTCCTCATGCTCATCTAAATCAGATTCTGAAGCAACTTCAATATAGTGCACTTAACCTTTCCCCAAGCATCTATGTCTTGGAACCCATGGCTCTCTACAAGTGAAACAAAGCTTTTTCCTTCGTAATTCACTCCTAATCTCTTCATCTACCTTCTTTTTTGCTACATTTGTCACATTCTTTGGTGGTGGTGCTAGAAAAGTCTTTTTCTCAAAATTCCCCTTATGTTTCCAAAGATTTGGGGGTTTTTTATTAGTGACTAGTTTCATAGTCACAAAAGTTTCAAGTTGCAAGCTTCTTTTGATAGCTTCCTGTAAGGTTGAGGGTGAGAAAGCATTAACTAAACCCTTAACAGAATCTTCCAAACCATCAAGAAAAAGATAAACAATCCTCTTTTCACTCATATCAGGTACCATAACAACCACTTTTTGAAACTCTTCTACATACTCATTAACTGATTTGGTTTGCCACAAATTTGACAATTATTTAAAATACTCTTCATCATCCTTGAGATCAAATCTATCTATCACTCTTTGACTAAAATCATCAAATGTAGTTACTTGATCATGACCTTGAGTAGTCATTCCATTATACCACCAATCATAGGCTACATATTCCAAGTGTAGACTTGTGAATTGAATGGCATCACTTTCCTTCATGGGGTTAAGTGTGAAGAAGGTCTGTAATTTTTGTAGCCATGCTCTAGCTGAAATTTTATTTGTTCCATCAAAAGTAGGTGTTGTAAACTTGCTTATTTTATTTTTGAGTTCTCTCCCACTTATGTCCTGCTCCTTCTTATATTCTTTTTTGGGCATCATAGTGTTCATCATATCCACATATTCTCTGAAAGGCACCAAACTGTGTAAGTCATCATCTAAGCCATTGTAAGTAGCCCTCAGTGCAATCAAGTTACTTGTGACCTCTTCCATAGGATTAAGGGATGGATTTGGTGCCAATGGCTCATCTGCAAGTAAGAAAATAGTATTTGTTGATTTAGAGGGTGTGGGTTTCAAATTTCTTGGCTCCTCTGAAGTGCTCCCTCTCTCATTAGTAGATACAACTCCTTGGAGTTTTTCTATCAATAACCGCAAAGCCTCTCTAGTTTCTACCAAACTATCCATTGTTTGCTTTTGAGTGTTCTGGATGTCCTAGAAGAATTTTTTTTCCATCTCATCTGGGTCAGCCGTACTTGTTCCTTCCTTGGATTTTGTACTTTTATTTTCAACTAGAGGTTTGATCAAAATTTCTTTATTCTTTTCTCGCTGCAAATATCTCTTTTCTCTTTCACTTAGTTGCATGCAAACCCTCAAGATGGCAAGATCATAGCTCTAATACCATTGAAATATCCCCTTTCTGATTTTTATATCATATTTTCATCCTCTAATCAGATTATTAAATTAAAAAAATAGCAGTTGAAAGATTATACAATTTCTCAATAAAACCCAAATCGGGTATGCCCGAAATAGTGCCAAAAACTTCACAGCTTCACATATTATTGATAAATCTAAAAGTAGACATTTAAAAAAAAAATTCACCAGAATAATAGCCTAAAAAATGACATTTCTAGGTCTGCAAAGAGTTTACACAACAACTCCAAAAAGGAGGACAAAAACAATGCTCATCGGGCTCCCGAAAACAACACAAAATAGCCCGAAAACACCATAAAACACTAATAATCTATCACAGAAGTAGAATCATGACCCATGGAATATAGTCAGATCTATTTTAATAGAAAAATGGCTACAATACAACAGCAACCCAAAGTGATATTAAAAACTCAATCGAAAACACCAAAATCTTACAAAAACACACCTGAAAACTCACAAATCCGCACTGTTCAGCTCAAGGGAAAACTCTGCATGAGCTTGCACATGGAATGGCCTCAAAATCTCATCTTTAGCCCTCCTAGAAACCTAAAAACTCCCATCTTTGGGTCTCCTTCTCCACAAGTTTGGCAGCCTCTGAAGAACAACAAAGCAATGAGCAAAAATCAAGTTCTAGCATGACCTTGAAATGTCTCCAAACCCCTTTAAAAGAGGGCATAACCCTAACTCATGACCAAGAGGGGTCAATAAGACATATTTTAATAATAATTAACATTTATTAATCCATCTGTTTCCAAATATTATCCCCTTTTCCTGAAACTTTACTTTTTGAACCTGCCAGCCTTAGCAAAAGTTATTATTTTTAATTTTTTGAAAAGGCGACATGACAGGTGCTCAATCAGTGAGCTCATAAAACAATATATTTAGTCTTAATAAAATCTTATAAAACAACATATATTTTGTGAAGTGTTTGATCTCTCTTTATTTATTTTATTGTTGATATTCACTATGTGGTACTCCCCGTTTATGATCATTTCATGATGAAATATTTTGATGGCTCACCGGCTACAAGCTAGGGCATCATACACCATACATGAGCTCACTATTTAATATTAGCATTGTTTACATCTTTTCATTTCAAATTCTTGATTACCTATGAGCTTTGAGAGCTAGGGCATTGTTTCTATTAACTTCAAGGCATTGTGTGAAGTGTTTGATCTCTCTTTATTTGTTTTGTTGTTGATATTCACTATGTGGTATTCCCTTTTATGATCATTTCATGAGGAAATGTCTTGATGGCTTGCGGGCTGTAAGCTAGGGCATCATGCATTGTTTATGAGCTCAATGTTTGAGCACCTCATGTCCCTATTTGATTGGCTGGTAATCAAACAATGAGCTCATAAACAATGCATGATTCCCTAGCTTGCAGCCCGAGAGCCATCAAGACATTTCCTCATAAAATGATCACAAACATGGAGTACCACATAGTGAATATCAACACCAAAACAAATAAAGAGATATCAAACACTTCACACAATGTATGTTGTTTTATAAGATTTTATTAAGACTAAATATATTGTTTTATTAAGATTTTATTAAGACAATATTTTGGGTTAGTGTTTTTTTATAAGATTTTATTAAGACTAAATATATGATGTAAACTCATAATTATACTTGATATATATAATACAATGGTATGTAGTATAATCTATACATTTGTAAAATGTGATTAATTCCAGTTATTTGATGTTTTGGGATTAAATTGGTGATTTTGTATACTTTCTCCATTTTAAACTAACCTATGACTTCAAAGGAGGAATTATGAAATATAGTTGTAGGTAGTTATCTCTTCTATAATGATGGAGGAGTCAAAGGTAATGATCAATAAGGTTTCTGCTATTAGATCATACATTAATACACTTGCTATTTTGACAGAAATAACATTGCATGATGCTTGAGTTCAAATTCAAAATAGTAAGTGTATTATTTTATTAAGACTAAATATATTGTTTTATTAAAATTTTATTGAGACAAAGTATTTTGGGTTAGTTTTATGTTGTTTTATAAGATTTTATTAAGACTAAATATATGATGTAAACTCATAATTATACTTGATATATATATATATATATATATATATATATACATATATATATATATATATATATATATATGTATATATATATATATATATATGTATATATATATATATATATATGTATATATATATATATATATATGTATATATATATATATATGTATATATATATATATATGTATATATATATATATATATGTATATATATATATGTATATATATATATATGTATATATATATATATATATGTATATATATATATGTATATATATATATATGTATATATATATATATATATATACACTTCAAAGGAGGAATTATGAAATATAGTTGTAGGTAGTTATCTCTTCTATAATGATGCAGGAGTGAAAGGTAATGATAAATGAGGTTGCTGTTATTAGATCATACATTAATACACTTACTGTTTTGAATTTGAGCTTGAGAATCATGCAATGCTATTGTTGTCATTGCATGCTTGTTGTTGTTGTGCACCATAAATTGTTTCATACATTGTTTATTTCATTGAGACTGTGAGCTTGGTATTTGTAATGTATTTTTTGTTATTCGATGTCGCCATGTTGTTGAGGCTATAGATGCATTGGATCACCATTACCATTGTATTTTGATATAAGCAATATAACAAATAGAGCACGGTCTAATCAAATAGGGACATCAGTAAGAAATTTAATGCATTATTACTTCAGCATGATGATAAAAAAATTATTGGCTCAAAGCACATATAATGTGGGTAGCTTCATTACTTTATTAGATCTGTACCTTTGTTAATTTCACTAGCATCATACAACTTTCTTACTTATCCTTTAAAATGCAGATTCAAATATACTCCATGTCATAGCATTAATGTATAGATGATACAAATTTGTGTACCTCTTTGTTTTGATGTAGCTTACTCATTGCATGAAATGGGGCCTCCTTGGGGCTACCAACCATATTGTGATGTTATGATCTTCACTTGAAATCCATGATGTACTCCTCCCTTAATATGCAGATTTGATGCTTTTCTCCTCTGATTTGATGATGATGTATGTGTTGGAAATTTGGCTGAGCTGAGTACATAGATGTTTTCATTATGGAAACATATGATCCACATGAAGAGCACAAAGGTCAGAGAGAAAGTATAGCAGAGCGCATTGCAAATTTGTCTAAGTGTGAGACAACATTTTCACCAGTGTACCCGAGTATAGTTTTTGTTTGTGATGTTGAATGGAATAAGTTCAATACTTGCACACTTGAACATAGACTCTATGATGTCTAATGATGACCCATCTTAGAGCGCAAGTCAGTACAAAATGTACAGAATTAGTTATGACAGTTTTACTGAAGACAGTGTTAAGCCGACAGGACAGTTTTGAAGACAAAATTGGTAAAGAGTTAATGGATTATTTTATTTATCAAAATAATGTCTTAACAATATAAAGGAATGAAATCCTAGATTTTAACCCTTAGATAATGATATATGGAAGATGACCATGTAAAGTTATTAGCCTTAATAACTTGTATATATGTAATTGTAAATTGTAAGAAGAAGAAGAGATATATGGTAATATTGTAATGATATGATGTGAATGTAAGAGTAGTGAAAAGATATTGATGCAAGCAGTATAAGGTAATGTACCTTAATCCATTTTTTAATTAGTATACATTGTACATTACTTTTTTGGGTAGTGGGCTCATCTGGTAATCAGATTTTGTATTGACAACTCCTAATAGGGTTGAGGCTTCTAACAAGGCCTATAGTCCCTTAATCATGATTGATACACTATATGCTTATAATAGACTCCTAACAGGGTCAATATCCCTAATCGGATACTTTTTATTAGTGGATCTTTGTGGGTACCATCCCCACTAAGGTTTTCCCTTGGCCAGGGTTTCCTCAAGAACATATCATGTGTTATGAGTTCTTTAGTTTTATTGCTATGCATGTTGTTTAGCTTCTTATGTTATGCATGTGTAAAGATAATCTGTTATATCCATAATTGGGCAAAAGATAAAGATTGTAGAATATTGATTCACCCACCCCTCTCAGTATACCCTATTTCTAACAATTGGTATCAGAGCTTAGTTACTCGGAAAAGAATCATTCAAGGAAAGCCTAGCAGCTTGAGTAAGATCTCTATAGATATGGATCAACTACAAAAGAATCTTGAAGAAGCTCTTGAATAGATTGATATGCTTACTGATGAAAGAGACACTCTGAAAGGGAAATATGATGATGCAAAGAACCTCATTGAGAAACTAAAAAAGAAGTTGGAAGATCTAAAATCTGAAAAGGAATCCAAAATTCTTATTGAAGATTGTGATGATAATTTAGAAAAAGAAAATGTGATCCTTAAGCATGAACTAAAGATAGAAAAACTGAAATTAAGTTTGAAAGATGGAAATAGCAAGAATGAAGAAAATATGAGATCTGAGAATGAGAAGTTGAAGATTGAAAATGAAGAACTGAAATCTGAACTTGGCAATGTAACATCTGAGCTTGAGAAATTCAATTTGCAGTATGATGAACTTGAGAAATACAACAAGATTGTGAAAGGTGAACTGACTCAATCCAAACAACAACTTGAAAGGCTATATTCAAATAGTGAGAAGATCGATGAACAAGTATCTTTTGGGAAACCATCCTATGATAAGACTAGACTTGGATTTAACATATTCAGAACAAATGTTGAGAACAAGGAACCAAATCTTAAAATATCTGAAAATCTAGATGAGAAGAAGTCTGATGAGATCAACAAATCAGAAGAATCACCTAAAGGAGAAGAACCACCTAAGCAAGAAGAATCACCCAAAGGAATGCAAAGAGAATTCAAAGGTAGATGTTTTGGTTGTAACACTATTGGTCATATGAAGAGAGATTACACAGGTAAGCAATTTAAACCTCTTAATGGTTATTATTATAATTGTCATGGTTTTGGACATGGAGCTATTGAATGTAGAAAATCTAAAGTTATTGAAAACAATTATGGTAGTAGAATGTTTAGGAATACTAACAATGTAGATAAGAGACCTACTAAAGATATGAATAGAAGAAATGGAGTAGTATGTTATAGATGCAACAAGGTTGGACACATTGCTAGAAACTGCATATCACAAATCAATCAGCAAGGACCAAGATATGGAAACAATGGAACTGTTTGTCAAATATGAAACAAGATTGGACATATAGCAAGATTTTATAGAATGAACAATGGAGTTTTTTATCCTAACCCTAACCCTAGAAATCATGAAAGAAGAAATGAAGATGCAAGAAACAGTCAGAAAGGTTATTGTAGTAATGCAGATGAAGTGAAGTTTATTAAAGGCACAGATCAAGGAGACATATTTGACATTGAAGGTAATCAGAAAGGTGAAGTATCAAGTGGTAAGAATGAATCCTTACCTGACCTATCTGGAAGCACTTGATTTATGAAAATTACAGTAGATTAGGAACTTAGAATTAGTGTAGAAGTAGATTTATGATGAATTAAGTCTTGCACAGTTAATGTAAGGTAGTTTATGTTGTACTGATGTTATGGTTAAGAGTGCAAAAGAAAATATTGTGTTTTGCAAGATCTCAAGAAGTTTTAAGTTTTTGCAGGTTAACAGAAACAACTTTTTGGAAAGAAGCGGCAAAAAATTTGAATGTAATGTCAGACCTAAGTGAGATTGAAGTAATAAAAGGTTATGATCGATGTTATTTGATTATCAAAGCAAGTTGAAGTGTTTAGGAGAGCAAAGAGCAGTGACTGGTAGCATTTTGCAATGATTTGGTGAAAGATTTGAGCGTCGAATCTACGCAAGCCCTAGAATCATGAATTTGAGGTATTTTACTTGGTAGATCTTTGAATCGATATAAAGAACTAGAAGCAATCATGGATGTATCTTTAATTCATAATGTCAGAGACAAAAATAGACCTAGAATGAAGAGGGAACCAGTAGAACCCTTGGAAGAAGATAACCCTAGTTTAGCATTATCATCCATACCAGATGATGTTTTGCATTTGGAGAATGTGAGAAGTTATCTTGGATGCAAGCTAGAAACCATCAGTGATAGTGATTTTACCAATGAATATCAGAAGATTTACAATTAGGATATGACATTGAAACAAGGATATGAGCATTTGAAAGACAATGAGATTGTTAAGTATGCATTACAGTATGAATTTGACAATGAAGAATGCACTAAGATTATTTTGAGTAGAATTCACAATGGAAAGTTTTGGCTAGAGGATAGAGTGATAGACATTACAGCTAACTTTATTCATGAAGTCACTGGACTATCTAAAACTGGTGCTATTCCTTTAAATGAAAAAAATATGAGGAAAACAGTCATGGAAAACACAGAATCAACCTATAATGGCAGAGGAATTGTGATTAGCAAGATCAAACAACATGATGTTAGATATTTATGCAAGTACCTAACAACTAAGTTTTGTGCAAATTCTAGAGAAGATGACATGGCAGCTAGAATGGTACACATAGCCTACTTAATGTGTATTGACAAGGTACCAGTTGATATGTGTGGAATTTTGAGAATACAATTGTTTGAAAACTTGGAGAAGATTAAGAAAATTAAGTATGCACAATTTAGATTTTCATCATTAATCACATACATGTTTTTCCATCTATTGAGAAGATTTCCATACACCATTGCAAATGATTGGAATGATAGTCAATCTACTATGGAAAGGATAAATAAAGTATATATGAAACATGTTATTGACAAAGTGACTGAGAGTGCTATGTTAGTGATGAAGACATTTCAAAAATTGGTAATCAGTAGATCAAGGATTCCACAGTCTATTGTGGAGAAATATAAAGATGATATATGTTTTATGGTTGACACTAACTTTACCTATATTGAAGTAGTGGAGCCTAGAATTGAGTTCATAGACCCTCTTGGCTATGAGATATCTAAGATAGAAATAGAAGAATATGTTGGCAGGTTACTTAAGTGTAAGTTGGACACTCAGTGCAAAAGGTTTGGAACTTTTGAAGAGAATTTCAACTCTGCAAAAGCTATAATTGAGGAGAAGCAATTTAAGAAGAGAGTTGATAGCACCATAAAGAAAATATTGAAAGATTTAGGATTGACACAACATGAGTTTGAGATAGAAAAGAACATAGTAGCAGAAATCAGAATGAGTGAATGGAAAGAAGTTTTGTCTACCCCACCAATTGTAGTATAGTTGAAAGAACCTCAAGTCAAGGTGAAAGTAGAGGAACTAGAGATTGAACAAGAAACAAGTAGACCTACTAGGTCTACCTCCTCCACTCCTAGCAAGAGAATGAAAGAAATTGCTACTGGACCTGGTAAGAGGTAGAAAGTTTTGGTGCCACCAGTTCCTAGGAAAGTTGCAATAATTAAAGATGATGACACTACTTTGGTTAAGAAGAAAGCTTGGAAACCTAAAGTTGAAAACATTAATGAGAAGATTATTGAAAATGGATACTTTACTAGAATGAATAAGTACTACATTCTTTATGATTATTCAAATAGACTTAACTTGGAGAATGCAATTGTAAAGCACATGGTTTTTGCAAATAAGAAGTTTGACACTATTCAGGGTCAGATACCTGATGACTTGTATAACAAACTTGTAAATAGAAAGAAGAGAGCATAAGAAAAAGACACTTCTATCAGAGAGAATCTAGTAAGAAAGCTTTGTGATGTGAGAGATAATGCACACCTGAAGTAGATATTGAAGGCCTTAAGAAACCACCTAAGAACCAAAAGGAGAACCATTCTAATTATGGGAGGTAGATATGAAGAAGTTAATTCTGATATAGAGTAGGCAATAATCAAGGTTATGGCAGAAATTGTTGGAGAACCATCAACTGCAGCAGATCAAGCAGGTGAAGCAGAACAAGAGGATATTTCTTTTCCTCTAGCTATTAGCATTGAAGATGAATCAATGAATGTAGAAGGTACAAAGGTCACCTTGGATATTGATGACAATGTATTCAAGAATTTAGGAAACATTGTTGACAATTCGGCTCTTGATGAACCTAATACAGAAGCAGAGAAGACACAAACCACTATTGAAGAACCCAAAGCACAGAGATTCAAGCACCTATTCCTATCAAAGAAGACATCAGTCTTACTCCTGAGACTGAAAAGAAGAAGGAAATTGGATCTTTATTTGAGGATTTAGGAAAAGAAGTTGATGATGATGATCAGTTGGAACTGATCACTTCTTTGAATAAGATTATTGGCAAGAACAAGAAAGTGAAGAATCTTGGAGGGAGTCTGAAAGAACTAACTGAGAAGTTACAAAGCATTGTAACTACACAAATTATAGAGGCAGACCCTTTGGAGAAAGCTAAGAAGGTAATGAGCACTTTTGATGATGAATTCACTAATCTATCTGATATTGCAAAAGTGAGAGCTCAAGTAGCTTATGAAGATGAAATGCTTTTGAATATTAGTGAGAATATTAGGAATGATATTAATAGTCTTGATATCTGTATCAAGGACTTTAGAAGGCATTTGGGAATAGGAAAATCTTTGTACATATAGTGTACAAAATCAGAGACCTTAACATCAGAAGAAGATCAGAAGATAAAGTTGAAAGAAGCAGAAATTCAGAATGAATGTAACCTTCTTTCTAGCCCCAATGTGAAGGTATTAGATATTGAGAAGAAAGTTAGGAAGCTTTATGATGAAATTAGAGTTTTGCAAGATGAAAGGAATAGAAAAATGAGAAGATTTACTCTTTTGAGAGAGCACACTTCTATGAAGTTATGTGTAATTGAAGAATAGTTGGAAGAATGTCTTTTGAAAAAGGCATCTTTTCAGAAGTTTAACTTTGAAAACCTTCAAGCATGTCAAATAGCAGCTTATGGACTGAGCACTTTACTCAATGTGGCAGATTCCATTAAGAAATCATGGGAGAAGGAGATAGAAGCAATGGAAGTTTATTTTTCATATTGTGTTGCAAGCCTACCAGCTTTGCAATAAGGAACTAAGGTATAATCATTTTGTGACACAATTTTGTAGCCCTCCCTACTTTATTTTGTCATTGTTGTCAAAGGGGGAGAGATATAGAGTATAAAATTGTTGTATATGATATGGATTGATACTCTTAGGGGGAGTATTGTATTAGGAATTATATTTTGATGAGTTATAAGGATAGTATATGTATATGTTATACTATGGCCACAATTTTGAGACAATTTTGAGATTTTGAGTTGTACACTTAGCCAATTTTCTCATATGTTGCCACCAATGACAAAGGGGGAGATTGTTGGCAATTTGGCTGAGCTGAGTACATAGATGTTGTCATTATGGAAACATATGATCCACATGAAGAGAGAAAAGGTCAGAGATCAAGTATAGCATAGTGCATTGCAAATTTGTCTAAGTGTGAGACAACATTTTCACCAATGTACCCGAGGATAGTTTTTGTTTGCGACGTTGACTAGAGTAAGTTCAGTGCTTGCGCACTTGAACATAGACTCTATGATGTCTAATGATGACCCATCTTAGAGTGAAAGTCAGTATGAAATGTACGAAATTAGTTATGACAGTTTTACCGAAGACAGTGTTAAGCCGACAAGATAGTTTTGAAGACAGAATTGGTAAAGAGTTAAGGGATTATTTTGTTTATCAAAAGAATGTCTTAACAATATAAAGGGATGACATCCTAGATGTTAACCCTTAGATAAAAACATATGGAAGCTGACCATGTAAAGTTATTAGCCTTAATAACTTGTATATATGTAATTGTAAATTGTAAGAAGAAGAAGAGATATGTGGTAATATTGTAATGATATGATGCGAATGTAAGAGCAGCAAAAAGATATTGATGCAAGTAGCATAAGGTTATGTACCTTAATCCATTTTGTAATCAGTATACATTTTACATTACTTGTTTGGGTAGTAGGCTCATCTGGTAATCAGATTTTGTATTGACAACTCCTAATAGGGTTGAGGCTTCTAACAAGGCCTATAGTCCCTTAATCAGGACTGATACACTATATGCTTGTAATAGACTCCTAATAGGGTCAATATCCCTAACAAGATACTTTTGATTAGTGGATCTTTGTGGGTACCATCCCCACTGGGGTTTTCCCTTGGCCACGGTTTCCTTGAGAACATATCATGTGTTATGAGTTCTTTAGTTTTATTTCTATGCATGTTGTTTAGCTTCTTATGTTATGCATGTGTAAAGATAATCTGTTATATCCATAATTGGGCAAAAGATAAAGATTGTAGAATACTGATTCACCCCCCCCCCTCTCAGTATTCCCTATTTCTAACAGTATACCCCTTCCATTGCTTACTCATTCTTGCTCATGATTACCTTGTGCTGATGTGCATGGTGTGTGACTGTTGTGGGCACATAATTTGAGAATCATGTCACAACAAGACCAAATGAAACAATAATTTATGGTGTTGTTTTTTCATTGTTTGAATGGTGTAGTCACAATAGTGACTCACCAGGTGTTCATGCAGACATAAATGCAACCAGTTGCTCTCTGTAACATTCTTCTAAGTGCACATGTCATGTAGCATGGTTTTTCTTTCAAAAGTGTTTGGCGTGACTATGCAACTGCATAATTGTAGATGAGGATCAGTAATAGGATGCCATCCATTGCTTAGATATTTTTTTATCTAAGCCCCATCTCTCTTTTCTTTGCAGGTTCTTGATCACACAGGGGCACACTAGATTCATACCTGGGTCAAAAATTCATCACTTCAGGCAATATCTAGCACCCTTATTATTTATGTTCATCCTCTTATGTATACTTGTACTCTTGCATTTTCTTCTAAAATTTATTTTCCTTGTATAGTATATACAAGTTATTTTTCATATATATACATGTAATCTTTAGATGCAAAAATTTATTTTCCTTTACATGTATCTTTGCATGAAATGAACACAAATTAAACAAGATCATTTAATAATAAAACCTAGGGTACTATAGTAACTCATCTAGTAATTAGTTCCCCAAACCATTACTAAGGATTGAACATAAGTCTAAGTCCCCAAACCTATTGTTCTATGTGTCCTTATTGCCTTCATAATTTTGGTTCAACCCCTATAGGATGCCCAAGCCTAGAGGCCAAGGAAAGTACCCAAGAGCACTTGAAAGAAAGATGAATGAAACCATTGTCCTTATGTGGTTAAACCCATATAAGTGTTCTTCCTTTGCATCACAACTCCTACTTGAGGATCCACAATCATGAATTTATGTTCAAGACTTATTATTACCTTTTTCCTTTTGAATCTTAGGATGACATCTCAATTGGGAAAGGAAAACACAAACCTTTCATAGACCAATAAAAACCAAGGCATGTGGGTGCTCTTCTGTTGTACAGTTATACTCATAAAATATATGTACAATTATAAAATTTCACGCCTTGAAATTTTATAACATAGTTCCTCTTCATCAAAATAGAATGGAAGTGGTGATTCAATGCCTCTACCCACATTCTATGTGCTTTGAGCCAACAAAATTTTTATCATCATGATGAAGTAATAATGAATTAAATGCCTTATTGATGTCCCTATTTGATTGGCCGGTGCTTTGTTTGTTATATTGCTACTATAAAAATAGAATGGCAGTGGTGAGTCAATGCATCTATAGCCTCAACAACATGGTAGCATTGATCCAATAACAGAAAATACATTACACATGCCAAGCTCACAGTCTCAATGAAATAAATAGTGTATAAAATAATATATGGTGCACAACAACAACAAGCATGCAATGACAATAATAACATTGCATGATGCCCGAGCTCAAATTCAAAATAGTAATTATATTAATGTATGATCTAATAGCAGCAACCTCATTGATCATTACCTTTCACTCCTCCATTATTACCTTATACTACATACCATTATAATATATATATCAAGTATAATTATGAGTTTACATCATATATTTAGTCTTAAAAAAATATTATAAAGCAACATAAAACTAAACCAAAATACTTTGTCTTAATAAAATATTAATAAAACAATATATTTAATCTTAATAAAATATTATAAAACAACATTTATTGTATGAATTGTTTGACCTCTTTTTATTTGTTTTGTTGTTGATATTCACTATGTGGTACTCCCCGTTTATGATCATTTCATGAGGAAATGTCTTGATGGCTCGTGGGTCACAAGCTAGGGCATCATGCATTGTTTATGAGCTCACTGATTGAGCACCTCATGTCCCTATTTGATTGTCTAGTGTTCAAATAGTGATCTCATAAACAATGCATGATTTCCTAGCTTGTAGCACGCGAGCCATCAAGACATTTCCTCATGAAATGATCATAAACAAGGAGTACCACATAGTGAATATCAACAAAAAAATAAATAAAGAGAGATCAAACACTTGACACAATGCCTTGAAGGTAATAGCAATGATGCCCTAGCTCTCAAATCTCATGGGTCATTAAGCATTCCAAATGAAAAGATGTAAACAATGTCAGTATTAAATAATGAGCTCATGAACAATGTATGTGTTGGAGATTTTCCAGCAGGCCAATATTGACTATATGTTTGTCATTGATGACAACATATGGAAAGTAGTATGTGTGGAAGTCTTATGTAGTAATCCTTTTGTATATGTTTCATGGACATGATATCAACATGATATCATGGGCGCAGAGGTTGAATGTGAGTACAGATAGTTATATAGCATCTTGTGTCAGCAGTGTTCCTGACAGAGTTACAGGTAGTGTTCTGTGTATGGTTGTCTATACAGTTGTCTTATGGGCATGCACCCTAGGATATATTTTGCAGACATGTTAGTGATGTTAAGTTCATGGACACATGGTCTGATGATGAATGCAAGTGAAGTTATGCAGTCGCTATTTACAAGTAGCAGTTTCTTGTGTTTGTTCAAAAGAGCTGACGGAGATTTTATTGTTTCTTGAGTTGCACCTATCTTGAGGATATGTGCCCTTGGAGTTAAGCTTGGAGAAGTGTTATTGATGTTTGGTTAAGAGCACATAAGTTAATTCAGCTTACAGAGAAAGTTCCATTTGTTCTGGTAGAGACGACAGTGTGTGGTGTGCATCTACAATTATTTTATTAGACAGGTCCCAGAATGAGTTGTGTGCATAATAGAGCTGATAGAATGTTTGTTGGAGTTTATTATGGTTTCTCTAATATGATTTCAAGGTGGTTCTAACAAGATGACTTGATTGTATCATTTGGAGGAAAGATATTTATAGGCAGTCATTTGTGATTGCTTGAGTGTGGTTCATGGTTGATTAAGCAGAGAAGAGCAGAGTGTGTGAAGTGTTGAGCCATCAGAAGAAGGTCAATGTGACCAAGTAGAATATGTGTGCTATTCATTGGAATTGATTCAGATAGCAAGTCAAAGCGCAGTTCACCAAGATCCAGATATAGTGTGTATCTGTTATTCAGAAGGTTGTAGCCTTTGCCCCTTTGAGTAGTGAGCTCTCAAACAGTGCATCCTCTCCCCTAACAGGGATAACTATAAAAGAATCCTAGCAGGTTCTGACCCTTAACCGGGTCTATTGTACTTAATATTTTGTAAAGCTACTCCTAATAGGGTAAAGGATCTTCTAGCAAGGATCATTATATACTAGTACAGAATATTAGTGGGTATCAAGTCCCACCGGGGTTTTTACCTATTTGGGTTTCCCCGTAACCAAAATATTGGTGTTGTGTTCAAGTGTTCTTTCATTGTGTTTATGCTTTATGTTTAAGTATACTTAATTGGATAAATAATTGAAACTTGTAGATAACTGATTCACCCCCACCCCCCCCTCTTAGTTATCTCTTGGGACTATTCCTAACAATTGGTATTAGAGCCAAGTGCCTCAAAGAAAAATTTAACAGCTTGAGGTTCATCATATGGCATACTTCAGGAAAGAAAGTCCTATGTTTGATGGAGAAAATTATTTTGATTGGAAGAACAAGATGATGACCCATTTGCAGTGTATTGCTTATGAAGTTTTCAATGTAACTATCAAAGCAGCCAAGATTCCTACTTTAGAAGACCTTGAATAGGATGATGCTACTGACACTCAAAAGGAATTGTTTCATCATAATGCTATAGCTAAAGAAGCCCTTATCAGTGCACTATCTGATAGTGAGTTTTTAGAGATAAAGAAGGTAGACACCGCCCACAAGATATGGAAGTACCTTGCAGACATATTTGAAAGAGACAAGCAAGCAAAGGATGCACGCAAAAAGACATGGAAGAAAAGATTCAATACATTAGAGATACTGCCTGAAGAAAACATTAGAGCTTATAATCAAAGGGTTTGTTGGGACTAAAAAATGCAACATGGGTTTTGAGTACCATGTTAAAGTTTCACAGTTTGAAGCCCTTTAAATGTTTTCATGCATATGTACCCGGCTGTCATTTTGAAGCCTATGAGGTGTTCTAGGTGTTTAACACACTCCTTTCAGTTTATGCATGCATTCCATGATGTTATTTTATCATCCCAAACCATTTGGTGAAGTCGCATTTTGAGCAAGTGTCAAATTGCACACTTCTGCCTGTGTCAAACATAGTATAGTAGCCCAGTTTGCCTTTGAATATCTTGCGTCTAGAAATGTTTCATGACCCACCACTTTGAGGATGTTTAGTATGCATATCAAAGAACCTATTTTTGAATTTTCAAGTCTTTTCGAATCCATTTGATTAGGTTTTGAACCCCTCAAAGTTGGTAGTTTGTTGTTGTCATGCACTTGTGTAATTGTTCATAATTCTGGAAGGGCCTATTTGACTAGTCATATCTTTGACCTAGTTGACTCTATTGAGAAAATTCCTTTTGCATCATATTCCAAGGGTCAAATACTACCTATGTTTCAATTTTGAGGTCTTGACGAATCCGTTGGATCAGTTTGCAAATGTGATTCCAAACACAACTTTTGTTGTTTTACAAGTTTTTTGAAATGTGTAGAATGATCTATACCCCTGTTCATGATGTTATAACTTTTGATCCATAATTGATGAGCCTGAACAGGTTGTACCACTATGTCCTACTCTAAAAATATTGCAAGTATGCCAAGTTAGAAGTCTTGACGAATCTTTTGGCATACTTTCCCAGGGTCATTCTGTATGCACAAATCACTGTTTTACTATGTTTTCCTAGTTTGCAATTCTGAGAGCCTATCTTTGTCTGATTACCAAATGCACCCTATTATTCATCATGATCCCTAACTATGGAATTATACTCTCTATATGACAAAGAATCAATGCCCCTATTTTCGGATCCTGATGTCATGTTTGGCCTAGTTTCCAAAGCCACTTCCAAATCAGATTTCTATGATTTTCACTGTTTTAATATCCTGATTTTTACTAACGGGTTGACTTCGATGATTAATTGTAAGCAGCCAGTTGATCTTTTGGGCAAGGTGATTATGGATTTATATTCCTAACATGTGGGTGAATCAATGCCCAGGTTGTCGATTTGTGAAAGTTTCAATGGGTGAGTTTTTAAGGCCAGTTCCAGAGGCGATTTGTGTAGATTGACAGTGTTGAACAAAATAAAGTTTACAGAAAGGTCATTTTTATAGAATAGTAGCTTGTTGTCTGAAAGTTGTTTTCGAGAACCGATCATGGCATCACTCTCCTCACATCGAGACCCTTTTGTATGTGTTTTCAATGATGATGAATGAGTCATTTTGCTGAGCGACATAGTTTCAAGTGGTAAATTCATGACTATCCAAATGGCACCTTTGGCAGGGTCCGCACGAGTTTGAATTTAGAATAATTGTAGAATGAAATGAAGTGGCCTACTTTACACATTATTATCTTTGGACTCGAATCTTTGTGAGAAATTTCCTCTGTCAAACATGTTGTGGTGTGAGAATTGAGTGTATGTTCATGATGGCGTGATCATGTCAGGCTGTTCGGTCAAGTTTTTTAAGTTGTTCCCAAGGACTAGCTAGTGTTATTCATGTGATTTAAATCTAGCATAGTGTTGTTTTGATGACTACATTCTGGTAAGTGGTGGATAAGGTGAAGTACAAAATGATGACCCTGGGATCAATTTTCTAAAATCAATACTCTCTTTATGCACGAAACTTTTTAAGCTTACCTTGTAAGGTATTGTGTTGGCATGTTTTTGTTCTGATGTATTACATTAAGCACCAATTAAATAATGTTGAGGTGCATACACTATTTTGAAAGAAAACTAGTAAAGAGTGAAATATATTGAGCAAAGCCAGGAGTAATGTGGGAGCCTCCAAATTGAGGCAATGCCTGACACATGCATCTCAGAGGATTCCAAGTCTTTGAGATCAATGGGTTCATGTACCATATATGAATAGGGCTGCTTATGCATGTATTGAGAGTTGTCTACATGCAAAGGCCAACACACACAAAATTAAATAAGTCTAGAGGTTTTCATAATAGTACTTTTTTCAGAGCTTCACAACAGATGTGAAAATCCAAGTTTCTATAGATGTGTTTCTAATCCCATTGGTGCACGGACTACTAAGAAACACCTTGACCGATTGTGAATATGCCAGTGTTGTGGTCTCTGCTGCAGATGTGCAATTTGTGTTGGACGATGTAGAATGTTATTCTAATGAGGACAATTTGCTTCCCAATCTAATTACCAATTTTTAAATTGTGTTGTTACTTCTATTGGCCCTCCTGCTAGATGGTGATTCAAATCCACTTTGATCCGAACCACTAAGCAAGTCAGAGGCCCTGTCACACTACCATCAAAAGAAAAGGGCATAAAGGAGGCTCACACATTTTGGTGGGTAAGCATCTAGTTAGTAAAGGAGGACCTATGCAAATTGAAGACCATTGTCATTAATGTAAATAAGTTTGCACAAATCATAACTTACCTCATGCAAATGGAAGAGAAGACTCACGCATGTGGTAAAGGCCAAAATGAATAGTGGAATGGGGGACATTGCAAATTATTTGCAATGCATGGAATGCCAACACAACTAAATGAATGGAACCTGCATAAATAGATTAGGGGCTGTCAAGAAATTTGAAGACCCCACGCCATAAGGTGAAATGTGCATAAAACTAAAATGGAGGCATCATTAGTGAGTGTACACTGTAAGCAATGACCAAGCTATGCGTGAGTGCAAACTCACATATTCATGAGGAATGAATGAGAAGTGTATATAGTTTATCATGGAAAAAATTTTAAAATTAGAGTAGTCAGTGAAGTAATGAAAGTTTCTCAAATTCGATACATGTTATTAGTAGTGAAAGGCTTGAGCCATTGGAAATAGGAACCAACATATATAAAAGGGGGCACTTGCATGCTTAGAGGAGACTAGCAGTGATGGGAGCTACTTCCGCAATTAATGGGGGCTCCCATTTGTTGAAAAAATAACCTATGCATTAAAATGGACTGGCAGTGCTTAATGTTAAAGGATGCTATCAGATTAGGATTGGCCTATGCAAGTCATATTGGAGGCTCCCTATGCTACCAACAAAATCCAAAAGAAAGGCCAATGCATGGGTGAATGCTCTATGCAAATGACAAAAGCCCACACAATTTGAAGGAGGCCACAGGCATGAGTATTAAAGGGATGCCAGTGTGTGAGGGGTTGGCATGGCATACAAAGCGCAAGTGAGAGAATGTACAAATGGAGGGCAGCCTGCAAGGGGGCTTGCGTAAATGGTGTTGTGTGATGCGTGCAATTGGAAGACCTCACACATTTGAATAAGGTAGAGGCATGTATGTCTAGTGTTTCATGCAACTATGAACAAAGAGTCACACAGTGGAGTGGCATGGAATTGGCGTGAGGTAAAAGAGCATGTGTTATGCAAAAGACAAGGGAGGATACTCACACTCATGAAATAAATGAAGCTGGGCACAAATCTGAAAAATAGTGTATTGGGATATATCCCACATGCAACAACAAATGGGCATTTCCACTATTTATATACCCTGGCACTTGTAACATGAAATAAGTAAAGAACCGAGAGGCTCTTGGTGGGCCCTTGGCTGGTGGTCTCAGTGCGTGGTGGGCCCCCTAATTTTGGCACACGAAGTATACAAGCCATTTAAAACTTCAAAACTAATTATCCCACATTCATTTGGAATGGGGTATTTGAAGAGTTTATAAACAACACTACATACAATGTGAGGTAAATCAAATGGAGGAGGCTCTGCTCACGCAAGCCTATGTGGCCACCTTGGTTTCTGTACCCCATGAAGAGGTAATATTGCTAGAAGTGATGCACAATGGTGACTGGATGAGATTGACACATGGCATGTTGTCACGAGGTCGCTAGATGAAGTCAACTATTAGAGGATGATCATGCAATTTGGAGGTGGTGGTTTGCTAACCACAGTTGCCAGATCATGGAGTGTTGATAGTCAAGGAGAAGTCATTCTGAGATCTGGAGAATGGGCAGTTGCGCAATCTCCAAAAATCTGGTGGTTAAGACCTAACACTTGGAGATTACGAGAGCCTTCAGTCACCCAATTGCATGATCCTTTGCGGTTTGCATGAAGCATTTGGAGATTTGGAGAATGGGCTTAGTCGCCTATTCTCTAGATCTAACCTAGGGTCAAAGTTGAATTCTGAGAATTGGAGAATGGAGCATTCACTGAATTGCCAATGTTAACCATGGTTAAAGATTTGATTCAGAGACCTAGAGGTACATGCATTCACTAGTTCTCCAGATAATGATATTAACCCATGGTTTGTCCGAGCACCTAATCAGCATGTGACACTTGGTGGATTCCGGTGCATTCTATGGCTAAAATGCATAAATAATTTAAAATTGCAGGCTTTAAAAGATTTAAAAAGTGGTATAGTTCATACTATAGGGCATTAATTCAAAAATTTAAATGCCATGACCTCCTCACGGAAAAATAGCCTAGGGATTCATTTTTTGACAAAATATATAAGTGTTATATATCGTCGGAAAGGTCTCAGAATGAGGAATCCAATGGCAATGATGTTTTTCAGTTTCAATGAAGTGGATGAGAGTAGTCTAGGTTCAAATTTCAAGGACAAAAATCAGAATCAGTTTGTTAGAGGCATGATTGCAGATAATGGAGAAGTCTTGAGAATCAGTTGCAGGTCATGGTGGAGAGAAATTGTGGAGATATTTTGTGCTAAATGGACAGTTGTATGGGGGTTTTTCAACTGACTCTCATTTGCTATATCTCTAGTCTTTCTTCTCATTTTAAAAAGGGATGTTGAAAATTTGATGCTTCTAGGACAACTTCAAGCTTCGAAGTCTTGTATTTTTGTGTTCATAGTTTTGCAATGTATAGTTTCAGATAAGTTTTAATGAAAACAACGGAATCCCTATTCAATTCTTTGTTTGATGTCTTCGTATGCATTGTTTAAATTCTCATATATTAACTTTTAAGGCATGTTAATATACCAGTTATAAGGTATCTGTGGGTTTGAATTTGAGTTTCTTTCAAGGAGAGAGTAAGTCTTGATTTCAAATTCTGAGAATTCTAAGTCTACATATGAATTTGATATCTAGGTATTAAAGTGAGAGGAATGGTTTGCAAGGCATTTCATTCAGGTTCTTGAGTTGGAGTTAGGGTTTTCTGGGATTGCATATTTGTTTGACTCTATTGCCCAATAGATAAGGCACTAGTCTTGGCTTGAATAGCATTTTTCTTCATCAAGCATTAATTGAAATCATTTTACTTTCCTGTTGTTATGAACATTCATGTTTGATTGTATTCAAGAAGTATAATTCATTTGTTGATTCCTTGAAGAGCGAATCACTAGGTCGCTCCTCCTTAAAAGGGAAGAAGGATGAAAATCCTTGTCTCACTGGTTCTTGCTATTCTTGCAATCGTGGTTTACTTGGTTAAATTATGTTTTCAATTGATTTTGGTCATCTGCAGAGTGTTTCATAAGTTGGTTAAATAAGGGTGAATAGCAAAATAATGTTGATGTAGGAGCATCCTGGGTGTAAGAGCAATCTTGCATCACCCAAAAATATTTCTAGTTTCTTTTCAATAAGGGCTATCTAGTGTAGAGCTGTTATTTATGGAAACTTTCTATTTTAGTAAGTTGGTCATACGATCTTGAAATATTCTGATTTCATAGTTGGAGGTTCATCTTAGTCCTATCAGCCTACCTGTAAAGTTTCATTACTAGACCAAGTCTGGTTTTGAAGATATTGAAACTTTTCAGTTTTGGAAACAGGGTACAGAAATATTGAACTCAATTTTGAAAGCTTTAGAGGCCCCAAATGAGGTTGAATTTTTGGCTAAATAAAGTTTGCTTCATTTAGGTGTTTTAGAGCTCCTCGGGCCCTTTCTAAAATGGGGTTACAATAGTCAATCAGGTCAACGGGTGATGACTTATGGTCTCTGGAAGTTGGGTCACCTAAAATGGCAGGAAATGATTTTCCTTCAAAATTTTTGTTTGGGTTTCAAAATTTATTTTGAGCCGACTTTGATGTAATAGAATGAAAAATAAAATAATTCTAAGTTTGGTCAGCCTTGTTGGCTAAAAATTTTGGAACCTTCCCAGGTGGTGGAAAATTGCCTATATAAGGAAGGTTGTAGTGTTGTCTTAGGTAGTTCGGGATAGTTATGGGTGGTAGATCTGGGTATTGATTCGAAGCTTTGTCCTACAGAATATTGTAAGGGAATTCCCATGTGGCTTTGCATATTGTAATTCTGAAAGTTTGTAATTCCACATTTGTGGAGATAATAAGAAGCCAATTTTTTGTTCTTGCATATTGTTGTTATTTCTCTATTTCTATTATGTGTTTGTGGTATTAAGGGGAGCACCCTTCATCAAGTGGTATCAGAGCAGGATTTCCTAAGTGTGTAAACAAATTGTTGATTGTGAGGCAGTTTGCAATAGGACCGTGGGTTAGGTTTTCTATGTAAATAGATCACTGAATATGAGGTAGTTTGCACCAAGACGGTGGTTAGGATTTCAGTGCACATCATGAAAATGCCTCCACAAAGGGAACGTGGTGAAAGAGATAGTGTTGTAACACCTGAGGCTAGAGTGCTCCAGAGACAAGTACAAGCATTGCAAGAAGAGATTCATAGAGGAATGAATCTTAATGTCAGAGATGAAAGCGAGGATGAAGCCGAAGAAGAAGATCAAGAAGAAGTCAAAGTTGTAAATCAGGAGAAAGAAAGACTTTTTTGGGCCATTCCCAAGATCGAAAAAAGACCTAAGATTGAGGTTCCTGCATTTTCAAGAAATCTTAACCCAGAGGAGTTGATCGACTGGATCAATGAATGTGAAGAATATTTTGTGTATGAAGATATTGAGGATCCTGATAGGGTCAAATTCGTGAAGGCTAGACTGAAAGGTCATGCGAAGATCTGGTGGCAAGAGATTCAATTGGAGCGAAATAGAAGAGGGAAAGATAAAATCACAAGATGGGATCAGATAGTGGATAAATTGAAGTGATAGTTCATCCCTTTTGATTATGAGCTTTACCTACTAAAGAAAATGCAAAGTTTGAAGCAAGCGTGATGATCTGTTCAGGAGTATACAGAAGAGTTCTATCGAATCCTCATCAGAACAAGCCATGTAGAAGCTAATAAGGAGAAAGTTTCTCGTTACCTAATGGGTTGAGGCTAAGCATTTAGGAGGAGCTGAATCTAGTTTGAATGAATAGTATTGAAGAGGCATACCAGTTTTCCCTAAAAGTAGAGGAAAAGATGAAGAAGAAGTTCAAGAGTAGACAAAATGGAAGAGGTCACGGTGGATGATCTAGTAGATAGTCATATGGAGGCCAAAATGAAGATCCGAAAAAGAAGGATGAGGCTAGTAGTAGTCAAAATCAGAGAGGAAACAACTCCAATCGTTTCCAAGATTAGAACAATAGAGATTAGAGAGGAAGAAGAAGAAGACAAGGTTCAAGAAGAGGAGGTTTCTGTGGAACATGTTTTCACTGTGGAGAAGAAGGTCACAGGGCATTTGAATGTCCTCAACACCAAGGAAGGATGGATAGGAGGAATGAAGGCCAGGCCAGAGTGGCACATGTAGATGAAGATGCCAGATCCTCAATTTCTAAAGATGTTGAAAGAGGAGAAACATTGATTAACAGAAGAGTCCTACTGAGTGGTGAGAATGAACCTGAACAAAGGAGGAGCCTATTTCACACTAGATGCAAGTGTGAGGGTAAATGTTGTGATGTGATTATTGATAGTGGAAGCACTAACAATTTGGTGTCAGAAGAGATGGTGACAAAGTTGAAGCTTAAGAGACAAAAAAACCTACATCCATATCGAATTGCCTGGGTGCAGGGTGACCACAAGGTCATGGTCAGTGAACAATGCCTAGTAAAGTTCAAGATTGGTGGGTACCATGATGAGGTACTATGTGATATCATACCTATGGATGCATGTCACATGTTGTTGGGTAGGCCATGGTAGTTTGACAGATGTGTTGTACATGATGGTCATGCAAATACCTATTCCCTGACAAAGGGTGGAGTGTGACATAAGCTAAAGCCATTGAAGGAGACCGAAGAAAAGGTATGTGGTAATACAAGAATAACTTTTGTTGATGGAAGAAAATTCCTAGATGGTATGAGGCATGAGCATGTGTGTTTTGCTTTAATTCCAAAAGCTGGTAAAGAGGAAATGGAGGACATGCCTGTAGAGGTTGTAGATTTGTTGAATGAGTTTCAGGATATTTTATCTAATAATGTACCTAATGAATTACCACTGGTAAGGAAGATCAGTCATCAGATGGATTTGATTCCAGGAGCCAGTTTGCCAAACAAGGTAGCACACAGAATGACACCAGCAGAAAGTGAAGAGTTGAATAGACAAGTACATGAGTAATTGCAAAAGGGGTTGATTCGAGAGAGTCTAAGTCCCTATGCTGTACCAGCGGTATTCGCACCAAAGAAGAATGGAGAATGGAGGATGCGTATAGATTCTAGAGCAATAAACAAGATCACAATCAAGTACCAGTTTCCATTGCCACGAATGGATGATATTAGGGACTGTTTGAGTGGGGCTGTGTATTTCTCAAAGATAGATCTGAAGAGTGGATATCACCAGATTTGAATCAGAGAAGGAGATGAATGGAAGACTACCTTCAAGACAAAAGAAGGACTGTATGAGTGGTTAGTCATGCCTTTTGGGCTAACCAATGCACCAAGCACTTTCATGAGGCTCATGAACGAGGTTCTGAAAAAATTTTTGGGTAAGTTTGTCATTGTTTACCTAGATGATATTTTGATCTTTAGCAAGACATTGGAGGAACATATGATGCATATTCATATGGTGTTTGAGAAGTTGAGAGATGAGAAATTGTTGATTAATTTGAAGAAGTGCAATTTTGTGAAGAAGAAATTAGTGTATTTGGGATTTGTAGTTTTAGTAAAAGGTCTGAAAATGGATCCAGAGAAAGTACAGGCTATCCTTGAATGGCCTACTCCAAGGAGTGCTACCGAGGTAAGATCTTTTCATAGTTTGGCTAGCTTTTACATAAAGTTTATCAGAAATTTTAGCAGTATTTGTGGACCCTTGACTAAAATAATGAGAGGGGATAGAAAAGAGTTCAAGTGGACTAATGGGGTAGATAAGAGTTTTAAATTGTTGAAATAGAAAGTTACAGAAGAGCCTATTTTAGCACTTCCAGATTTTAATAAGGTCTTTCAAGTAGACTGTGATGCTAGTGGTACTGCAATAGGAGCTGTTATGAGCCAAGAAGGTAAACCTATTGCTTATTTCAATGAAAAGTTGAATGATGCCAAGAGAAAATATTCTGTTTATGATCAGGAATTTTATGCTATAGTTCAAGCATTGAAGAAGTGGAGACACTATATTCTTCCTAAGGAGTTTGTTTTGTATACTAATCATCAAGCTTTGCAATATTTGAATAGTCAAGGAAAGTTGAATCAGAGGCATTTGAAATGCATTGAGTTTTTGCAGAGTTATACATTTGTTTTGAAACACAGAAGTGGAAAGTCTAACAGGGTTGCAAATGCACTTAGCAGAAGGAAACTATTGCTGACAGAGATGCAGATTGAGGTGGTTGGGTTCAAGGAACTCGAGAATTTGTATCCAGAGGATCCTAATTTTGGTGAAGCTTGGAAAGCTTGTAAAGAACCTGTTACTCTAGATAGAATGAAGTGGTTGGATTTTATCATTCAGGATGATATGCTATTCAAGGGGAGTCAGTTGTGCATTCCACGAAGTTCTATGAGGGAGAATCTCATCAAAGAGAAGCATAGTGGAGGATTGGCTGGACATTTTGGTCATGATAAAACCCTTGCTTTGGTTAGTGAGAATTATTATCGGCTGCAGTTGTAGCAAGATGTGAAGAAGTTTGTATAGAGTTGTAGAGTATGTCAAATGGCGAAAGGAGTGAAGTAGAATATAGGGTTGTATCAGCCATTACCTATACCAGAGAAGCCTTGGGAGGATATCAGTATGGACTTTGTTCTTGGTTTACCGAGGACTCAGCGGGGACATGATTCAATTTTTGTGGTTGTTGAAAGATTTTCAAAGATGGCACATTTTATTCCCTGCAAGAAGACTAATGATGATGTTCATGTAGTAGAATTATTTTTCAGAGAAGTAGTGAGACTACATGGTTTGCCAAAGACCATAGTTTCAGATTGAGACACTAAGTTTGTTGGATATTTTTGGCATACATTATGGAAGAAGTTGAAGACAGATTTGAAGTTTAGTTCATCACATCATCCACAGATTGATGGATAGAGAGAGGTGGTGAATAGGATTTTGGGGAATTTGCTGAGATGTTTGGTTGGAGATAAGCCAACAGGATGGGATTTGATTTTACCATAGGCAAAATTTTCATATAATAATTCTGTCAACAAGAGCACTGGTAAATCACCATTCTAGATTGTATATGGAAGTAGTCCTAGAAATGCATCTGAGTTGAGGAAGATAGATAAAGGAGAAATAAGTAGTGTTGAAGCTGAGGATTTTGCAAAATATTTGAACAATGTCCATGAGGAGGTGAGGAAGCACACTACCAAGATGAATGCACAATATAAGGCTAAGGCATATGAGAAAAGGAGGCATAAGGAATTTCAGGTTGGAGATGAAGTCATGGTTTATTTGTGAAAGGAGCAATTTCCAGTTGGTACATACAACAAGCTGAAAATGAAGAAGTTTGGGCCATGTAAGATATTGAAGAAGCATGATTCAAGAAATGCATATGAGGTAGAATTGCCTACTGAGCTAAATATTTCACCAGTGTTTAACATTTTAGATTTGATAGAGTTTCATGAAGGAGGTGTTGTAGATGAGATCACAGCAGCATAGTGGAGTATTCCAGCAACTAGTTTAGATACTAAGGAGATTGAGGATATACTGGATAGTCATGTTGGCAGAAGCACAAGGGAGAGGACATATGAAGAATATCTGGTCAAGTGGAAAGGATGACTTGTTGAAGATTCATCATGGCTGACAAAGTAGGAGGTTAACCGTCTTGGTTTCCCTCTTCACACCTGAGTTGTGACAAGGTCACTTCTCAAATTACCCTAGGTGTCTGATGCAGGAGCATCTTGGGTGTAAGAGCAATCTTGCATCACCCAAAAATATTTCTGGTTTCTTTTCAATAAGGGTTATCTTGTGTAGAGCTGGTATTTATGGAAACTTGCTATTTTTAGTAAGTTCATCATACGATCTTGGAATGTTCTAATTTCATAGTTGGAGGTTCATCTTAGTCATATCAGCCTACCTGTAAAGTTTCATTGCTAGATCAAGTCTGGTTTTGAAGATATTGAAACTTTTTAGTTTTGGAAACATGGTACAAAAACTTTGAACCCAATTTTGAAGGCTTTAGAGGCCCGAGATGAGGTCAAATTTTTGCCTAAATGAAGCTTGCTTCATTTAGGTGTTGTAGAGCTCCTCGTGCCCTTTTTGAAATGGGGTTATAATAGTCAATCAGGTCAATGAGTGATGACTTATGGTCTTCGGAAGTTGGGTCACCTGAAATGGCAGAAAATGATTTTCCTTCAAAATTTCTGTTTGGGTTTCAAAAGTTATTTTGAGTTGACTTTGATGTAATAGAATGAAAAATAAAATAATTCTAAGTTTGGTCAGCCTTGTTGGCTAAAAATTTTGGAACCTTCCCAGGCGGTGGAAAATTGCCTATATAAGGAAGGCTATAGTGTTGTCTTAGGTAGTTCGGGACAGTTCTAGGTAGTAGATCTGGGTATTGATTTGAGGCTTTGTCCTGTAGAATATTGTAAGGGAATGCCCATGTGGCTTTCCATATTGTAATTCTGAAAGTTTGTAATTCCACATTTGTGGAGATAATAAGAAGCCAATTTTTTGTTCTTGCATATTGTTGTTGTTTCTCTATTTCTATTATGTGTTTGTGGTATTAAGGGGAGCACCCTTCATTAAATGTCCACTTTTGTATACTGTGTAATCAGTCATTTTTTTTAGGTACACCCACCTGGGTCTGTGGAGCTCAAAGTGTAGGAGTTTCTCCTTGTCAATTAGTGTTTTCTTGCTTGGAATCAGGAGTCTAGGAATCAAACAATTCTATCTAAAGCACTCAGGGCTATGTCTTAGGATTCAACAAGAAAAATAGCTAACAGGGTCAATGAAGCAGTTGGTGGAATCAGGAACAATGGTGGAGAGATCTCAAAAGAAGACATTATGGACAAGTTGATGACTACTCTGACTCGAGAATATGAGAGCAAGATCAACATCCTTGATGAGACCATGCAGCTTACATATAATTTCAAGAGAGAGACCTTGATCAGCAAAATCTCAGCTTTTGAGATTTCAAGATTGAAGAAAAAACCTAAAAGTGAGAGAGCCTTCAAAGCAACAATTCATGGTAAGAAATCTGAAAACACTTCTGGTAATTTTGATGATGATGATGAAGAGAAAACTTTAGATGAATTTATTGCTATGATTGCTAAAAGAGAAAAGAAAGAAAAAGGAAAATATGAAGGTCAATTTCCTTTCAATTTCTTTTCATGTAATAAGATAGGTCACTTTGCATCTAAGTGTCCTACTAGAGTTAGAAAGTTCAAAAAGGATTGCAAGCCTAAGTACTCTAAGGAATGTTACTTTGTTGGAGATGGAGTTTCAGATCATGAATCAGGTGAAGAATAAATTGGATTCATTGCTATTGTAGACAAAACAAATATTAAGTCAGTTGCTAAAAATGAGAAAGTGAATCAAGAGCTAGCATTGATTTCCCAAGCAGATATAATAACAGACTGGAGTATAGATAGTGGTTGTTCACATCACATGATAGGTGATAGAGGTAAGTTTGTTCATCTAGACAAATACAATGGAGGTATGGTCAAATTTGGAGACAACACTCCTAAATCTATATTTGGTAGAGGAGCCATCACTTTGGATGGAAAGAACAATACTGATGATGTTCTTTATGTTGATGGTTTGAAACATAACCTTCTAAGTGCTGGACAGTTACTTGGAAAAGGATATCAGTTGGAGTTCAAAGATGAAAAATGCATCATTAACAATAAGGATGGTGTTATAATTACATCAGGCACAAAGACAAGAGGTAATGTTTTTCAACTCAATTCAGAAGCAAGTTGTTTTGTTGCTAAAGTTGATGACAGTTGGTTGTGGTATAAAAGACTATGTCATATCAATTTTGATAACATAGTAAAGATAAGCAATGTCAAAGCAGTAAGAGATCTACCTAGCATAGAAAAGCCAGTTGATACTATATGCAGGGAATGTGTGATGGGGAAGCATGTGAGAAATTCATTCAGGAGCAAGCACAATTCAGCAGAAAACAAGTTGGATCTGATTCATACAGACCTATGTGGACCAACTCAAACAAGATCATACTATGGTGAAAGGTATTTTATTTTGTTTGTTGCTGATTATACTAGGATGATGTGGGTTGTGTTCTTAAAAGATAAGTCAAAAGCTTTTGAATAGTTCAAAATATTCAAAGCTAAAGTTGAGGATGAATCTGGCTTAAAGATAAAATGTTTAAGATCAAATAGAGGAAGAGAATTCACCTCTAATGGATTTTATGAGTTCTATGAAGAACATGGCATAAAGAGAAAGTTAAGTGCACCTATAACACCCCAGCATAATGGAATTGTAGAGAGAAGGAATAGGATCATTCTAAAGAGAAATTTAAGTGCACCTATAACACCCTAGCATAATGGAATTGTAGAGAGAAGGAATAGGATCATTCTTGATACAGCGCACACCATTATGATAGAAGGAAAAGTTGCACGCACCTATTGGAGAGATGCGGTCAATATAGTAGTCTACACAATCAATAGAATTCAGCTAAGGCTAGGTGTTGACAAAACACCTTATGAGTTATGGTTTGGTAATGTTCCCACAGTAAAATACTTTAGAATCTTTGGAAGCAAGTGCTACATAAAGAGAGATGAAGCAATAGGCAAGTTTGATGCAAGAAGTGATGAAGGTATTTTCCTTGGTTACTCTACTAAAAGTAAAGCTTATAGATGTTTCAATTTAAGATTAAAAAATATCATTGAAATTTCTCATGTGAAGATTGATCAAAAGTTTATGATTCAAGAAAGATATCATGATTACTCACCTATGATTGAAGAAGAACCTAGACACTCTACTAGTGAGATAGTAATTAAAGAAATGTTTGATAGCATTGATGTGTTATTCAATGACCCTGAGACAAGTGAGGAAGAAACTCCTAATGATGATGAGTCAACATCACCTAAATTTCCAAAGCTTACATCAATAAATCATTCCAAGAAAGACATCATTGGAGATTAGAGCGGCAAAGTCTTAACAAGATCACAAGAAAAGAACTCAACTAGCAGTGATGTGGTATGTTTACTATCTCAGATTGAACCTTTAAGTGTTGAAGATGCTTGTAAGGATTCATATTGGCATGATGCTATGAAAGAAGAACTTGATCAGATCATTAAGAATGACACTTGGGAACTGGTCCTAAGACCTAGTGATAAGAATGTGATTGGTACAAAGTGGATATTTAGAAATAAGATGAATGAAGATGGTATAGTAGTAAGGAACAAAGAAAGATTAGTATGTAAAGGTTATGCACAAAGAGAAGGCATTGATTATTCAAACACATTTGCACCTATGAGTAGATTAGAAGCTATTAAGTTGTTTCTAGCTTATGCTATAGTCAAAAAATTCAAAGTGTATCAGATGGATGTCAAGTCAGCATTCTTGAATGGAGATCTAAAAGAAGAAGTATACATTGAGCAGCCTGAAGGATTCACCTTATTAGATAGAACTAATATGGTATGTAGATTGAAGAAGGCCCTCTATGGACTTAAGCAAGCCCCTAGAGCATGGTATGAGAGACTAGATGGATACTTAACAAAGATTGGATTCAAGAAAGGAGTAGCAGATTGTAGTCTATTCATTAGAGAGACATTTGAAGGTTTATTACTTGTAGCTATATTTGTTGATGACATTATCTTTCAAGGTAATGACAAACTCAGTGTTGAATTTGCCAAAGAAATGTAGAATGAGTTTGAGATGAGTATGATTGGTCCTATCAAGTACTTTTTGGGATTAAATGTTCAGGAGACAGAAAAAGGGATTTTCATTAAGAAATCAAAGTATGTGAAAGAGATACTGAAGAAATTCAAGATGGATGATTGCAAGCTAGTAGGAACCCCTATGATTACTGGATGCAAGCTTAAAAAGGAAGATGACTCACTAACAATTGATATAACATTGTATAACTCTATGATTGGTAAACTCATTTATCTTACTCAGACTAGACCTGACATTTTCAATGCAGTTGGTATAGTTGGAAGATTTGTAACAGAGCCTAAACAAAGTCACCTCATGGAAATAAAAAGGATATTTGAATACTTACAAGGCGCTATAGACTATGGTTTATGGTATCCCAATTCATAAAATGTTGAGCTTCATGTGTACACTGATGCAGATTGGGAAGGATGTGTTGATGATAGAAAAAGTACTTCAGGTGGAGTAGTGTTTCTTGGTAATAGACTTGTCACTTGGACAAGCAAGAAATAAAACTGTATTTCTCATTCAACAGCAGAAGCAGAGTATGTTGCAGCAGCCTTGAATTGTTCTATAATTGTTTGGATCAAGCAGATGATAAAAGATTTTGGAATTCAGATTGATTATCCTATTGTTATTCACTGTGATAACACCAGCACTATCAATATGTCTAAAAACCCTATGATGCATGCTAAGACAAAACATATTGAGATCAAGTATCACTTCCTAAGAGAGAAAGTGGCAGAGAAAGAAGTCAAGTTGGACTATGTGAGTACTAAAGAATAGTTGGCAGATATATTCAAAAATCCCTTTCCTAAGGATACTTTTGAGTATCTTAGGGGGAAGTTGGGAGTACTTCCCTTCCCTGATTCTGCTTAGAAGGAAGTAGGAATGGCATCAGTCCTCTAAGACTGATGGAAGGTTGACTACTCTACCTCAGGAGTAGTACCGATGCTTAAAATGAATGGCACCCTTTGCCATTGATGTCAAAGGGGAAGTAGTATATAGAGTCATGAAAAATAGAAGGAGTAATGTACTTAGGGGGAGAAACATTCAATTATGACAATAGTACAGTTGAGGAAACGGAGAATATTAGAAAATATTGCAGCAGATGGAGGTTTCATCTTTGCGGGAGTTTTGAAGAGGAAATGGAGAATGTTATGAAAGAATTATTCATTTGGGTTGATGGTGGTTTTTCATTCCACATGTTGCCATCAATGCCAAAGGGGGAGATTGTTGGAGATTTGCCAATAGGCCAGTACTGATTGTATATTTGTCATTGATGAAAACATATGGAAAGTAGTATGTGTGGAAGTCTTATGTAGTAAGCCTTTTGTATATATTGCATGGACATGATATCAACATGATATCATGGGCGCAGAGGTTGAATGTGAGTACAAACAGTTATATAGCAACTTTGTTCAGCAATGTTCCTGACAGAGTTACAGGCAGTGTTCTGTGTATGGTTGTCCATACAGTTGTCTTATGGGTATGCGCCCTAGGATATATGTTGCAGACATGTTAGTGATGTTAAGTTCGTGGATGCATGGTTTGATGATGAACGCAAGTGAAGTTATGAAGTCACTATTTGCAAGTAGTAGTTGCGCCTATCTTGATGATATGAACCATTGGAGTTAAGCTTTGAGAAGTGTTATTTATGTTCGGTTAAGAGTGCATAAGTTAATTCAGCTTACATAGAAAGTTCTAGTTGTTTTGGTAGAGCCGATAGTGTGTGGTGTGTGTCTACAATTATTTTATTAGACAAGTCCCAGAATGAGTTGCGTGCATAATAGAGCTGACAAAATGTTTGTTGGAGTTTATTATGGTTTCTCTAATATGATTTCAAGGTGGTTCTAACAGGCTGACTTAATTATATCATTTGGAGGAAAGATATTTATAGGCAGTCATTTGTAATTGCTTGAGTGTGGTTCATGGTTGATTGAGTAGAGAAGAGCAGAGTGTGTGAAGTGTTGAGCCATAAGAAGAAGGTCAATGTGACCAAGTTGAATATGTGTGCTATTCATTGGAACTAATCCCGACAGCAGGTCAAAGCGTAGTTCACCAAGATCCAGATATAGTGTGTATCTATTATTCAGAAGGTTGTAGTCATCACCCCTTTGAGTAGTGAGCTCTCAGACAGTGCATCCTCTCCCCTAACAAGGACAATTATAAAAGACTCCTAACAAGGTCTAACCCTTAACCAAGTCTACTGTACTTAATATATTGTAAAACTACTCCTAACAGGGTAAAGGATCTTTTAGCAAGGATCATTATACACTAGTACAGAATATTAGTGGGTATCAAGTCCCACCGAGGTTTTTACCTATTTGGGTTTCCCCATAACCAAAATATTGGTGTTGTGTTCAAGTGTTCTTTCATTGTGTTTATGCTTTATGTTTAAGTATACTTAATTGGATAAAGAATTCAAACTTGTAGATAACTGATTCACGTCCCCTCTCAGTTATCTCTTGGGACTATTCCTAACAGTATGATGCCCTAGCTTGTAGCCCGTGAGCCATCAAGATATTTCCTCATGAAATGATCATAAATGGGGAGTACCACATAGTGAATATCAACAACAAAATAAATAAAGAGAGATCAAACACTTCACACAATATATGTTGTTTTATAAGATTTTATTAAGACTAAATATATTGTTTTATTAAGATTTTATTAAGACAAACTATTTTGGGTTAGTTTTATGTTGTTTTATAAGATATTTATGAAGACTAAATATATGATTTAAACTCAATATAACAAACAAAGCACCAATCAATCAAATAGGGACATGAGGTGCTCAAACAGTGAGCTCATAAATAATGCACGATGCCCTAGCTTAGCCCATGAGACATCAAGACATTTCCTCATGAAATGATCATAAACGGGGAGTACCACATAGTGAATATCAACAAAAAAACAAATAAAGAGAGATCAAACACTTCACACAATGTATGTTGTTTTATAATATTTTATTACTTGACTACATATATATATATATATATATATATATATATATATATATATATATATATATATATATAACACAAACATGTAAATGCAAAGATGTAAACAATGCCAGTATTAACATTGATATTGTATCAAAGATGCCCTAGCTCTCAAAGCTCATAGGTCATCGAGCATTCCAAATGAAAAGATGTAAACAATGCCAGTATTAGCATTGTTTACAAATTCCATTGATAGTGTGCCATTAAATCAACAAATTCCATCAAAATGAAATTGAGTTAATGAGAAGACAAAGCTCGAATTCCTTACTCAAGTCATGGATGCAATAGGAAGATCAAATTCTAAGTAACTATGTTATAAAATTTCAAGGCATGAAATTTTATAACTGTACAAATACAAAATTTCAAGGAATGAAATTTGACCTCTGATTTGACCTTGATAATGTCCCCTCCATTGCTTATGCTTGATCATGACTTCCTTGTGTTTATGGGCATGGTGGGTTACTATTGTGGATGCATCATTTGGAAATGATGCCATAGCAACACCAGATGGAACAACAACATCTAGTGTTGTTATTGCACTATTTAGATGATGTAGTTACAATAGTGATTCACCAGGTGTTCATAGAGACATAAATGCAGCCACAATAGTGATTCACCAAGTGTTTATAGAGACATAAATGTAGGGCTTCATTTGGATTCCAATGCCTATATACTGCACATGTTCCTGAGTGCATTTTCCTAAGTGCACATGTTCTGTATCATAGTTCCTTTTAGAAGTGTATGGCTTAACTATGCACATGCATAATTGTAGATGAGGATCAATAATAGGGTGTCAGGAATTTCTTAGATCCTTTGGATCTAACCCCATCCTTTCATTCCTTGAAGTTTTTGGATCATACATGATCATACTGGATTGAACCTCGGGTCAACACTTCATTACTTCAGGAAATATTTGCTACCTTCATTATTTATGTTCATCCACTTATGTATGTTTGTATTCATTCATATTCTTCTGAAAATTGGCTATACTCATATTCTTCTTTTGTCTGAGTCTTCTAACTATGATCAATTTAATGTTGTAAATCTTGACATAGAATTCGATATCAACCAATCATATATCCATTCCAAATGATATAACTCCATTTGAATAAACATACATTCCAACCATTTAACAAAATGTCCATATGAAATCTAGAGAAATACATTAATTTTATAGCGATTTCATGATTTATAATGCCCCTTGATTTATAGTGAATTCATGATTTATAATTTAGTTGTAGCAGCTCAATGTGTTTGAACTCACGAATACCCCTTACTTGGTTTCCTACAAAGCCTTTGGCGAAATCTGTCAAAAAAATTAAAAGTTTAGTCAAAGTAACTATATAAATGAAGGATGAAACACATAGGAAGCTATGAGAAGATGACATGAAGCTTATGAAAGGAGGCATCTCAATGATGTTAAATCACATGGGATTCTCTTTGTTCCCTGCAATGGAGTGAGCTAATTCTGAAAGTATAAATAGATAATTTTAACAATGTATAAATTCCTTCACAAGATGTAATAAAAACACTGGCAAGGCATGAGAACTATTTGACAAAATTCCACAATAGTGGTGTCTCATGCAATGCTAAGATATTCAAAATATTGCTGGATAAATAGATACTTTTAACAATGTATAATGTCCTTCACAAGATATAATGAAAACTATGGAGTGAACTATGTTTGTTTGATTAAATTACTATTATCTTATGTCAGGTACCCCACACAGTCTCATGGATTGTCAAGTACAAGTCAATACACCCCATAGAGATTAATGTCTTTTACCATTTGTAAAATATCTCTCTCATTGCCACCTATCTTTCTCATTGCATGAAGTGCAGGTACCGATGAATAGGTATTTGTCAGAATTGTCTTCCTTGAGTGAGGAAAATGTAGGAATGGAAGAAGAAAGTGAGACATTTAGTACATCTAATTCAATGAGATCGACTCGAGGTCAAAAGATCAAAAAGAAATTCAATAAATGCATGAAATTTTTCCTTTCTCAAGGGGGGTTGTGTTCTTATGATGATGAGAGAAAAGGTGACTCCGAGCTACCCTTTAAATACAAACATCTATAGAAACAATGGGTCCCCGATGAACTTCCTTCAATAAACACTGATTTTTGTATTAAAGAGAGGATATATCACATAGCACCATCTTCATTACATGGTTTGGGCCTATTTTCCATGGATGGCATAAAGGTCTCTTACAACAAAGTTGTTGAATTGATGGAGTATGTTGGACCTTGTTATGATTATAGTAGTTGGATGCAGATTGTTAAATATTAAAAAATTATTTGCAGGTATGCACTCACAACAAATTATATACAACAAAAAGTCAATGAACAAAGTAAAAAAGTAGCTATATACATTGATGGAAGGCCAAAAGCATCAGGGAATATTGCAGGTTTTATAAATAGTATATGGCATGCGTCAACTAAGAATCAACTCAAATATTTGAGGTGCGCAAGGGAAATTGCATATTTGTATGTGCAATCAAATCAATACGTGGAGGCAAGGAGCTACTTATTCATTACAATTTAAATCGCATAAATACAAAAAACCCCATCACTATCATGGATGAGGTGGTACGTATTTTGATAATTATCTATTATTCAATGTAACTTAGAATAAGAACACATGTGTTTTAATATGTCTGAATGATTTTTTTTAAATACAAAGCTATAGTATGGATCAACATCCACATGATACGCATGGTGATGATAGTTCTCATGGGACTTCTTCTTCCTGACAGGTAAAATTCATTGTTAGATTTAATCAGAACCAAATGCAATCAGGTCTGCATATATCCCATGAACACATCAGGAAGAATGCATCTCTGATCACCGCACCAACTTCTTATGCTAGAGCAGTCACTATCAAAAATCTTGATTCAGTCGGTACCATTCCAAATCCAAGTCTCTAGACTCAACTCAATAATCTACTAGCCGCTACCGAATCTACTGCAAAGTCATCTCTGAATGACATAACCAAATCATGAGCAGGAATAAAAGGCATCGACTCACCAAACCACCTTGCAAGTCGATCGAAATCCAAAAGTAATGCAGCCAATTGGAACCAGATCTGCAAGAACATTGTTTTGAATCGATACCAACTCGATCGAAAAACATATTTTTAAAAAAAAAATAGTGATTTTTGTCGCAACTACGATGACCAAACAAAAGTGATGGCTATCTATCTACAAATGATAATTATCTGCTAGAATCTTGCGATGGGTAACCATCACATGTACAACATCGATGTCGGCAAAAAACTAAAAATGATGGTTATCCATCAGAAACTTCCAGAGGGTAGCCATCACATGAACAACATCTCTGTCGGCAAACAAACTACAAACAATGGCTACCTGTCAAAATATTCTGATGCGTAGTCATTGTTTGTTGTTTTGTACGATGGATGGATGTCAAAATTGTGATGTCCACAAATAGGCTCGACGGTATGTTCACCCTGTTGACACCCACTTTTTGTGACGACCATAGTCGTCTTAATTATGATGCCAAATGTAGCCGCCATTTTTTTCAACTACAAAACTGTGACAGTGGGTGGTATCTCTTAATTGATAGTATACTATCATAATTCCGATGGTTTGCCGTCAAAAAAAGGCCTCAAATGTGCTAGTGATGCTAGAACTATAGTGGGCATGCCTCCTGAGAATTTTCCTTAATGAGGCTGGTGAGAGGGACAACCCAAAGTGAGATAAAATTTCCTTTGCCACAATAATCCAACCCACTATAAAATAAAACACATTCATCCTTAATGGGTTGAATGACAAAAGGATATCAAGTATCAAACTTCCTCGAGTAGTCCTTTGAGATTGCGCAAAAATCTGATATACCAATGGTGGGAAGCCCCTAATTATTATGGGATGAAACTTGGTATTTCTTTTGGACTGAATCATTACTAGTACCTTGTTAACTTAGAAATCCTACCTATTTAGAGCCATGCTTATGAACCAATTTGACAAATAGGTAGATTTCTTGGAGTTAGTTATTGTTTAAAAACCCATGATAACATTTGAAACACTTTGTGTTTAGAGGATTAAAAAGACAAGTGTACTTGTGGTTGCTTTGTTTGAAGATACATATAACAAGTGAGAAACATCCATTAAAAATCATGTTACATTTTTAAATATCTTCTTCAGAGAACAATAACCAAATTGAGTAGAATCAATTCAAATCAAACCTTTGTTGATGTCAGTTTTTACACGATCACATAAATTGAAGATATCATTACAAGAAAATGGTAATTGTACAACACAAGAGGTCCCCAAATTTATATTTCAAACTCCTTTTATTGAAACTGAAGAACAAGAAGGTAGTCTCCCTAACCTGTTTGAGGAAAGAGCCAATTTAATGGCTAGAAACAAAAAAAATTTAAGAATATATTCATGGAGGTAATAATGAAGACCAAGGAGAAACTAACCAAGGAAACCAAGGGCCAAAGGAAAAAATGAAGATAAAACCAATAGGGCTTCCCAAGATCCTGAATTCCTTGAGATAATGGAGAAACTTTTAGAAAGAAATAAGTAGAGATACTTCCTTAATTTAGCCCAATCAACGGTCAAACTTCCTCATGATTACGATACCACCATGCTAAGAAAAGATGAGGAAGAAGAAAATCCACTAGGTGCAATAAATAAACAACTCAAAATGTTTCAAGCATTAATCGATACCATGAAGAAAGTAGCCGAACAGAAACCTTTTTCCATTGAGGTTTTATGCCCATTTCCATTTGATTAGAATTTGGTTATGGTACCTTTCCCACCTAATGTGGTATTTCCTAGATATGATAAATACATGGGTAAATCAGACCCCCAAGACCATCTAATAGAATTTTTTGCTTTGAGTATAGAATTCATGCACGATACCACCTATTTTATGAGACTATTTCCAAGAAGCCTAGGAGGGCAAGACATGGAGTGGTTTTCCAAATTACCCCAAGGAAGAAAAACTTTTGAAGAGCTAGCCTCCAAATTCATGACTCACTATTCCTATAATATACAGAACAAAATTACCATGCTAGACCCATGTGACACAAAATAAAGAGATGGTGAGCCTTTTCTAAGGTTTCTCCAAAGATGGAGAACGGTTTTCGCACGATACCCTCGAAGTATACCTAAAAAGGAAAAGATGGAGATCTTCATGAACAACCTAAACATGGAGATGAACTATACACTCCAACTTCAATCTCTCCCCACATTCAAAAAGATCATTGAAAATAGGATAAAAATTAAAAAAGTGTTGGTAAAAAGAGGTAAAATTAAACTATTTAAAGAAAAAAAAGGATATACTAACACAAACAATAACAAAAACTTAAATAATCATAATAATAAAAAAGGATCCAATAACAATAATGAGAAACCAAGGTTATGGCTAAAAAAAACCAATAAGATACTTCTTTTAACTTATAGAATGGGTCAAATCAAACACATAATGTCAATCAAATGACCAAGGCACCTTTTAATAACAAAAAAAACAACAACAACAACAAAAATTATTTCAACAATTCAAATGTAAACAAGCCCAATCCTTTCTTTCCTTTGTTTCAAAGAAGGAAATTTACATTCGTAGGCAAACTATTGGAAAATGCTTTGAGAACACTTGTAGCCAAAAAAATCATTGTTTTACCTAAATCGAGGCCGTATGAACCTCAAGTTAAACCCACATGGTGGAATTATGCATACCATTGTGAGTATCATCAAAACAGGGGACATAAAACTAGTGAATGCATGGAGCTTAAATGTTTAGTCCAAGACTTAATCAATGATGGTAACATAAAGGTGGAAGGACCTCAAAACAATGAAGACCACACAAATTTTAAGAACCCTTTCTTGAATCACGAAAAGGGGGAAACATCAAATGCCAACCAAAATAACAAGAGGGGTAATGAAAAGGTAAATTTTTCCCACACTTATGACAACACCATAAATTCCTTAAGTGGTGTTGAAAATACAATCAATGTGATTATGGTGAAGGAAAAAAAAAAGGAAGAAACATCTAATGTTGTGACTAGGGGGAAAGCATAAAAAATTACCTTATCAGGAGGTGCCTCTAGAATCATACTAACTAATCAAGAATTCTCCTCATCAAAACAATACAATTTGGTAGATCAACTCCAATGAACTCCGGTGCAAATTTCTATTTTGGAGTTGCTGAAACTTTCACCTACTCACAAAAAGATCTTAGAAAAAACCCTTGTTGAAACCAATGTGCCTTTGAATTTAGATGCAAAAAAATTTCAAAATATGGTAGGACACCTTGTTGCACCCCATTGTTTATCCTTTTCTGAGCAAGATGATATGTCCTTAAATAATCCACAAAACTTTCCATTGCATATAGAGGTATTAATCCATAAGTATAGGGTTAAGAGAGTCCTCATTAATGGAGGAGAAGGCCTAAACATCTGGACTTTAAACCTTGTTAAAGCCTTAGAATATTCTGAGGAAGCTATAGACCCTAAGAAAAAAACAACCATCAAAGCTTATGATGATGAAGAAAAGGATTCTATAGGAATAATAGTACTCCCTATCCGAGTAGGTCCTATGCAAAAGAATACCATTTTTCAAGTCCTAGATCAGAAATTAACCTATAATATCCTATTAGGAAGGCCATGGATACACAAAATGCAAGAGGTACCCTCGATGTACCATCAATGCTTAAATTTTCCTTATATGAGACAAGAAGTCATGGTGAGTGGAGATCTAAATCCATTCCAATATTGTAATAACATTAAACCCATAAGTAATTCATTGGTCCCCCATAATGTAGAAGGATCTATATTGATAAAGATAGAACAAGGACAAAGTTCAAAGGATCTTCCATCCTTAAAAGGAAAAGAAAAGGTAGAAGAAAAAGATATTCTTGTTGAAAATCATCAAATTCCCACTAACATAGTTACATCGACTAAGGGAAAAGAGAAAGTTAGTGAGGAAAGTGCTAATGAAGAAGAAATATACCAATAAAAATCTACCCAATTACACACCAAGGAGGCTCATTACCAAAAAATGGATACCATGATGAAGCCTTTCCAGAAATAATTCCAAATCAAACAAAAAGGTGTGGGTGAATATTCCTTATCTATGATGGATATACCCTTATCTCCAAAGTCCCATGGGAAACCCTCTAGCCTACATACAGCTCATAAATACAATGACCATTTTGTAAGGGCTATTACTTCTTCATCCATGAATGAAGAGGATAATGAAATTCTGAAAGGGCTATATAAAGATGATGAGTCAAGTGCTCATGAGAAAAAAATTCAAAACATTAGTATTCCTACTCATCAATACGGAAAAGGTTTCCAAATAATGCTAAAGATGGGTTGTAAAGGACAAGGAACTTTGGGTACTAGAAATGAAGGGTTAATTGAGCCCATCAAAATGTCTTGGAAGGATAGTAAGGAGAAATTGGGATTGGGGTATCTTGAACAAGGATACACTCAAAAGAGACACCCCATGTTTTATGACCAAATTTTGCAATTAGGCTCACAAATTGATGAAGAATAAAACAAGTGGGAGTGGGATTAATTTTCAAGTGAATATTGCCAAGATAAAGAAGTGGATGTAGGTCACACTTATGCTCCTAACAAAGGTAAAGAACAAGAGGTAACTTTAGGATCCAATTCTAATCAAGCTTCGAGTTCTAATCAAGAGGCTCAAAGAAATGCATGAAATCAAGAAGAGGAAGAATCTCAATGGATAGGATAACCCTCTGTACCATCATGGCTATGTTAGAAATAGGGAATACCGAGAGTGGGAGTGAGTCAGTATTCTACAAACTTTTACTTTTTCCCAATTATGGATATAACAGATTATCTTTATGCTTGCATAATAGAGTAAACTAATGAACATGCATAACAGTAAAGAAAATGAACTCATAACACATTATTTGTTCTCGAGGAAACCCTAGCCAAGGGAAAACCACAGTGGGGATGGTACCCAAAGATCCACTAATCAAAAGTATCATGTTAAGGATGTTGAACTTGTTAGGAGTCTATTACATACATATAGTGTCTCAGTCCAGATTAAGGGACTATAGGCCTTGTTAGAAGCCTCAACCCTACTAAGAGTTGGTAGTACAAAATGGAATGATTACAAGGTGAGCCCACTGCCCAAACATGTAATATACAATAATTCCTTATTACAAAAATAGGGCAAGGTACATAACCTTATACTACTTTCTTGACTTTCACAACTTTGCATCAATATCTTTCACATACATATGTTCACTTTCACTTCCTTTTTATCATATATATCATCTTTTTTCTTTGCATTACATATGTCTTACATTTATACAAGTTATTAGGAATAATAACTTTTACATTAGGCTTTACTAAACATAAAGCACTTTACAAAATACATTTTAGTATGCGCTGCCCAACAGTTAACATCTAGGATGTCATCCCTTCATATAATTAAGACATTATTTTGATAAACAAAATAATCCATTAACTGTTTACCAATTCTATCTTCTATTATGTCATGTCGGCTTCAGCTCTGTTCCTGTAATACTGCAATAACTTCTCCTGTACATGTTGTACATACTTGCACTCTTAGGTGAGTCTTCAATATGCATCATAGTATCCATGTTAAAGTGCACAAGCACTGAACTTGCTTCTATCGATGTTGCCAATCAAAACTGTCTCTAGTTGTACTGCTTACACTTAGACAATTTTGCTCTGCACTCTATCATACTTGCTCTTTGTCATATGCAGTCTTCATGTATATCATATGTTTCCATAATGATAACATCTAGATGTCTAACTCAGCCAAATTGCTAACAATCTCCCCCTTTGTCATTGGTGGCAACATATGAGAAAATTGGCTAAGTCTCAAAATTTCAAAACTCAAAATTGTGGCCATAGCAAAAATTATCTTCATTATTCTTATAACTTCATATATCTTCTCTATCATCTATACTCCCCCTAGGAATATACTTCCTTATCATATATATATATATATATATATATATATATATATATATATATATATATATATATATATATATATATATATATATATATATATATATATATATATATATATATATATATATATATATATATATATATATATATATATATATATATATATATATCAATTTTCTACTATCACTCCCCCTTTGACAACAATGACAAAAAAAGGGTGCCAAAACTGTGTTCTCAAAATTGATTACCTTGATTCAAAATTGCAGAGCCGGTAGGCTTGCAACACAATCTGCAAAGTTCACTTTTATGCTCTCTATTTATTTCTCTAATGCCTTCTTAATGGTGTATTCAACACTGAGTAGTGCACACAAACCATAAGATGCGATCTCACATGCTCAAAGATTTGCAAAGTTAAACTTCTCATAAGATGTCTTTGATGAAAGACATTCTTCCAACTATCCTTCAACTATGCTAATCTTTACTAAAATGTGCTCTCTTAAAAGAGTGAATCTTTTCAATTTATTATCTTTTACATCATTAAGAATCCTTATCTCATCATTTATTTTAATGATTCTTTTCTCAATATCCAGTATCTTTACATTAGGGCTGGTTAATGGATTTACCTCTGACTGAATTTCAGCCTCTTTTGTTCTTATCTTCTCAGTCACTTCTGATACATGGTTCTCTTTATTTGTACACTATATATACAGAGCTTTTCCTCTGTCCAAATTCCTTCTCAAATATTTTATGCACACATCCAAATTATTGATATCATTCCTAATATTTTGACTTATATCAAGAAACATTTTGGCCTCATAGGCTGCCTAAGCCTTCACTGTAGCAATATCTGACAAATTAGTGAATTCATTGTCAAATGCCTTCATCACTTCTCTGGCTTTAATTTGTGGATCTATCTCTATTACTTAATTGGTCACAACACTTTGTAATTTCCCTGTTACTTCCTACAATAGTCCTTCAAGGATTTTCAGCTTCTTGTTCTTTCCAATTATCTTGTTCAGGGATGACATTAACTCCATTTGATCATCATCATCAACTTCTTTTCCAATATCAACAAAAATAGATTCAATTTGTGGTTTCTTTGCTTTAATATCAGGGGTAGGACTAATTTCCACTTTTCTTGGTGTTTCTTTCTATCCTTGAATCTCTGTATTAACTTGAATTTATTCTTGATTCTCTTCTCCTTTCCTTATTTCCTTCCTTTCTTCTTCAATTGACCTGTCCTACTCTTCCAAAGCCGAATTGTCAACAATTTTCTCTAGATGGATAAAAGGATTGTCATCAGTGTTTAGTGTGATATTGATTCCTTCCACATTCATTGATTCATCTTCAATGTTAATTGATGGTGGTGGAGAGGGACTCTTATGATCCTCAACTTCAATAGCTAGTTCTGTTGTACTAGACTGCTTTCCAAAACTTGATGTCATTACCTTCACAACTACCTACTTAGTTTCCTTATTAATTCCCTCATAATTACCTCCCATTATAAGAATTGTTCTCCTTTTTGTCCTTAGAAGTGTACCAAGTTCTTTCATGATTTCTTTAATGTGGTCTTCATCTCTGATGTCATAGAGATTTCTTACAAAGTTCTCTCTGATTTTGATATCTTCTCCAGCTGCTCTCTTCTTCCTGTTAACCAATTTCTCAAATAAATCATCAGGTATCTTTCCTGGAATTATATCAAATTTCTTGTCTGCTAGGATCATATGTCTCACAATTGCATTCTCCAAATTTAATCTCTCAGAATAGTTATAGAGCTCATAATACTTGTTCATCTTTGAAAAATATCCATCATTAATAATTTGATCATTTAATTTTTCAATCTTAGGCTTCCACTTCTTCTTAACTTTTGTATCCTCATCATCTTTAATTTGTACTACTTTCCTTTGCACTAGGGAAACTATTGTCTTCTGTCTCTTACCTGGTCCAGTAGTTATTTCTTTTACTCTTTTCCCTGGTGGAGTGGAGGAGGATCTTGTAGACTTTCTATTTTCCTGTTCCTTCTCAAATTTCTCCACTTTTACTACATGCTGCTAATTTCCAGTCTCAACTACAACTACTGATAGGGGTGGAACAAATAAAACTTCCTTTTGTCCAATATCTTTTAGTGTTTCTATTGTATTCTTTGCAATTACAAATTCTTGTTCTATCATACCCGTGTCCTTCAGAATTTTCTTTATAGTGCTTTCCACTCTCTTCTTAGATAGCTTTTCTTCTTGAATAGACTTTGCAGAGTTGAAATTCTCCTCATAAGTCCCAAATCTATTGCTATGTACATCCAACTTACATTTCAACAATCTATTTACATATTCTTCTACTTTGACTTCATAAATTTCATAAGCAAGAGGGTCTATGAATTCTACTCTAGGTTCTACTACTTCAATGAATGTAAAGTCAGTGTCAACCATAAAGCATACTTCATTCTTATACTTCTCAACAATAGCTTGTGGAATTCTTGATCTGTTCTTCATCAAGTTCAGAAATGTTTTTATTACCAAAGTTGCACTCTCATTGAATTTGTCTATAGGGTGTCTCCTATATACTCTATTGATTCTTTCTATTATGATCATGTTATCATTCCAATCTTCACCAATAGTGTATGGAAATCTTCTTAATAAATGAAAAAACATATAATTGATCAGGGATGAGAATCTGAATTGAGAGTTCTTTGTCTTCTTAATATTTTCTAGGTTCTCAAATAACTGAATCCTCAAAATTTCACACATATCCACTTGCACTTTATCAACACACATTAAATAAGCTGCATGAACCATACCAGTTGCCATATCATCTTCTCTAGAGTTAGCACAAAACTTAGATGTTAAGATCTTGCATAAATATCTAACATCATCTTGTTGAATCTTACTAATCACTATTCATCTACCATTGTAGGATGACTTAGTATTATCCAGTACTATTTTTCTAATGTTTTTCTCATTTAATGGTATAACTCCAGATTTTGACAAAATAGTTATATCATGGATTAGGTCTGCTATTATATCAATCACTCTGTCATCTAACCAAAACTTCCCATTTTGAATTCTGCTCAAAATTATCTTGGTGCAATCTTCATCATCAAATTCATATTGTAGAGAATAATTTATTATTTCATTATCTTTCAAATGTTCAAACCCTACTTTCAATGACATATTTTGATTATAAAGCTTCTCATATTCCTTAGTAAAATCACTTTCACTGAGGGTTTCAAGCTTGCATCCCAAATAGATTCTAACATTCTCTAAATGTAAAACTACATTTGGTACCGATGATAATGCTAATTTAGGGTCTTCCTCCAAGGGTTCTACTGGTTCCCTTTTAATCTTAGGTCTGATTTTATCTCTTATATTGTGAACCAATGAAAAATACATATCTTCTACAAACTCTCTAACTGACTGATAGATTTTCTTAGTAAAATACCTTAATTCCATGATTTAGGGCTTTGCGTAGATCCGACACAAAATTCTTTCACCAAATCCTTGCAAACTACTTTCAATCACTACTATTTCGATCTCCTTAACACTTGTATTCACCTTAATGATCAAATAATATTGATCATAAGCTTTTAACATTTCAATCTCGCAAGATTCTGACATCACATTCAATTCTTTTGCCGCTTCTTTCCAAAAATTTGTTCCTACTTTCCTGCAAAACTTAAAACTTCTTGTGAACTCACATAACTTCATATTAGCTCATGTGCTCTTAACCATAGCATCATTACATCATATACTACCTTACATTAACTATACAAGACTCAATTCATCCTATACTAACATCTACACTATCCTAAGTTCCTATTCTAATGCATTCTTTATGAAATAAGTACTTTGAGATGGGTTAGGAAGATATTCACTCTTACCATTCGATACTTCACCTTTCTAATTACCTTCAGTGCTGAATGTGTCTCCTTGATCTGTGGCTTTAAAAAACTTCACTTCTTCTGAATTACTACACTAACCTCTTTGACTGTTGCTTGCATTCTCATTTCTCCTTTTATGACTTCTAGGATTAGGGTTTGTCATATTGTTCATTTTGAAAAACCTTGTTGTATGACCAAATTTGCTGCATATTTGACAAACTACTCCATTGTTCCCATATCTCTATCCAATCTAGTTGATTTGTGATCTGCAATTCCTATCAATGTGTCCAACCTTGTTGCATCTGTAACATACTACTCCATTTCTTCTATTCATATCTTCAGTAGGTTTCTTATCTGCATGGTTAGTATCTCTAAACATTCTACTACTATTATTCTCATTAAATTTAGGCTTCCTACATTCAATAGCTCTATGTCCAAAACCATGACAATTATAACAATAACCATTAAGAGGTTTAAATTGCTTACCTATACAATCTTTCTTCATATGACCAAAAGTATTACATGCAAAACATCTACCTTTAAATTCTGTCAGCGTACCTTTAGGTGATTCTTCTTGTTTAGGTGGTTCTTTTTCTTTAGGTATATCCTCAAATTTGCCAGCTTCATCAGATTTCTTTTCAAAAACTTTCAGATCCGGTTCCTTTCTTTCTTCACTTACCTTAGATGAGTTAAATCCAAGACCATTTTTATCATAGAATGGCTTCTAATAAGACATTTGTTCATCAATCTTCTCACTAGTGGAATATAGTCTCTCAAGTTGTTGCTTAGACTGAGTCAGTTCACCTTTCACAATTGTATTGTACTTTTCAAGCTCAGCATACTACAATTTTGTTTTCTCAAGTTCAGATGTCACTTTACAAATTTTAGATTTCAGATCTTCTTTCTCAGATTTCAGATTTTCATTCTTAGATTTTAGATTTTCTTCATTCTTGATGTTTCCATCTTTCAAACTCAATTTCAGATTTACTATCTTTAATTCATGTTTAAGGATCTCATTTTATTTTTCTAGATTATCATCACAATCTTCAATTTTAATTGTAGATCCCTTCTCTGATTTTAGTTCTTCCATCTTCTTTTTCAACTTCTCAATGAGGTTCTTTGCATCATCATATTTTCCTTTTAGAGTATCTCTTTCTTCAGTAAGAATATCAATTTGTTCAAGAGCTTCTTTAAGATTCTTATGTAGCTGATCCATATACATAGAGATCTTACTCAAGCTGCTAGGCTTTTTCTGAATGATTCTTTACCGAGTAACTAAGCTCTGATACCAATTGTTAGAAATAGGGAATACTGAGAGGAGGGGAGAATCAATATTCTACAAACTTTTACTTTTGCCTAATTATGGATATAACAAATTATCTTTATGCTTGCATAATAGAGTAAACTAAAGAACATGCATAACAGTAAAGCAAATGAACTCATAAAACATTATTTGTTCTCGAGGAAACCCTGGCCAAGGGAAAACCCTAGTGGAGATGGTACCCACAAAGATCCACTAATCAAAAGTATCATGTTAAGGATGTTGACTCTGTTAGGAGCCTGTTACATACATATAGTGTCTCCATCCTAATTAAGGGACTCTAGGCCTTGTTAGAAGCCTCAACCCTACTAAGAGTTGGTAGTACAAAATGGAATGATTACAAGATGAGCCCACTGCCCAAACATGTAATATACAATAATTCCTGATTACAAAAATAGGGCAAGGTACATAACCTTATACCGCTTGCTTGAATTTCACAACTTCGCATCAATATATTTTGCATACATATGTTCACTTTCACTTCCTTTTTATAATATATATCATCTTTTTTCTTCGCATTACATATGTCTTACATTTATACAAGTTATTAGGAATAATAACTTTTACAATCGGCTTTACTAAACATAAAGCACTTTAAAAAATACATTTTAGTATGTTTTTCCCAATGGTTAACATCTAGGATGTCGTCCCTTCTTATGATTAAGATATTATTTTGATAAATAAAATAATCCCTTAACTGTTTACCAATTTTGTCTTCTATTATGTCATGTCAGCTTCAGCTTTGTTCCTGTAATACTACAATAACTTCTTCCGTATATGTTGTACAAAATTCTCTCTCAGGTGAGTCTTCAATATGCATCATAGTATCCATGTTCATGTGCAAAAGAACTGAACTTACTTCTATCGATGTCACCAATCAAAACTGTCTCTCATTACACTGGAAAAATTCTGCTTACACTTAGACATTTTTTCTCTGCACTCTATCATACTTGCTCTCTATCATATGTGGTCTTCATGTAGATCATATGTTGCCATAATGACAACATCTAGATATCTAACTTAGCCAAATTTCCAAAAGGCTATCTACAATAGAAGAATCTAGCAATAGGTTTAATCGAAGATATTTTTACCCACTAGAAATCCAAGAAGATTCAAGTGAGGAGGATTTTGACCCAATTTCTCTAGAACACTTAGAAGAAGAACATATTATAGATTTAAGTGATACAATGTTCAAACCTTTCAATTAGGTCATGTCCTTAAGTACTGTCAAGCCAAACCAAAACATTGATCCCTTATCCCTTTTTTATCTAGAACTCATTGAATGGGATTCCCTAGAACCCACTATCCTTCCCACATTCCTAAATGACAAATCGGTGTCCCAATACAGGTAAATGCGGTTGAACCTTCTTATACAAAATAATAACAAGAAGAATTTATGAAGGGAAGTATCCAATATTTAGTTTAGAAATAAGAGAAAAAAATTTTAAAAAATTAAAAATTGAAGAATCTAAAATTGAAAACCACAAAATGACAGCATTAGATCAAAAAGAGAAAGAAATAAAGAACATTTCTAAAGGTGAAAACCCAATAGAGGAACCTAAGGAAGAGAGGATGGATACTTTTCCCAAACACTACGAGGAAAGGTCACCTATTTTGATAGAACCAACAAAAAAAATCAACATTGGATTAGAATTAGAACAAAAGGTTATACATCTAGAAACATCCTTATCAAGTGAAGAAAAAGAGGAGTTCATAAAATTCTTCGAGGAAAGGAAACTAAATTTTGCATGGTCCTATGATGATATTCTAGGGATAGATCCAAAATTGATAATGCATCACTTGATTATCAAAGGAGGAGTGAGACCAGTCAAACAAAAGTTGAGAAAAATGCACCCACACATAGCACTTCTTGTCAAAGTGGAACTAGAAAAGTTACTAAAAGTGGGATTCATAAGAGTCATCGACTATGACAAGTGGATATAAAACATTGTGCCTATTTCAAAAGTAGACAAGTCTATTAGAATTTGAACGGACTTCCGAGCTCTCAACCTTGCATGTCTAAAGGATGATTTTCCTTTACCAAGCATAAATGCTATAGTGGATTTGATAGCAGGTCACTTAATGTTCTCTCTCATGGATGGATTTAGTGGCTACAACTAGATTAAAATCACACCTAAAGATCAAGATAAAACAACTTTCACGTGTGCATTGGGGACATTTTTTTGGAATGTTATACCCTTTGGTCTTAAAAATGTAAGAGCAACATATCAACGAGCCATTACTACCATATTTCATGATATGATGCATAAATTCCTAGAGGATTATGAGGATGAAATACTTACAAAATCTCATTAATGGGAATAACATCTACCTATACTAGAGAAGATATTCACAAGGTTAGAGTAGTTCATTTAGTAAGACTCAGTCCAAAGAAAATTGCCTTTGGAGTACAATTTGGAAAGTTGCTAGGGTACATAGTTTTGGCTAAAGGAATAGAGGTAGACCCCACAAAAGTCAAAGAAATAATAGAAACTTTGTTATCTCTATTTGAGCATTAAAGATTGTCATTAGTATCAAAGACATCGGTCGGTTACCTATGATACTTTAGTCAGTAACTACAAGCACTACAAGCTAGTCGGTTAAGTCTTTACACCGAGCACTAGGGCAGTTCTACTGAGAATCTATGTTCACTAATACCAAGCGACAATAAACACTGAGTAGACTAGACACCGAGCACCAGTGTATTTATTGAGCAGAATATATAGTGTTTACCGAGGAAGACAGAAAACAACATAGTAATCAAGAATGACACATTTATCTATGTAAACGGTTACAACAAAATCACAAAATGTTTTACCAATATTGAGGATCATTTATTGTAAGATTCCATCATTGATTGCAATGATGATCTTTATGTAATTGTTAGATCTAGGTTATTTTTGTACATCGTAGATTTGAGGGTTTTCTGTAAGATATTGTAACCTAGTTTTTATTAAGCGGAAATAGCAATATGCTATATAAATGTAATTTCATGTTATTTTTGGATGCGTGATAAGAAGCTTGAAAAGGAAATTGAGAACATGAAAAGAATTTATTGAATCATTAGCCAACTTCAAGAATATTAGTTATCAGACATAACAAAATAGAATATAGAGACATTTAGATTAAGTAGAATCAGACAACGCTACCGAGCAGTTCAGAGTTGATATCTTCACATGAAAAGGTGATATCTATTCAGTATTTCATTGATCTATATCAGACAAGGTTGAGTTGTCATTAGCATATATATTCCTGTTATTTTCTAATCATTGTAACAAAGTTTGGTAAAATCTCTTAATAGAGTAGACCTAACAGTCTTTTTGTAAATCTCTTAACCGAGTGCACACTCAAGTAGTGTTGTTAAAATCCTATAACTAGGTAGATCTAATCGATCTAAAATTTTACTCCTAATAGGGTAAGATCACCAGAAGTGATCACCACTTGTAGCCCTAACAGGAAAACCTTTTCTATCTATAGTAGTAAAGAATTTGTGGGTGTCATCCCCATCGCAATTTTTACCTTCTAACAAGGGTTTCTATGTTACCAAAATACTTGTGTTATGTGATGGTTATATTGTTGATTTCATTCTATTTACCTTTGATAGTTAAATGAATGAATGATGCAAGCAATTGATTCAAGTTATATTTGAAGGCTACTACTATTTGTTGTTTAAGGTTTATGAGTTAAAAAAAAAATTGGTCACTGATTCACCCCTCCCCTCTCAGTACCCTATCTCTCCAATCCAACAATTAGTATCAAAGCTCAAATCTCTTATTAGATGGTTTAACCACTGAAGAGTAAAGGTCTAATCATGGAGAGATATAATTTAGATAAAACAATAGATAATCAAAAGATTCAAATGAAGATGTTTGTTGAGCAGTATAAACAAGCTAAGGATGACTTGAAAAAGTAACTGGTTCAAAGAAAGAACTTGGCTATTATGGAGAATGACATCAATTACCATGAAGAAGAGATTGATGATGTATTTGATAACATTGGATCTAGTTCAGGAAGTACTTCTGATGGATCTGAAAGTGCAATCTTTGATTTGTTAGAAAAGAATCTTCACTTAACTAAATAAGTGAAAGCTTTGCAAATTGGTCAAGAATCACAGATGGTGAGAATGATAGATGTAATGAACAATGCTAGGCAGGTTGAGAAAGAAAGGAATCTAGTTGTTGAAGACCAAAGACAGATAACTGAACAACTTCAAGAAAAGGAGGGTGAGATACAAAGACTCGTCGAGCACCATTTCAAAATATCCAATCAGATGATGATTGTAAACCAAGAGGTCAACTAAGTAAATGGTGAACTATCAAGAAAACTTGAAGATATTGGAATACTCAGGGAAGAGAATGAGAAACTGAGAAATGAAGTAAAGCTACAACAATAGCACAATGAAATGATGAAATTGGTAGAAGATAGTTCTAATAAGATTGATGATTTTCTGACTAATCAAAGAAGATTTGGAAGTAAAGTTGGATTAGGCTACACCGACGAAGGAGAATCATCCAAACAAGCTGAACAAGTAAAAAACAATCAAAATCAAAGACCTAAGATGTTGTTAAGCTATAACTATGGCAAACCAGGACATACTTTAAATGTTTGCAAAAGAAAAGCACAAGGTAAACCTCTAGTCACTCCTAAGTTTAATGGTTACTATTATTTCTGTGGAAAAAAATTTCATCAAGCTTATGAGTGTAGAGAAAAACTAAATAAGAATGCTAACAATCCTACCATGGAGAAAATTTGTTATACTTGTTAAAAAAATGGAAACACTACACAAGAGTGTAAAGCTAAGATGAAGCAAGTCTAGACACCAAAACAGAAGGGAAAACCCAAACCATATCAACCGAAGAGATAAGGCAATTATTATGTCTGGGATTACAACACATGGGTTAACTATATTGCATGTGGTAGATATGGACACATTGCAAAAAAATGTATGAGGAAAAGATGGGTTGGGTAATCACGAAGCTAGACAAGCACTAGAATGGCATGCTTACATTGTCATAGGGTCGATCATCTAAGAAAGGACTTTAGAGACTGAGCACTAGAAGAAGGACATGTATTTGAGAGTGGAAACACTATTGCAGATATCATGAGAATTAGGAACACTATGTGGAAGAAGGCATCAAATGAGAATGGAGAGTCAAGAAATGTTGTCAGTGAAACCTCATCCACTGGATTAGGTGACATCGGTACCTCTACTTAAGGTGATATAGGTATGTATGGGACTGACATTTCAAACTAATCATATTTTACATACAGTTCCTTATATATGATGAGCACATACCAAATCTACATGAGTAAAGATGCACTGTGGTTTATATGTTTTGACCTAACAAAGTCACACAGTTGGTATATGTTAGACCGAGCAAAAGGTTACCCATCGGTAATCACTATTCAAGGTTAACTGAGTATTAGTATCAACTAAGTGATAAATCATGTGTTAACTAAGATGATGGAAGTTTACAGTATTCGCTGAGTTTACAATTGTCACTAAGCTGATACTAGGTCAAGCATTAATGACATAAAGTTTTGAGCAGGAATGTGAAAAAGCTATAAATAAACGAAGAACTAAGTTCATTTTCACAGAGTGATTTCAAAGAGCAATTATTTCACAGAGCGAGTTAGAGAAAATAATTTTCAAGATTATCTAAAGAACTTGCAAATCAAACTGAGCATACTCTTCATATATTCTAAGTAAGTTGAAACCCCTATCGAGCACATTCATCACTATTTACTGAAAACCTAGTTTGTTATAATGGCATCCACAGCGAGCACTTCTGAAGTTGTAGAAGAGGAAGTAAATCTTATTGTGTCAATAAATTATAGTGAACCTGAATACAAGTTACACTTAGAAGTTGCATCAAAAATAGATTCAGCAGGCTCTTTCTCGAGCATCCCACCTAGGGTTTTATTAGTCGAAGACATTCGATCATACATTCACTGCAAGATAGGTGAAATAGGAGATTTTGATATGTATGTTGCATACCGGGAACTTGGTAGTATTGATGGAAAGCTAAAACCAAAGCAAAAATAGATTGAAATGATTGGACTCACTAATGCCCTAAATTTTCTAAAAAATTTCAAAACTAAATAGATTAGGGTTGTACTAAGTCGCTATCATGAGGGAACATTCTGGCTAGATAGTCTGATTAAGCTTACAAAGAGAATGATTCACAGAGTTATAGGGTATCCAACAACTGATAAAGAAAAAGCATTCTGAAGTTCCTCCTGAGTTGAAGTTGAGAAAAATATAGGCGCAACATGGGATGACTGAGCATTGAAGATAGCTTCTTTTGAGGATCCAGAAGTTAAGTTTGTAGTGCATGTAATAGGTTATAATTTCTTTCAGTCGAGTAGACTGAATAGTGTACTGTGTAGTGGTGTGGATATGGCATTCAAAATGATAAAGAAGGGACACCAGTTGGACCTTGCCAAGTTACTCCTGTGACAAGTTGAAGAGAATATGATTCAAACAATCCGGTCGGCAAAGTCCAATACCTGTAAGTTTGGCTCACTATTGGTGTGTTTATTTTTCTATCTCCAAAAATTCTTTCCTTCTATCGGTCACATAGTTTGGCCTACTGAAAAACCAATTATTAGTAAAATTTATGATTTAATGACAATTCTGGGAGATAGTGTGAACAATGTTGTAGATGATTACTTTGAGTAGTTTAAGATCAAGATGAATCTTTGAAGTAGGATTCCAAGCTCACTGGTCGAGAAGTATGAGATGGATATTTGTTTCCTAGTAGACACCGACCACACTTTAATCAAAGTTGTTGAGCCGAGAACTAAATGGCTAGCCCCCATGGGATATGAAATGGATAATGATTTCGCTTTGAAATCAATCAAGGCATTACTAGATTTACTGAAGGACAAGAAGGCCAAAAGGTTTGGAACCTATGAAGAGGGAAAAAAAAGAATCAAAATAGGTCTTGTCATCGGAAAAATAACTAGAAAAGCCAAGAAAATGAAGAAAGCTTTAACTGAATAGTTTGGAGATGAATTTGACTCATCTGACGAGTTGCCAATTGAACCTACAACTAAAGGTGAGTTACTATTGGCTGACAAAGAACATGATAGTGAGGAAATTGAGTCCAACAAAAAAAAAATTCAATACTGGTTTCTCCCACTCCAAATCCAAAGAAGAAGCAGTTTCCAGTGTAGTCTAGAGCATGAACAAGATCAGCAACCAGAGCTTCACCACCTCAAAAAAAGGGAATCATAAAGGTAACAAAACCAAAAGAAGCTACACCAACCAAGACATATGCAAAAAGAGGTAATAAGGTCGTAGTTGGAGCATTAAAGAAAAGGAGAAGATTGATTAGAGGAAGAGAAGACCTTGAGGATGAAGAAGATGACAACAATCAGTTCAAGGTTGTTAGTATTAAGAACAGAACAATAGATGAAGTTGTTGCTGATATAATTGAGCATGGAGCACTCACAGATCCTAAACTCACTCTGTTTGACAACATGTCTATCGAGGATCAAAATAAAATTGAGGAGGCAGTCATCCAGATGATGATAAGCTTTAAACAAGCTCCATTGGAGTTTGGACAACCACTGCCCAAGGCATTAGAAGAAAGAATAAATCAGAAGTGGTCCTATGCCTTGGACACCAAGAAGAAAATGAGGGAACAATCCCTAGTTTAGGCAACAACAAATTTATCTCTTGATGAAATTAAGGACTTTATGGCTACATATGCTAAGAGATTCAAATTAAAAGGTCGGGCTATGCAATTTTTAGATGAAAATATGGTAGATATTGATGAGTCTGGTCAACTCATCTTGACATCAATTTTTGTAGCTAGAGAGCAAGCTGAGAAAAATGCATTTCTTAATCTGTCTAAGAAGAGACAAAGATCAAAAGGAAAAGGTATCTACATAGATGATGGTGATTTAGCAAATAAGACAAAAGAATCAAATGTATCATTTACCAAGGTCATTGATACAACACTTGTAAATGAAGTTATAATAATTTTACAGGATTCACTAGATCAAGTAGAGATCCAAATTAAGGAGAAACCTGATGATGATGTACTCATTAAGGACATTACTAATGGAGATCCTGATGACAAAGATGAAGATGAAGATGTGAACATTGCACTAGATAATACACAAGATGAAGGTCAATTTACCAAGTCTGCATTCACATCATTACCAGGTGAGCTTCCTATTTTGGTAGAAGTAGTTGAAATTTTATCACAGGAACAACCCAATGGCTCAGACCCTGAGCAACCAAAGGATACAATAGGGGAACAAGGGGCAGAGATACTAGCTAAAAAAAACAAGCCTGAAGAGAAAGAGGCAATAGAGATAGAAACAAAGGATCAAGAGAATCCTACTGTAACCGAGGCCACTCCACTAGACACTACATCAGAGGCTCCAACATAGTAAACTAACACAAAGGTCACCGACAAGTAGGAGAAGGTAGATACAGTGTCACTTGCACAAGTTACACAAAGTTCTAAGGTAAAGGACATTGTACCACATATAAAGAGCTCACCTCAAGAACTGGAGAAGAAGAAGAAGAAAAAGAAAGGAAAAGGGTCGGTCACATTAGATGAATTCATAGTTATACTGGATTGTGACCCGAGGAATCTTAGCCCTGAGGAATTGAGAAAATATGGTGAGTTGTGTGCAAGGAAGGCAACATAAGAAAAACTAAAATAACAATGCAAGAGTAAGGAAATACTTGAAAATGTAAGAGATATCTTACAACAAGTTGTACCAGAGGTACATATAGATGAAGATACTCTGATAATGGACCAAATTGCTACACTTTCTAGAGAAATAAATGCCCCACATATAGACGCAGACAAGAGTATAAAAGAAAGGGCAGAATCTAAAATTCAAGACAAGCTGGTAGAGAAAATAAGCCAAGAAGTGGCAATCAACAAGGTAAACTTAACTGAGGTAATCAATGAGATAAAATCTATGAGTCAGTTAATAAGTCAAATTTTGATAAAGCTATGCACTATGGAAACCTTCATTGCCAAGATCAGTGAAAAGATTAAATAACTTGATAATGAAATCAAAGCCAATGCACAAGCAACTTTAACCAAGCCACAAGATTTTACAAAGCATATCTTGAGATTTCAAGAACTCAGGAGGTTAAGAGAAGATCTCAAGAAACCGAAAGAAAGAGTTAGTGATCAAGTCACAGAATTGCAAACCGAGTTGCTTCCTTACCTGAAACTTTTTGAGAAACACATTGTCAAAGTGGAAACACTTTTTGCAACACTAGAAATTTCTGTGCTGGAAAATATCTTTGACATGCATGCACAAGTCGTTCTTGAGTAGATTTCTCTCACCAACTTGAAAGAGGAATGGGAAAACCTCTTAGAGTCCTTGAAGAAAACCCATCAACACATTTTTGATAAGTTGTAAGTATACATTTTTGTATTTGGCATTAATATCAAAAAGGGGGATAACAATGTATATGCCAAATATGTAAATATATTCTAAGTATACTACACATTACCAAGAGCATGCACCGAGGGGGAGTATAGATTTTTTTTTGTTTGATAAGTATTTATGTATATATGGAAGAGACAAAATAGATTTTGAGACATAACATCTATATACATTTAAGGTTTTGATACTAATGCCAAAGGGGGAGATTGTTATCTCTATTTGACCATTAAAGATTGTCATTAGTATCAAAGACATCAGTCAATTACCTATGCTACTCTAGTCGGTAACTACAAGAACTACAAGCTAGTTGGTTAAGTCTTTATAGCAAGCACTAGGGTAGTTCTACTGAGCATTTGTGTACATTGATACTGAGAAATAGTAAACACCGAGCAGACCGGACACCAAGCACCAGTGTATTTACCAAGCAGAATATACAGTGTTTACTGAGGAAGACATAAAATGGCATAGTAATCAGGAATGGCACATTTATCTATGCAAATGGTACAGAATCACAAAATGTTTTACCAAGATCGAGGATCATTTATTGTAATATTTCATCATTAATTATGATGATGATCTTTATGTAATTGCTATATCTAGGTTATTTTTGTACACCATAGATCTTAGGATTTTCTCTAAGATATTGTAACCTAATTTTTTTAAAGTGGCAAAAGTAGTATGCTATATAAATGTAATTTCATGTTATTTTTGGATGCATGATAAGAAGCTTGACAAGGAAATTGAGAACATGAAAAGAAGTTCTTGAAGCATTAGCCAACTTCAAGAATATCAGTTATCAGACAGAGCATAACAGAATACAGAGACATTCAGATTAAGAAGAATAAAACAAGGTTATCGAGCAGTTTAGAGTTGATATCTTCACATGAAAAGGTGATATCTATTTAGTATTTCATTGATCTATATTAGACAAGGTTGACTTGTCATTAGTAGATATATTCCTGTTATTTTCTAATCATTTTAACAGAGTTTGGTAAAATCTCTTAACATAGTAGACCTAACGGTCTTTTTGTAAATCTCTTAACCGAATGCACACTCAAGTAGTGTTGTTAAAATACCATAACTAGGTAGATCTAATTAATCTAAAATGTTACTCCTAACAGGGTAAGATCACCAGAAGTGATCATCACTTGTAGCCCTAACATGCAAACCTTTTCTATCTGCAGTAGTGAAGAATTTGTGGGTGTCATCCCCACCGCATTTTTTACCTTCTAACAAGGGTTTCTATGTTACCAAAATACTTGTGCTATGTGATGGTTATATTGTTGATTTCATGCTATTTACCTTTGATAGTTAAATGAATGAATGATGCAAGCAATTGATTCAAGTTATATTTGAAGGTTACTATTGTTTTATGTTTAAGGTTTATGAGTTAAAAGTTTTTGTGGGCACTGATTCACCCCTCCCCTCTCAGTACCCTATCTCTCCAATCCAACAGGTAGACCCCACAAAAATCAAAGAAATAATTGAAATGGGGGAACCTATAAATATAAGCCAAATGAGATCACTCCAAGATAGAATTCTGTCATTCAAAGAATTCAAATCACAACTAGCGAAAAAGTGTCATTCTTTTACTCAACTCCTTCATAAGGACATAGTATTTAGATGGGATAATAAGTGTGAAGAAGCTTTCACATTACTTAAAAAGTACCTATTGAATCAATCTACTTTTATGCCACCAATAAGAGGAAATCCCTTGATTTTTTACATTTCAACGATATAACATGCTTTAGGGACACTCTTGGCTCAAGAGGATGAAAATGGAAAAGAAAAGGCCATTTACTACATAAGCAGAACCTTGGTAAAATATGAGTTGAATTACACTTTTATAGAAAGAGAATGTTTGGTGGTAGTTTTTTGTTCACAAAATCTATGACATTATATGTTATTTCATAAACTTAGACTCAGAAAAAATTGATCCACTAAAGTACCTCTTAAGTAAAACAACTTTAACGAGAAGATTGGCCAAATGGGTCATGGTGTTGAGCGAGTTTGATATAGAGTATGTGGATAGAAAGGAAATCAAAGGCCAATTGATATTAGACCAACTAGTGAAGGCACCATTAGAATACTAACATCCTATTCTGTTAGAATTTCTAGATTCAGAGATAATTAATGTTGAAGCAAAAATATGGAAATTATACTTTTATGGCTCTTATACTTAACATGGATTAGGAGTAGGAATAATATTAATTACTCCCCAAGGATCAACAATCCCTAAATCATATAAGCTACTATTTGCATGTACAAACAATATAGCTAAATATGAGGTATTAGTCATTGGCATCAAATTGACCTTAGAATGGAAGGTGACAAAATTGTAGATATATGGAGATTCTTAATTGGTCATTAATCAGATAAATGATCACATTTGAGCAAGTTTTGAGAGACAAGAATAAAGAAGCAGATGCCATGGCTACATTGGCTTCATGTTGGCAAGTTGACTATACTATTGTATATGACTAGATATAGTGTTGTCATTATGGAAACAAAGTCATATAGTGTTTTGGAGTCATCGCACATCATCAGAAGATCAAAATTTGGCTAAGTACAGAAGACTGGACAGTTAGCAGAGTACTAGAAGGTCAGAGCATCAGCGCACCTGCATATGACCTAGTTAAGGTATGCGCCCGTGAAGTTAAGCTTGTATGTATGTATTCATGCTAAGTCTAAGAGCGCATGATCAGATGAGACCATATGACGTAGATATAGACAGTTGAAGAGGTACAACAAGTGAATGCCAGAACAAAATAGAGTATGCGGCCAACCATTGATAATTTGATTAGCTATGGTAATATTGTTTTGTAAAGGCTATGCACCTATTTTATTTAGGTTATAGACATGTAGTTATGTTTGTATGTAAAAATGCTTGAGCCAATTCAATTGGAAGCATTGTATGTAATCGGTTATAGGCCAACCTAGTTAATTGTTTTGATAAGTGCATATAAATATGAGATGTGCCCTTTGTAATAGGTATGGAAGTTGTTATAGAGTTGAGATAAGCATAGTAGAAGTGTATGAAGAGTTGTTAAGATGTATTAGAGATTTTCAAGAGGTCAAAGCATCAACACATCAAAGGAACTGATCTGACAAGAAGTGTCACAATGCTATTTCATCCAGAAGATATAGTGTGTATCTAAGATCAGAAGGTTGTATCCTTCACCACTTGAGTAGTGAGCTATAGGATAGTGAGTCCACACCCCTAACAGGGTTATTGTAAAAGATTCCTAATAGGGTCCAACCCTTGACAAGGTCACTATACTAAAAACATTGTAAAGACAACTCCTAACAAGGTTAAAGATCTTCTAACAAGATTCATAAGAGACTAGTACAAATTATTAGTGGGTCTCAATTCCCATCGGGCTTTTTACCTATTTGGGTTTCCTCGTAACCATATTGGTGTTACACACTGAGTTCATATTTCTTGTTTATGTTAATGTTCATTTCAGTACTTAAGCATTCAAGATAAGTTTAAAGAGTAAAGTAAAAAGATTAAATATAGTGAACACTAATTCACCCCCCCCCTCTTAGTGTTCCTATTCCTAACAATTGGTATCAGAGCTCTCATCCTCAGCAAAGAAATTTAACCAATTGAGGAGATCATGGACAAGACATAAATGAAACATCTGAAAAAGAATCTTGAAGCTTCTCTTGAAGACCTTGATAGATTTGAAAAAGAAATTGAATAACTAAAAGAAAAAGTCAGTGATTCTCAAGCAGTCATCAAAAGACTAAGAAAAGATTTGAAAGAATGTTCAAACAGTGACTTAGGAAGATGGTCAAAAAGATAAATGAAGAGAACACATCTCTGAAAGATAAGATTGAAGAGTTGGATGAAAAGCTAACTAAAAATCAATAATTTTATGATGAATAGATCAAGGAGAACCTTCAAATGAATGAAGAATTGAAGCAAGAAAACATGGAAATCTTGGAGCTAAGAAACAACAAAGAAAACTTGGAATTTGAGTTAAAAGAAGCAAAAAATCATGTTGATAAATTACACACAAGAAAGGACCTAATAGAATCTCATTTATATGCTCAGAAGCTTAAAGGAGATACCAACGGCATTGGATTCAATGAAGCACAAAATTAGATTGATGACATGCAAGCAAGGATGAAAGCACCAGAAGACACCATAGATGCTAAGGAGATAGGAAATCAAACTAAAGACAATACTGAACCATCTAAGGATGAGCGCAAGCTAGTAGACCAAACTTGTTATGCATGTAACAAGCATGTACATATAGCAAGGAATTGTAAAGAGGTAAGACCTTTCAATGGCTACTATTATTCATGCAATAAATTTAGTCATAGAGCTATGAATTGTAAAACAAGTCAGAAGAACAAGACTCAGCAAAATCAGAGAAATCAAAATCAACCAAATGTAAGAATTTCCTAGAGTATTACATGTTAGATATGTAACTATAATGGTCACTGAGCTAGACAGTTTAAAATGGTGACTCATATCAATGTGCTGAGGAATTTAAGGCCTCCAGTTATTTTTCACTCTTGTAACAAGGCTGGACACATCTCAAAGTTTTGTAGATCAAGAATGCAAAGTCAAGAAAGCCATAAAAATCTAGAAGAATCAATTTTGGATACCGAAGGAGAAGTTAAGTTTGTGAAATCTTCAAAAGATGCAAGCTTGATGTGGTCAAAGGTGAAGAAGGATAAGGTTGATGAGATTGTATTGGATGCATCTACAGTGGACGCACCCTCTACATCTGGATGAATGACTTTCAGGGTCATATGGGGAGCTAATTTAGCTCTAGACCCCTACGCAGCCGGTATAATCACCCTCAGAGTATGTGCCTTTTGATTTAACCTTTTGGAGACTGGCAAAACCTATGTGCAAGAGCACACTAGCTGATTGATTACAAAATGATAGTTAGAGATTTTCAGTGAAAGTTTGGTTTACGTGACAAGCATTAATGGAGGATTTTTCACTTTAAAGTACACAGAGACTTGTAAATCACTCATTTCATTCAAGTTTGAGCAATTGAAGAGCACTGAAGCCCTAGCAGTTGATTGTGAAGGATTGAAGATTGATTCACCAGTGAAGAAGTGTGTTTGATCAATTGCAAAAGCCCTAATCCATCGCGACGATTCAGAAGTTCTCAAAAATAGATTGTAAAATGATATACAAGTAAGTTATGGCTACTCCTATTATGTTTGATGTTTTGGAGGAGAAGAGATACATTTTCAAGAGGCACCCTTTCAAATCTACCCTAGATGATTTATAAAGAGCATTCTCCCGAACCCCTATGGGTGTTATGCATGTTGAAGACATCTGTGGATACATTGATTGTAAGAAGGAACCTGTAGGTCTTGACATAATTAGAGGGCACATGGAGACTATGATGAAACTAGATAAGACTTTCCTTGATGAGTTTGTGAAGTTAGAAAACCATCCCATAGTTGAATATGCTACTGCATATGAATTTTATGAGTTAGAATGGATAAATATCTTGCTTAGCAAAATTCATGATGACCTTTTCAAGATAGGTGAAGTACCGGTGAGAATCAAAAGTGACCTAATTCATGAAATGATGGGACTTTCAAGGATAGGTGATGTTCTTCTAGCGAGTAAGGATGTAAGGAAGATAGTTGAGAAAACATGAAAATCAAGAAGTGATAGGTGTGGAATGACTATTGAACCTATAGAGGAGAAAGACATCAAATTGATGTCTATGATACTAGGGTATATGTTTCAACACACCAACAGGGTGAATAGTGTGTCAATGGCCACAATTCTTGCAATAATAAGACTTGTGAGAGAAAATGGTGAGTTTAATATGTGCGAGATCCTATGCACACAACTGATAGACAACATTAAAGCCATTAAGCATGATAAGGCCAAAATATTCAAGTTTGGGTCTTTGATCATATACATGTACTTCCACATTCTTGGAAAGGTGTCAAATTTGTATTTGGACAAGAGTATGCCTACAATTCCATAGATATCCTTTAAGGAAACTACTGAGAGTACACTAAAGGATTACATGACAATGGAATTGAAGACATTCAGAATCAGAATGTAGATGAGATACAAGATTCTAGAAAACATTGTTGAGAAATACAAAGACACTATTTGTTTCATGGTAGAAATTGATACAACTTGTATGGAAGTAGTGGAACCAAGAACAAAGTGGATCCATCCACTTGGATATGAGGTTGATGAACAAGTCCTAGAAGCATATGCACAAGTACTGCTATCAGCTCCTACGGACCCTAATGAACCAAGATGGGGGACTTATGAAGAGAAAACAAGAGAAGTTGATGTTGTTTTGAATAGCACAACAACTAAAAGAAAAGTAGCTAAGGTTACTTCTGAGATTCTCAAAATTCATGGAGTAACTCAAGAATACCTTGACAAAGCAAGACAAGAAAATATTGCTTTGGGAATTGAGAATGCATCAACTGCAGAAGGAAAGGAAGATGATCCCAACTTAAAGAAGGTCAAGATAGAGAAATTTGAAGACCCTAAGGATAAACAAAAAAAAAATCTAATATTTCCCCTCCTGCGCGCACAGAAATAATTGATCTTACAACTCCTCCTGAGTATAAGGAAATTCCTAAGAGGAAGAAAGAAATTATCACAAGTCATCCATCCTCATGAGCAACAAGAAATAGGAAGAATACTCAAGCACCTCCAAAGGTAGGTTTCAGACCTAGTCTTAAAGTGTTGAGTACAAGGATTGTTGATGAAGGAAGATTGGATCAGATAGGAAAGTTTTATGACAAATATAGTGAAATTGACAAGTCAGAGATTCATGGCATGATCATAAAAAAAATGATCAAGTTCAAAAAAAATTCTTGGAACTGAAAATGGTCATTCCAGACAATGTTTGGAACATCTTAGAATAATTGAAGAAACAAGCTATTGAAGAAGATCTTAGGATAAGAGAAAATATTCTAGATGAAAGTCTACCGGTGTGTTCCTTAGAGGAGAAAACACTATTACTAGATCTGGTGAAGCCGCATATAAGAACAAAGTTGAGGATATTACACATAATGGATAAGAATTTTGAGTTAACAGCAAAAGAGACAAAAAAATCCTTTGAGAAGGTTTTCATGAGTAGACACATGTACCCACAAAGGTAGCCAAGGAGTCAGAGACCACAAATGTACCATATACAAGTCCGCAGGATTCAATGCCTATAGTTGAAACTCTTGCAAAGGTAGAAAAGTTTGTGCCCATGACAGAGACACCAAAGGACAGCACTATCATTATTGATAATGTAGAGATTGCTATGGCGGTTACAGATAAAGACTTGGACAAGTTTGAAGAAGATTTTGTGAGCACACAAGAAGCTAAAATTCTATGTGATGACAATTCACCTGAGTTACAACAAGAAGAAAAATAAGAAGAAAAAGAGACACAAAAAGAAGAAGAAAAAGAGACACAAAATGAAGAAGAGAAAGAGATAGAAAAAGAAGAAGAAAAGAAAGGAGAAGAAGAGATAAAAAAAAGTGAACCAACATACAAGCCATCTATTGAAATGATAGTAAGAGCTAAGAAAGAAATGGTGGATAGCACTCATATCACTCCATTACCCTCAACATCATTGTTGACAAGATTGACAATAGACACCAACAAGCAAGCCTTTGATCAACTTAAAGTGTATCCGAACTGAATGTCAAGGAATTATAATAAACACATCAAACCAATGACATTCCAAATAGGTGATCTAGTATTGACAAAAAATCCTAAAAATCAGGTAGAAAGAGAGAAGAAAAGGAAATGGGAAGCAAATTGGTTAGGTCCTTTTGTGATAACTTCTTCTTTTGTAATGGGCACATACAAGCTAGTTGATTGTGATGGAGAGGAGCTACAAGAACCCATCAATAGTATATACCTAAAAAGGTTTTACACCTAAAGCAGACGAAAGGGTATAAAGAAAAAGAGTATTATAAAATCAGATGAGGAAGCATCTTATTTATTATACATAATAAAAAATGATCCTAAAAATTTCAAAAACATTGAAAAATAGAAAAGAAGCAAAAAAAATAAAAAATGGAGAAAAGATAAAAAATAGTGGAAAATTGAGCATGAAGAAATTCAAAAACATTAAAAAATGATCCTCAAAAAGATGGTGTCTTGGTGAAAACCTCGCAAATAGGCACCTTGATGATAAAAAAACAAAAAAATTGAAAAAAAGCGGAAGCAAAAAAATGAAAAAAGAGAAAATGTGCATTGCTAAAAATCTAGCAAATAGGTACCTTGGTAGAAAATTAAGAGAAATATCATAAAAATCATAAAAAGAGAAAATCAATTCAATTAGTGAAATCCTGGTAAACATGCGCCATTGAAAGTCAAGTCAAGTCTCATGCCTAGTCATCCTTGTAGATATTGCATTCGTCAACATTTATACATATTGCATAATAAAACCCCAGAGTTGCATTTGCAAATACCTAAAGCTTTCATCATAGGTTTGAAAAGTGTCCAAGTCCATCAACATAATAACATCAAACTGGGGGAAAATTTATCTTAAAAACAAAAGGGATTCATCAAATCAATATGAATGGACACAAATCAATACATCAAATCACAAGCAAATACCTAGACAATCAATTCAAATCCAAATGATGATTCGACAAATAAATCTTTTGATCCATGATTTCACAATGATTTACTTTTTATTAGGATTAAAATGAACAATAAAATATGAAATGGATGGAACTATACTTGAAATATGAATTTGAAAAACATGGCAAATTTTTTTTCTAAGTGATTACTTGATTGATGAAATCAAGTATTTCTAGCAAATTGATGAACTCTTGGACCAGATAAGCTATGATGAAAGCATGATATTTTATTGATTTCTGCAAGAGTGTCTTCAGATAAAGGTTTTAAAATATGTACCATTCATCTAATGAAATGATCATCAGAGAACCATCAAGGACATACATATATGGCAAAACCAAGATCTATGTTTGGTTACGCAACAAGATACTTTGGATATATTTTGATGTTCAATATCAGAATACCAAAATCCACTTGCAACATTGAATCTGATGAATGCAGTATTCACTCTCATGGTTGAATCCAATCAGTGATAGTTGTACCAACATTAGGCATGCAACATAGAAAGGAAGAGGTATTCATATCATCAGGGTTGAACTAGTGATGGTTGTGCCAATTTCAAGTCTCAAAATCCCTCGATGATAAAAATAAGCCTCCTAAATTCTGAATGGTGATAGCTAACTGGATCCATATTAGATTAAATGCATTTAAGTTACATGGATTCTTATCTTGAAAACTGGTTTGGGAAAAGAAAGAGGGGGTGGAGTTCAACTAAAATTGGAAAAATATTCATCAATATCTTATGTGATAGAATGTGTCAGAAATTGAAAAGTGAAAAATCAAACTAAGACTAAGGTGCATTGCATTAGATTAATTACATTATTAAATAAAAAACATTCTAGTTACATTAAAGTTGCATTTATCATACAATTTGAATTCATTTTAAGTCATTCTTAAAAGTGTGTTCATTTTAAATTGCATTGCATTAGATTGCATTGATTATATAATTCATCATTTTAGCTGCATCAAATTACATTCATCATTATATAGTGGCATTGCATTAAGTTCATTTCCAAATAGCATTAACTTCATATCATTAGGTCATTACATTATTCTTTAAGTTGTATTTATTTAGGGTTCATTATATCATAAATCATAAAGTACATTAACTTCATATCATAAAGGTCATCAATCGCATTAAGTCCATCGTTTCTCATTAATCATCATATTATCATTAATTAAGTTCATATCATTAGGTCATCTTCATTATCCATTAAGTAATTTGCATTCATTAGGTTCATTGCATTAATTAACTATTAACTATCATTAGGTATATACATTAATCATTAAATTCATTGAATCATATAAGTGCATTAAAATCCATTCATTGCATTTAAATCTCATTACTCATCTATTTTACATATATATATATTATCCATAAATCATAAACCATAAAACCCGTCCATACATATCATTGCATATCATTATAACATTAAAGGATTAAATATCATCATTAGAAATAATAAAGCATTAAACCATGTAATAAATGAATTCATCTAATCTATGTCATAAATAAGACATCCATCTGCATAAACTAAGCATAGCATGTGCACTCATATCAAAAATTGCATCTGAAAAGCATAAAAATACAACATATAGGGATAGATCATAAAGCACTGCATATCATAAATCATCTGAAAATTAAATCCAACGCATGATGACATCACATAAAGTTAAACTATCAAAGAAATCAAAGTCTATAAATAAGAGTCTAGAACATATAGTATTGGTAAAAAATAAACATAATCTGATAAAAGAATATAATGTGTAATGTCTCCATCACAGGAATCATAAAAATACATCAATAAGGAGGCACATTAGATGAATCAACTACCGGGGCATACACTACCTCGAGCACCACCTGTGTCTAGACCTATATCAGGACCTCGACTAGAACTAACCTATAACCCATGTTGACTCATAGAATCCATAAAGGTTTGCATCATTGTACTCAACTGGGTGACCTGTTGTCGAATCTCTGATACCTTAGCCTATAAGGACTACACATCAAATGCTTGTACTAGTTCCTATGAAGGAGGTGCTTGAGATGGAACAAGATGTTTCTGATGAGGTTCCTATGATGCAGGAGCATCTTGGGTTGGCTCAATGACTACTTTGGAGTTCTTGGAGGAGTGCTTGGTAGTTTCTTTGGAGAGTTTTTGGAAGGGTATTACTCAGTTGCAGTGCTGGTCAAGGGGCTCCATCAAAGTAGTGTTGCTCAGTTTCAGTATTGACCAAGGATCTTAGTCATTGAAGGAACTCGGTAAAATTTTGGCTCTTTGTACAACCTATGCTTGATGATGCTTGTGGTGATCGATCGATGTGCTTTCTAGGTGATGCCTAGATCACTTGGTAATTTTACTTTTTCTCAGTAGTTTAGGTTACCTACTGGAGTTCTTGGATATTTGGTGGGCTGACTTAATGTATTTAATGATGATAGCTTATGTTGTATTCTCCTATGTAGATCTAGAGGTTGACATAGAGAATTAATTATTTGTAAGGCTATTTGAGAGCCGACTTGTATTGCATTTAATATTTGTTTATTTGGGAGCCGACGTGGGCTTAGGACTTATTTCTTTCTTCCAGCCTACTTGTGGTTGAAGAAGTGTATTTAAGGAAGGTCTAGGGTAGTTGTTGAGGCCATATTAGAAGAGTTAGTATCTTGCAAGCTTAGGAACAAGAAGATTTCTTGGTGGCATGTGTCCATAAGTTTAGATCTTATTGGGGTTCCTACTAGATTATTGTAGCCTATGTTGGAAAAATGGTTAGCACTCCCCTTGGGATTCGCAACATGTTTTAACAACCTCCTATGTCTTCTATAAGTCTAGTGGTTGTATCAGACATTAACAAGTCAATCTTTTGGTGCAATGGCAACTACTACTTGTAACAAGTGGTATCAGAGCTTGGTCACAGGTTCGAATCCCCTTGGGTAACATTGAGGGGGAGATTGTTGGAAAAATGGTCAGTGCTCCCCTTGGGATTCATGACATGGTTTAAAAACTTCTCATATCTTCTATAAGTCTAGTGGTTGTATCGGGCATTAACAAGTTGATCTTTTGGTGCAACAACAACTACTACTTGTAATAGCCTATTGTTTCAGATTTGGCTAGGTAGGGTTAGAGCTTGGAGTTGGATCTTGAGGGATCTTGTAGAACTATTTCTTTCTTTGTATTCAGTCATAATTGGGAAGGCCTTATAGCCTGGCACATTACATGTAATCAATTGTTGATGAATAACGATATCTATTTTCTTTCAGATCTAGTTTCTTGTTGTGATTCCATTGTGTGGTTGTTTAGCTAGGGGCTTGGACATCTCCTTTGGGGATTCTCTTGGCCTTGCACTGCGTCAAGTGGTATTAGAGCTTGAAGTTCTTCAGAGTGTAGATAGATCACCGAAGTTGACGTAGTTTGCACTAGGACCCTGGGTTGGTGGTTTGTTGCCTTGGGTTTGTGAAGATCTTGATGTCTTCGAGAGGATTGGACCCTAGGGCGATTGGTACTCTTCATAATGTGGTGGAAGAAAATATTTCTAAGAGGTTTTCTAAGTGGGAAGTGGATTTTTTGAACTGTATGGAGAACCAGGATGATAGCCTTGTGAAGGGATGTGTTGTTGAGCTTTGTAGAGCTTATTGAAGTTAGAAGATGCCAATTTGGAAGAAAGTTGTTTGGCTGGTTAGAAGACTAGTTTGAGAGAGAAGACATCTTGACAAGGTTTCTTGTGATAGTATAGAGGTTGAAGAGGTATGTGAGAGTGGTTTTGATGGTCAGTTGGTGGAATCTGACAAGAAACTTGCAGAGCAACTTGTGGTTGTTGCTAAGATACTTGTGTTTTCTGACATTGTTGTTGACCTTGTTAAGACTGGTGAGAAGATTGGTTTTCATGTTCAGTTGGTTGCATCTGACATGCAAATTGTAGAGCATCTAGTTGGGTGTGATCAAGTTGTTTTTAGTGAAGATTTATCTATTTTTGAACACCTTTGTGATGATGGTGTTACTGAATTTCTTTTGTTCAGTGTTGTGGTGGAGATGTTGTTTGTTGGTTGTGGACTTGAGTTGTTGGTAGATAGTAATGAGTCTTGTGATGGGTTGTAGAGATGGGATGCTGACTTGATACTTGATTATGAGTGGAAGCCTTAGTTTTTTCTTGATGTTGAATATGCTGATTGGTTGGTTGTAGATCGGTTAAGGAGGACTTGGATGATGGACTTGTTTAATTTCCTGGCTTTGTGGATTGGCAATCCTTGTGTAAAGCTGGAGTGGAAGCCTTTGGTAAAGATGAAGCTAGATGTAGAGCTTTCTTTTGACATCAAAGTGTGGGACACACTTTTACATTTACCTAGGGATTCTGATGTAGGAGCATCTTGGGTTGGCTCGGTGACTACTTTGGAGTTCTTGGAGGAGTGATTAGTAGTTTCTTTGGAGAGTTCTTAGAAGGGTATTACTCGGTTATAATGTTGGCCGAGGGGCTCGGTCAAAGCAGTGTTTCTTGATTTCAATATTGACTAAGGAGCTTGGTCATTGAAGGAACTCAGTAAAATTTCATTAATTGGTAGAACCTATGCTTGGCGATGCTTGTGGTGATTGATCGACGTGCTTGCTCGGTGATGCTTGGATTGCTCGGTAATTTTATTATTTCTCAATAGTTTGGCTTACCAACTGGAGTTCTTGGAGATTTAGTGGGCTGACTTGATGTATTTAATGTTTATAGCTTATGTTGTATTCTCCTATGTAGATCTGGAGGCCGACATGGAGAATTAATTGTTTGTAAGGATATTTGAGAGCTGACTTATATTGCATTTAATGTTTTTTTGTTAGGGAGCTGACTTGGGCTTAGGAGTTATTTCTTTCTTCTAGCTGACTTGTGGTTGAAGAAGTGTATTTAAGGAAGGTCTAGGGTTGTTATTGAGGGAAGATTATCAGAGTTAGTAGCTTACCATCTTAGGAATAAGAATATTTCTTGGTGGCCTATGTGCACAAGTTTAGATCTTGTTGGGGTTCCTACCAGATTTTTGTAGCTTGTTATTGTAGATCTAGCTATCTAGGGTTAGATCTTGGAGTTGGATCTTGAGGGATCTTGTAGAACTATCTCTTCCTTTGTATTTGGCCATGACTGAGAAGGCCTTATAGCCTGGCACATTGCATGTAATCAGTTGTTGATGAATAAAGATATCTATTTTCTTTCAGATCTAGTTTCCTGTTGTGATTCCATTGTGTGGTGGTTTAGCTGGGGGCTTGGACATCTCCTTTGGGGATTCTCTTGGCCTTGCACTGTGTCAGCCTGAGAAGAAGAGGGAACTTGTGAAGAAGGTGGGACCTGTGAAGAAGGATGACCTTGGGGAGGAGGAGCCTGTGCCTATACAACCTGATCAACCGAAATCTGGGCAACTTGTGTGTCAATGTCTGCTGCAACCTAAGGGGAAATCAACCTAAAAACCTAAACCCTATGTTGAACCCATCAGTCATGTCTAACCTAGTGAACCTGATGTAAATATTGAAATGGTCCACCTTGAACTCGCACATGAATGCCTCTCATTTGAACACCACCTCTGATAGGAGCAGGGGAAATAATAATAGGAATCACTACTCTACCACCCCGCCTAGCTCTACCTTCTCGTCAGCCATGATGACCACCTCTACTACCACCACTGCTACCACCATCGGTATCATCAGATCTCTCATTAATCATAGGTAAAGGCTTAGTAGGATCAGTAAATCTAGGGAAAGGATGTTGAAGGAACCACTAAGCATAGTCATTCATCATCCCTGCATCAACGATGTGCTCCCTCATATCCCAGGCTAAATGAGGTAGGACCAAGAGCTCATCACATGTTGTCCTATAATCAATCTGAGGATCCCAAACGGATTTATCCATCTATACCCTTGCATATAATGCAAATCCCTATGGCGTATCCTGTGGTCATCCAAACTACCAAAGAACCTCTCTATAACGAATGGTGTACACCCTATCATCCATCAGGGCATACACATAAATGGAAACTCTGATGCATCCTCAACCCATGGCTCGCATCCTAGATATGGTTTTCATACCATCTGATCAATTTCATCAATAATGTGTTGCCAATAATCAAGTTTTCCTAGATGCGCTTGGAAAACCATACCCTCATAGATAAAATAAAATGGCTATCTAGCATCCCGCCACCACACTATAATCAGACGTTTAATAGGGAGATGCTCCTAGGTCCAAAGTTGTAATAGGACTAAAAATCATATCCTATGGGGATGACCAATCATATCCTTGAGAATATGACCCCATCCAACTACAAATCCATGACCTTGTTAGTCAAGAACAAGGAAACCACGAGCTAGTACTCCAAATATTACAGGAAGAACAAGAAAAGAAGTGAACTATGCCCAGAGAATACTATCATTGATGATAGTAGGTTCACTGAACAAATGCCTTTAGATGGTACCATTATATACCTGATCATAATATACAATCTCCCCATGTGTTGGGATCTATAGCAATCTATAGACATCCTTAGGGGTGATCTTCATCTCACCCATTGACAAATGAAAGGTGTTATGGTCAGAGTGTCGCCTCTTTGCCATAGCTATCAATAGTCCTCAATTCACCCATAATCGAAGTAGAGAAAGTAAGAAAGATAGACCACATCGACCAATCAGTCTGTACTCCTTCCCACTGAGATCATCGATCATCTTGAATGGTAAAGGGAATAATCCTTAGATGGCTAACTTTTGAAGAAGAGCCTAAGGAAGCAAGTTAAACCATATCATTAACCAAAATCATTAAATGTTGGAATCATCACATGTCAATAGAAAACCTAAAACCAATCAAACCACTATCAAATTTCCTAATTTTATTCAAATAAAATGGAAAAATCATCATCATAATCAACCAACCAATCAGGATTGACAATCAGAATTCAGCATCATATGACTAGAACTGACATCAAACAACTTGTTTCAACACAGTAATTATCAACCAAGCCAATCGACTGATTGACAAAATCAACTAAGCAAGAAAACTAGATGATAGACATAAAATTTTGCAAAAGGGGGTATACGCACTACTAAAATTATTGTATGCGCTAAACAAAAATGCGTCATTTAAAAGTTTGAAAGCACAACAAAAATGATGTTTATGTGTAGTGGGATTTCATACGTGCTATAGGAATTACCAATACGCAACACAAATAGAGGAAGATCCAACATAACCATAGAATCAACCAGTTGAGATTGATTCTATGTCATGCCCAAAATTAGGGCAAAACACACACAACAAATTTTTTTTAAAACACATTCTACACGGTTGAAATCAGTAACATAGAATCATATCATCTACCTATACAAGGTTGAAGAATACACTAGCTAGCGAAAAGTAAGTAGTATTTTCTCTAGGGTAATAAACGTCTAATGTACCAATGATGGAACATTAAGTAGAACACTAAATATGCATATAATATCGTGTGTGTGTATATATATATATATATATATATATATATATATATATATATATATACACGATAATATATTACATAGCCAGTTAAAACAAGGGTCTAAATTTAATTTCGTTTCAATAGGATACTGATCCAACATTAATTATTACAGTTTGGAATGTTAAAGAAGGTGCACAAGGTATAAAAAAAGTACTAACTACGAACCACCTAGGGATTAAAATTAAATTTATCCCCTTAATGAAATCAAAGATTTCGAGGAAGTAAAAGTCTATAATAATGACTAGGGCCCATTAATTTAATAATAGTATTTACAAAATGAAAGTGCAAATAAATTTTCAACGCATACTTAAATAAATAAAGATATAATAAATAAAAGAAAACCCAATACACATGATAAAGAATTAATATGGAAATAAGTTATCCATTATAAACCAAAATCAAATTGGAATTAAAATATCCAAAATAACAATTTGATTCAAAATCAAATCATATCCCGGAATAATAGAAAAGACATAAAATAATCAAAAGGCAAGGAATTCCTCACAACTTAAGATTTTAAAGTTAGAAGTTTCCTAAAGTCAATGGAGTATAATTTTTTTTTGATGATTCAATAAGGAATCCAATTCGAAAATATTTAAAGAAATGAACACTAGATGGTCTCATGGCTAGCCCTAATCCTAATTTGACATAAGGGATAAGGCCTATTACAATTTGACCTCGACACAAATTTTTCATTGCTAAAGTTTTTAACAGGTTACTGCAGGGGGCCAAGTAAGACTTGTGTAACCCCAGTGAGTATTCACCCAGGCATGCACAAGAATGTATATGTACAAGTGTGCTTACACTCCTGTGCAGGGTTGAGTAAGTACTAGGGATTACAACAAGGAAAAGTAGTCATCCAACAGAGAGGAGGGTACAGGGTCTCTGGTTGCTAAAGTTCTAGCTTGCTTGAAAGTTTTATTATTCAGGATGATGTACACAGAGGTATTCAATCTAGAACGGTTTTCAGAATGGGATGATATCATTAGTCTTCTATTGTTCTCTTTTAGTTTTGTTTTAACGTTTACTGAATCTTAAAAGTTATACTATGTTTGTAAATGTTGATATCAATGGGCCGTGCATAAGAAGAAAAATCTTACATGCACAGAAGAGAACCAGAGGGTCTACTGTGCCCTGTTTACATTCTGGGTAAAAACAGTTCTAATTAATAAGCAGTTTAACCTTAAAATGAATGCACTTTATTTAATATTATACTTTCATTAACTGTTTAAGGAAGAGATTATTATATAACATTTTATCCCAACTGAATGTACGAAATCATGTTGGGTACAATTTTTTTTTTAAAAGATTTAAAAGATGATTAATGAAATGTAAAAAAAAACATATAACAAAAAAAAAAGAAAAAAAAAGAATTTATATCGAAGTCTTCCCAAGCCGTGCACTGTTCACGCTGGAAGACGGTGAGAAGGGCGCGGGTGCCGGCCACTGCTACCAACGGCCTTGGCCGCCCACGGCAGTGCCTGCTATAGCAGACACTGTGGTGGCAGTGGCTCATGGCTGTGCCGCTGTCGGTGGTGTCTCAAAAAGGCCGCCGCTAGGGTTTCAACCGTGACTGGGTCATGCCGAGTATTTGGTGGAAGAAATGCTAACCTAAGATAGTGCGTTAGCCAGTGATAAAATAATAACATGCTTTGCGGTAAGGGAAAGTTTATCAACTGTATTAAATATAATTAACTCGTGACTCAACGCAGTAGTTTTATTGCATTCGGATACCATCCGATACTCTGCCGAAAGTTACCAAATATTTAGTCGGTAAGGTGGTAACGTGTGGTTAGAGATAAACATATCCTGTTAGTACATTTATGTATATATATATAACAGATAATATATCTATATATATTTATATATATCTATATATATGTATATCTATATGTATATATATATATATATATGTCTGTGTGTATATATACATATATATGTTTGTGTGTATATATATATATATACATATAGATATATATATATACATGTATATATATATATGTCTGTGTATATATATATATATACATGTACATGTATATGTATATATATATGTACATGTATATGTATATGTATATATATATATATACATATACATGTATATATATATATATATATACACAGACATATATATATATATGTATATATATATATATACATATACATATACATATATAGATATATACACATATATATATATATATACATATATGGGTAAAAGCACAATCGGGTGTCACCCTTTTGGCTAACCCGACTAACTCGGCCGAGTCCTACTCGGCCGAAGAAGGGGAGGTGCCACGGGGCACCGAGTGGCACCTACGTGGCCGCGGAGACTCGGCCGAGTCCTACTCGGCCGAGTCTACGAGGCACTACTAATAGCCTGCTCAATGATTTTAGCCCCTCATTTGAACAGTGAGGGGCTAAGGAAAGCGGCTAAAGAGTGATAGTGCAACTCGGCCGAGTCAGAGGTAGATTTTTATTTTTTATTTTTTATTTTTTTGTTTGTGTTTTTTAGTTATTTTTTATGTATATATGTTGTTTAAATATTTTTTAATTATTTTTTTAATATTCATATGTAAAAAAAAGTCTTTTCTTAATATGTATTGTATTTACTTTTAAAAATGTACAAAATTAACAAATAAAACTTAAACATAGAAAACATATATAATTTAAGTAAAATGTAAACTGGAACGTTTAAAAACATGAAATAGTCCACCTACCCTTGAGACATTTAATAAGACCATTAAAACCTAATAGGATGGATGTAATTATAAGATCCAATATTTAACTTAATAATATCAAAATTAAAACATAATGGACTATCTACTCTTACTGACCTAATAGGAACACTTTCAAGACTTAACATCCACTAAATATGACCTATTAGGACCCTTAAGACCTAATAGGACCACTTAAGACCTAATAGAACTTAATAGGTCAAAATAGTTCACCCTTACTTGGCTCAATAAGACCTAATTAAAACCTTTAAGACCTAATGTGACCCTTAAGACCCAATAGGACCCAAGTGACAAGAACAAGTGCAACCGCTACCTAGGTTAAATGACTAAACAGTGTAGTAAGCAACTTACCTTATGCATTCAATAATCATCATTGTTCGAGTTATATTGTTTTCATGCCATTAGATCAAGTTATATATTAAAACAACTTTTCTTTATAGCATGCACTTTTATTTTATTTCATTGTTGACTCCTGATAAATTAATCCTTAAGTTTTAAGTTGTCATGTTTTTTAATATTGAACAAAGTAGTTTAATAATGACTAGATGCTATATCAATAAATGGAAAGAAACAAAATAGACTAGCATAACCAAAACACATAATAGTCACAAAAATGTTGAAATAAAGTATCATTATCCATTGTAACACTCTTTGATTTAGCCCAAATATTTAGTATATATCTTTGAAATTGCATTACTTTCTTTTTGATATTTTAGAGTTGGACCATGATATTGGCATTCATCTTTATAAGACCTATAGTTGTGAGACAGGAAAGGCAATATGAAGAAAGATGTCATAGTGAATCCTAAGAATTATATAGTTATCTGATAACAATTATTAGATAACATTTGCATACTAATGTGTTTTAACTTATCACACTTTGTAATACAAAATTAATCATTTAATTATTATCAAGCCACAAGAAAACTATACCATGAATATCATATAACTTTCTATAAAGCCAAGGTAGCCAACTAAATTGATTTGAAATAGTATTGTTTGTTTGAACACTTTGCTATCATTGAACTCTTAACACTTTTCTTTTGTATTGATTTATTATTGTTAGTAGATTGAGTAATTAAACATTTTTGTCTAGTGCCAATATTATTTAATCAATTCAATTAGTTCTCTTTAATCTTAGTCATGTCTAGATTGTCATATTTCCTTATTCTATTTGTCATGGCCCGTGGATGATCAAACTCCCCTATGCATTTTTTTTAGTCTAAATAAGTATAGTGCTGGATATTATCAAAACTATTATTTTCATCCTTTGCTAAGAAAATTCCTATTTATCAAAATGAATAAAGCCCTAACTCTTATTATATCTAGGATACCTTAATTATAAGGTCATCTTTATTTTTAGTTGCCTAAAGTTACCAAACTAAGGTTTTGATACTATCTAAAACTTAGGATAAAGTATTTTCCTATGAAAGTTCCATAACACATTGTGGTAATCATCACACAGTCAAACATTACAAAGTCCCTCTAAGAGAAGGTTAATACCCATAGGACCCTTAAGACAAGCTCATAAGACCCTTAAGATGAGCTCATTTAAGACCAGGTTAAGAACCATAAGACGATCTCATAAGACCCTTAAGACGAGCTCATAAGACCCATAAGACCAGGTTACTTTCAACCTAATTAAGACTCTTAAGACTCTTAAGACCCATGAACCCCTTTCCAAATTATTATACATTTTCACCATTTCTTTTAGTATTTAATTTTAATATAATGTTTTTCCCTCTCTAGTTATGGAAATTTGTACAAATTAATTTTTGTCATGTGTGTAAAGTAAATATGTACATGTAAATATGCATTCAAATTAATAAATATGCGTGCACATGAATTAGTTCTAATACCATGATTGAATACATGTGTAAATCGCTTCAAGTTTAAATTATGTTTTTAAATATTTAAAAATATTACACATGTGCATATGTAAATGCATGAATTTAAATGTTTAATTTAATATAATTTAATTTATATTATGTAAAAATGCATTTGAAAATTAGTTCATGTGTGTTTGTTGAAGTTTTTAAAATGTTTCTATGTTTACTTGAAGTATTGTACAACATAGTACAAATTGAAAGTTAGATATATTTTTAATTTATTTAAATTAATTTGTAGATATATATATATATATATATATATATATATATATATATATATATATATATATATATATATATATCAATTGATTTCTAACATTTGGATGTATGTATATGTGCACATGTGCCTACTTGTAGCGAGCATTTTTTATCTATATCTAGATCTAGATATATATTACCTTTGTGTGCATATCACTCATGGCTTCTAGTGGTTCAGATCAGAGTGTCCATGATAGTCATGGATCACGAGCTCCCTCAGACCGTAATAGTACCCAGGCCCCACTGCTAGAGATAGTCATAGAGATGAGACTATCTCTAGGATGCAGGCTGCTCTGACTGCATTAGAGCGAACACTGCAGAATAGTACTACTCTCCCTAATAGGGAGAAATTGACAGCTATACGCACTGAGCTATGAGTATGATTCAAAAGGCTGAATCATACAATCCATATGATGATGTATCGATTGATGTTTTTTATCATAGCCTATCTAGCACTGTCATAGGGACAGTAGGTTGGAGGACAGTTGATTCAGATCTCAGTCACTCAGGTGAAGAACATGTTTGGCACCCATTACATCAATAAGAGGGTGGTTCGAGCATATAGGGTCACTTTTTGTACAGATGACATAGTGGCCCCTTTTATATATCCTAGATGGTTAGCAGCACATCATATGTGGCCCCAAAAGGATGAGGTGCCACTATATTTCTGCAAACAATTGTTTGCAGAGTTCATTTGGGCTATGATGTTGACTACATAGATCTACCTCCACATGCTGGTCAGGGTCGGGGGAGATATCAGGATAAGTGTAGACGACCCGATATACCACAGCCCCCTAGTAAGAGGGCATTGGTGGGTCAAAAACTTTTGGTTCTTCAAAAGGTTTGGAGGCCTACACTGGAGCTGGGCAGGTTGCAGCTGAGGACACACGTTTAGATATGTATTCTAGCATTGCCACCATTGCGACTCAGGTTGAGCAGTTTTCATCTGATCGTGTGGGTAGGTACATGCTTCGATCACGACGAGTGCAGGTGTATCACCATCTAGTCTATTTTATGACCCATACATCAGATTTGATCTTCTACTCCAGATGAGATAGGACGACTACTTGAGGATCGCGTGCATGAGATTAGTGGTATGTTAGTGAGTGATCTCCTGGCTGCTTACCAGAGGATTTCTACATTGCATGGGATTGAGCACGTGATTTACCTACTTTCATTGGAGGAGGACAGTGTCGTAGATCCTCCACAGGCAGCAGTCGAGGTCAGAGCTCAGATGCAGAGGCAGGTTCCTCTAGACAGAGTGTGGATGATCTTACATCACCTCCACAGCATACACAGGCTCCCACACAGCAGACACAGGCTACGACCTCACGAGTTCATAGTAGATTCTCAGATTTGCTTATGGACGACGCCATTGATCCTGATGCAATGTCCTTGCACTCTTCTGAGTTATCCGACCTTGGACGTGCATTACAGCAGGTACACGAATCTAGATTTAATTTCAATTTATATAGATATACATGTGTACATATAGTTCTATATTTAAATTTAAATGTATTTAAATGTGGTACGGACATTGCGACAGGTGCTGCATATGGAGATTTAGAGGAGCCTGTTGATCGATTCATCATGATACAGAGGTACACTTGAAATAAATTAAAATTAAAATTTTATAAAATTTATTTACATTTCAAGTTCTTATATATATATATATATATATATATATATATATATATATATATATATATATATATATATATGTAACATTATATTTACATTTACAGACTCAGGTCCAACAGGACGAGGATCCACACAGGCCCGCACATCTAGCACGTGATGGTGCTATCAACGTAGTTGATGTGTTCATTGATACATGTTTGGATTTTGTGATATATATGTATAGACACTTAAACATTGATGTACATGTTTGATTTTTGAGATATATATATGTGTGTGTGTGTGTGTACATTTACATTGATATGTAGGTGCATGTTTTGTATATTGATCTATTTGTACATTGACACATGTTTGGATTTTGCACTATATAGACATTTAAAACATTGATGTACATGTTTGATTTTTGAGATATATATATATATATATATATATATATATATATATATATATATATATATATATATATATATATATATATATATATATATATATATATATATATATATATATTGATCTATTTGTACATTGATACATGTTTCCAGATTTTGTAATTGAAGCCAAAAATTAATTGATCTTTAAAATTAATATTTAATTTATGACCTAATATGAGCTAACATGACCTAATAAGTCCTACTATGAACTAATAAGACCTAACATGACCCCTTAAGACCTAAAATGATCTAAGATGACCCTTAAGACCTAAAATGAGACCTAAAATGATCTAACATGACCCCTTAAGACCTAAAATAAGACCTAACATGACCTAACATGACCCCTTAAGACCTAAAATGATCCTTAAGACTTAATTTGACTCACTGACCCCTTAAAGACCAAACATGACCTAATATGACTAATAAGACCTAGCATGACCTCACATGACCCCTTAAGCCCTTAAGGACCGAACATGACCCTTAAGCCATGACCCCTTAAGCCCTTAAGCCTAACCCCTTAAGCCATGACCCCTTAAGCCCTTAACCCCTTAAGCCATGACCCCTCAAGACCTTATAAGACCTAAAAGACCTAATATGACCTAACATGTCCTAACATGACCTAAAAGACCCCTTAAGACCTAATATGACTCACATGACCTAAAAGACCCCTTAAGACCTAACATGACCTCACATGACCTATAAGACCCTTAAGACCTAACATGACCTAAAAGACCCCTTAAGACCTAAAATGATCACTTAAGACTAATTTTACCTCACATGAGCCCTTAAGGACCAAACATGACCTAATATGACCTAACATGACCTAATAAGACTAATATGACCTAATATGAGCTAACAGACTAATAAGTCCTACTATGAACTAATAAGACTAACATGACTCCTTAAGACCTAAAATGATCTAACATGACCCTTAAGACCTAAAATGAGACCTAAAATGATCTAACATGACCCTTAAGACCTAAAATAAGACTAACATGACCTAACATGACCCTTAAGACTAAAATGATCCCTTTTAAGACTAATTTGACCTCACATGACCCTTAAAGACCAAACATGACCTAATATGACCTAATAAGACCTAGCATGACCTAAATGACTCACATGACCCTTAAGCCTTAAGGACCGAACATGACCCTTAAGCCATGACCCTTAAGCCCCAACCCTTAAGCCATGACCCTTAAGCCCTTAACCCTTAAGCCATGACCCCTCAAGACCTTATAAGACCTAAAAGACCTAATATGACCTAACATGTCCTAACATGACCTAAAAGACCCCTTAAGACCTAATATGACCTCACATGACCTAAAAGACCCTTAAGACCTAACATGACCTCACATGACCTAATAAGACCCTTAAGACCTAACATGACCTAAAAGACCCCTTAAGACCTAAAATGATCACTTAAGACCTAATTTTACCTCACATGAGCCCTTAAAGACCAAACATGACCTAATATGACTTAACATGACCTCAATAAGACTTAATATGACCTAATATGAGCTAACATGACCTAATAAGTCCTAATATGAACTAATAAGACCTAACATGACCCCTTAAGACCTAAAATGATCTACATAACCTCACATGACCTCACTATGAACTAATAAGACCTACTATGAACTAATAAGACCTAACATGACCCTTAAGACCTAAATGATCTCACATAACCTCACATGACCTTAAATGAACTAATAAGACCTAATATGACTCACATGACCTCACATGTCCTAACATGACCTCACATGACCCCTTAGGCCTAAGACCGAACATGACTCCTTAAGCCCTAAAAAGCCCTAACCCCTTAAGCCGTGACCCCTTAAGCTCTTAAGCCCTACCCCTTAAGCCATGACCCTTAAGCCCTTAACCCATTTGGCCCTTAAGCCATGACCCCTTAAGCCCTTAAGCCATGACCTATCTAATCATCTAAACAAAAATAGAAATATAGACTATCTAATATTTATCTAATCAATCTAATCTGATAAATTGAAATTAAAATTCAAGTAGAAAGTAAATTGAAAGTTCTATCCAATCAATTAAAATTCAATTTACCTATCTAATCAATCTAATCAATAAATAGAAATTTATTTAGACTAGAAAGGTATGCAATTCAAGAAATCAATCTATTCTAATCATATGAAAAAGAATCAATCTAATTCAATTCAAATATAGACCTACATTTAATCAATCTAAACAAAAAATAGAAATATAGACCTATCTAAATATTTATCTAATCAATCTAATGAATAAATTGAAATTAAAATTCAAGTAGAAAGTAAATTGAAAGTTCTAGTTCTAGAGAGAGAGAGAGAGAGGGGAGGGAAGGGGAAGGGGAAGGGGAGAGAGAGAGAGAGAGAGAGAGAGAGATATACTTTCATCAATTAAAATTCAATTAAAATTCAATTCAGGTTTAATCTTGATCCATAAATTCAATCTAATCATAAATTTCAAATCAATTTAAAGTCTACATAGAAGTTTCAAATAGGATTTAAATTATGTAAAAATTAAA